>BPLQ01008179.1:12435-336327 GCA_021605075.1 Caerostris darwini
AAAAAAAAAAATTTCCATATATAATTTTACTGTCAATATGATCTTTTTATTTTTTTTTTATTTATTTTTTTTTTTATTTTTATAATAGATTTTACCCCACCTGAATTCTGACCAAGTCTATTTGCATAATAAATAATCAATTTTGCATTATTTTTATTTTCTAAACCTTTGTTTACCTAATTTCATCATATTAAAATAAGTACCTTTATATATGATCAATTTAAAATCTTCTATTAAAAAATAATGATAAATTATCTTTACTTCGTTCATAACAAATATTATTTACAGTAACTCATATTTATAAGTGAACATATTGATAAATGATGTAATGACATAGAAACTCATATCACATAGAAACATTCATATCTATAAGTAAACATATATGATGTAAGGCAGGGGTCTCCAAACTACGGCCCGCGGGCCAAATCCGGCCCGCGACAACTAATAGCTTATTGTTGTTGTGATAAGTTGGACAAAAAACACAGAATGATAATAACTCGGTTTTATTGACTTGCTAGGTAAAGCTTAATGACAAGCATAATATGCAGAAAATTTAACTTAAGCATAACAAATAATTGAAATGAATCCCACTAACATTGTAAACTAGTGAACATCCCGCTATTACCCTCGGCAGTTATGTTGGGGTAAAGAGTATCGCATATGCATGTATATCGATGTTTGGAATGTATATATCCTGTTGTTGTTGTTGTTTCTTATCCCACTTGGCTGGCCAAGCCCACGAGCCCATATGGACTCATGATTGAAGGGGAAGGAAGCAGCTTCTGTTGGGATGGAGCACCCGTAGGTAGAAGCCTGACTTTTGCTCCGTGACGCTCTTACATTCATAGAAGACCGGGACCTACGGCTTAAAGTGGATTCCGAACCACTACAAACATCCATGGCACCGCCGGGATTCGAACTCGAAACCTGTGGCACCGAGCGCCAGAGCGCTAGACACTCGGCCATTCAGGTCCCAAATTTGCCAACGGCACGCAGTGTTCCCAGGTGGTCACCCACCCAAGTACTGACCGCGCCCAATGATGCTTAACTTCGGTGATCTAACGAGAACCGGTATATTCAGCATGGTACGGCCGTTGGCACGTATATATCCTGAATCGAACATATGATTTTTATCCTGAAAATCCCCCAGGAACGGTATAGTCTAGAAATTACAGATAATGGCAGAAAAATTAAAACGGTTTTGTCCTTGGTACTTACTGGAGTAAACAGTATGGCCCTAAGGCTGGAGAGTTTGCAGACCCCTGATGTAAGGAAACAATGTAGGATTTTTCAGAAAATAATTATTACGAACTGGAATTAGTAGATAGATATCTAAAACACACATATAAAATTAGGGCTTATTAATTTAATAAATTTAAAAAGTAACACAAGCTGTTGTTTAAATGATGAAACACTTAAAAAAATTTAAGTGCTTTAAAAATATCTTAAGTATTTCTTATTTTGTAGGAAAAAAAAAATGCAATGATAATATTTTAGATAATTTAAAAAGCAATAAGTTGAAGAAAAAAAAACTTGAACAATATTGGAATAATTTTCTGATTAAGAGAAAAAAATATATTTTTAAAAAATCGATTTTAATAAATTTAAAGTTTTTAGTTTAAAAAAAAGTACTTAGTTTAATTTCTTTACTAGATGCTTAAGTTAAATTTTTATAAAAAGAAAGAATGAGAATTATTTTAAATGCTAGTTCGAGCCGAACCACGAAGCAGAGTCAGCTTTGAACGCATGTTACACAGCTATGCATATAAACACTTGAGTTGCAAACTTTCTCACAAAAACACATATCAAAGATCAGGAAGTAACTGCAACTTCTGATGTCAGGAACTGCAACAAATATTAAAAAAATTCCGAATCTCTTGATTTAGGTCAGATTATAATAAATTACTAAAATCATTTCCTCTTCACTATGTTTTTGCAAATATCTATTTGCTGAACTTCCTATTGAATACTTGTTATTTCCCAACTATTTGGAAAACTGATATTGTAGTACCGATTCCTAAATCCCAATCTTAATTTGGAATATCCTCAAAATTATCGTCCGATCTCACTCTTCAATAGTTTGAGCAAAGTATTCGAATATGCTATTCTTGAACGCTTGAAATCAATTTCCCGCAGAAAATAATTTGATCATTCCAGAGCAATTTAACTTCAGAAAACAACTTTGTTTGTTTTGTCTACCAGCTACTTAGTGTTACCAATTTAATTTACAATCTATTTAACAATTGCAAATCTATGGTAATATTTTTTGGATATAGCCAATATCAATATCCACTGACAAAGTTTGGCACAGTGGCTTAATATCGAAAGTTATTAGTTTGGGATTTTCGACACTACTTCTCAGGATTATTCACTCATACCTCTTCTTACAAAATTTTCATGTCTCTGTGGAAGAAGTTAGACTAGGGATGGGGAAACTACGACCCGCGGATAGAATTTTAATTTGCCGGTCCGAGGCAAATTAAAAGAAATATATATTTATATATTATACATCCATCTCCTTTTCTACTTTGATTAAATATTATTTTTTTTTTATTAAAAAAATTAATATTATTATTTTTATCTCATTTCCCGAGGAAAATAGAATAAATTCAATACCCTCAGTAAATGAAGAGAAGCTTTAAAATTATGAAGATAGCTTGAAAAAACTGCATTTTGAGTTCGAACGCAGATTTCAATGCCATTCAAACAGAATTGCATATTTTTACCATGCCTTTCAACGTAAATTGCGAAGCAGTGAGGTCAGATTTGCAGGTTGAATTAATTGAGTTGCAATCTAACAATCATCTCAAGCAGTTGTTTCTAAATATGCCAAAGTTAGAGTTTTACAAATCATTATCGAAAGTAAGCTTACCAAATTTAATATCAATACTATGTTTGCTTTATCTTATATAACCTTAGAAAGAATTATTTCAGAAGTAGACTAGCAATCATCAAAACTTCAGCATTTAGCCTCGTTCCTTAGAATCTCCCTTAGAACATCAATATAAGAAATTTTTAAAAATGAAATCGCAATTTCATTCATGTTAATATTCTATTAACATATTTAAATATGTTAATAGAATATATGTTCTAATTAGCATATTTAAATTGTAATACTTGTATATTGTTTTTAAAATTTTAGAAAAATTTATCTTGGCCCGCCAAACTTTTCTTTTTTCGATTTTTGGCCCGCGAACGAAAAAGTTTGCCCATCCCTGAGTTCGATCAATCAGAAGCGGAATACTCCATGGTAATCTTATTGCTCCGACCCTCTGCTCTTTAAATATCAACAATCTCTCGCGACATCTCCGTGATGATCTCCATCTATTTGAAGGAGCAATTGAGTGGAGGAATGAAAGCAAATATTTATGTAATAAGATTTATAGGTACTTACGTATTAACGCCACCGCAGCTACAGATTTGGCGGTTTTTAAGTGCCGCCAATCTACACTTAAAATTTTTGCGACAAATCATAAAATATATAAAACACTTTATTTAAAATCAAAACACTTCCAAGATTCAAAACTCTTTATTAGGAACAGTGACAACAAACGATTCATTGGTTTCTCTACATATACCACCAAACACCCAACGTTCGGGTAATACTCGACCATAATTATTTTTACGTTTAGTAAACAAAATTTCATCTATTTCCACAACGCAATCTGGTCCACCTACCTTCTTGTTTGGTTTATTCTCCATATCCAAGACACATAATTCACGCACGTAATTGTTCCAATTTATAACAGTTTTATTTGATAAATCAAGTTGCTTTTCACAAAATTTAATCGACATCAACTCGTCGCACCAGCAGTATATGAGTCTCAAAGCTGAACAAAATGGCATTCCGCTTTCCTCAAAACCAGTTGTCTTCTCTAAGTCCAACTCACTGATCACTGTCTTAAATTACATTTCCAAAACTCACGTTTATCAAAATAAAGTTTCATGTCATGGGAATTGGTACATTTTCGGTTTTTTTTTTTTTTTTTTGGTAAAATATTTCACTCCTGAAAAAATAAAATTGCATCTTGCCCTGTTTTAGGGAAATTCCAAATACGCATTTTTGTAGCACTAAAAAATGGCATCAAAAATCAGCAAGCAACAAGGAATCAAAAAGATAACTGCGTGCCCATACGAACAACAAGATTGCTCTTTATTGGCGCAGTAGCGCAACTTTTGCAGCGGTGGCGTTAATACGTAAGTACCCTTGTAGTTGTAATAAACATGCATTTCGAAAGCATATAGATTATGCCAAAGATAAATTTTGGAATAAATTACATCTAACGTTTATTCCTCATGGCAAATATTCCAATCTTTCCCTCCAAAAGAAAGTAATTTTTTTCAAACCCATTCCCAGAACCCTTTTACCCAAGTTCTCAAAATCTGTCTTGTTTGAAGGTAGAGTTATTGAGCATGAACTTGATTGGAGGATTGATAGGAGCAGAAACTTGTGTCTGATTGCAAGCTTATTCTTAAAAGAAATTAGGCTTTTTAATATTAATACCAGTTGCTTTCGCAACTTCTTTCTTGGGGTGTGACTTAAAAGTCAATTCTGAGTCTAGAAATAATCTCAGGTATTTAGATTCAGATACCCAGGAGACCTGAGGAGCCAAAAATGATATCGTCTCCTTATGGAGGGATAATATATTATAATAATAATAAAGAAATTGCAAATCTTCCAAAACAAAATTATCTCCAATATCGTGGGTGTACATTGGTTGTCAGAAAGAAAAAACTCCATGTAGGCTTTGAAGTTGGCCCAATTTTTGATCACCTAATTAAAATTTCCTGAGATTTTTATCTCAAAAGTCCTCGTATTGCAACTAACTCAATTTAGTTAAGTTAGTTTTCTTCGAGCATTTTCTAACGATTGGAACGATTTTCGACATTTTCTAACGATTGGCTTATGTGCACTAATCATAAGATTGATGGCTTACTGTTAGTCTATTGCCAATTGCCATGAAGATAATAAATGGAGAAACTGAATAACTAGGTGTTAAAACTAATCAAGTTAAAATACAAAATGACAGAGAAATATTAAAGTTAATGAAATGAATGAAGATACATGTTGATATGTAATTTTAAAAATAAATTTTAGGTTGTTATAATAATGTATCTTTTGGTTTCTGATTAAATATTTCTATTTAATAAAATATGTATGTATAATGATGGTTTACAATTTCTTACTTATGAATATCTAATAATAATACCTGAACTATCTTAATTGTTTTGTTTTTTTTGTTATTGTTATCTTTAATTGTTTGTTTTTATGTTTTAAATTTTTTTTTTTATTTTGCTTACATATTACCATAAAATATATGGATATTGTTCGCGGAAGTGGGTTTTTTTTGTTTCCTTGACCACTCTCAATTATTCGTATTGATTATTATTTTTTTTTTTTTCATTAGCTATTGGTTTAATTTTTTAAAAATTTATTTTGCAAGATTTTTTATAAATAATATTTATTTAAATTTCTTTCATTTGTATTTTAAATTCCTTTCATGAGCTTTTTATACCTAATATTCATTTACAAAATAATTGAGTAATTATTAAATAACTCAGTAAAAAAATTAATTCAGAAGAAAAATTAATGTAAATTTGTTTTATAAGTCTGGGATATTTGTTATATTTGTCTGGCGAAAGCAAAGACAATGTTATTTCAAAGTGAAAATGAGATTTTCAAGAAAAGAAAATAGTCCCGAATTCTCTATTTTTTTTTAAGATTGCTGTCATGCATTTTGTTCTTACATTAAATTTTAAATTTTATAGGTGATCTGAATCTCGGCCCAGCCGATTATATTTTTATATAATTTTATTTTTTATTGTTAATATCGTCTATGAGATGGAATTTATTCTCTGATATTGTTATTTTAAATTTTCTTAAATTGGGTAAAATTTTAGCATTTATAATATTTTTTACGAAATTTAGTTATGTTATGTTATGTTTTTTATATTGTGTAATTGTAAGACCAGGAAAAAGATGTTATTCAAACTGGTGGTTACTGTGAGAATAACACCCGAAAATTTGTTTCGACCCTTGATAATGTTGTTGGTGTGGTTTTAAAGCAAAAGAGCCAATTTTGACCAAACCGTTAATCATAAATAGTCAGTTACAAAAGTCAATATACACTAAAGAAATAGGTGTATGTATAGTGCTATTAAAATAATAGGCGTATATATAGTGCTATTAAAATAATAGGCGTATGTATAGTGCTGTTAAAATAATAGGCGTATGTATAGTGCTATTAAAATAATAGACGTTTTTATGAGATTTAAGAAATTATAAATATTTAAAATTATAACTAGTATTTATAAAATACCTATTATAAGCATTTATAAATTATAATTATTTATCTTCTGCTTTTGAAGAGAGGGTTGAGGCAAAACTGTTTAAGATTGCTGTTACTTTAGATAAAGGGAAATCAATTAATCATCCTATTGAGTGCGTGATAGCGGCTACAGATAAGCGGTTCATTAATAGCACCTTCGTTACTACCCTTGAATATTTATGAGATCTTGCTGTGAAACAGGAACAATTAAACGAGGATTCGCAATAAAGGGAGAATTCTTTGCAAAGGGTTCAGGAAAATAACTTGACCAACGCTATTTTAGGAGAGAGGGACAATCTAGTCAATAACATGAATAGTGAGGATGTAGATGATTGTGATATGGATGCGATGAGATTGCGAGAGACAAGGCGAATCGCTTGGGAAAAATCGTGAGTTTATCCAGTCAACTATGAGTTGCTAACATCATACGAGAAAGAAAAGCAGTAGTAGTTCCGGACAAAACCAGCCTTTTTTCAGTGTGTGGAATATTGTCAACACATGATGACATGGCCATACAAGATACATGTGGGGAAGTAGTGTGTCTGCAGACAGAGCCTACTAGAAAGAAACTTCTAAACGAGATCATGTGTACTGAGAAGATTGAGTTGGCCAGTCATGGACTGAAGGAGACCTTGGTGAACGTTATATCTCTCGTCGCATCTATTTCAGCAGAAGTGTATTTATCGACTAATAGGAGGGGGGGGGGGGGAGTTGGATCCACCTCCTCATGGTGCCCCCTGGTAACGTCACTTAAGACGGCCGTGAGATCCGTGCTCTCCTATGGGGACATTTTGCGGCACGCTCTATAATGTGTCGTTTCTTCCCCAGGTGTAATATTAACGCCCAGTAGAGGGCTGCTAAAAATAGTGGGGGTGTTGCACTTATTACATATCACCCTATCCATGGAGCCGGATAAGGCGGTATCCTTCATAGCCTGGGGGCGGCGCAATGGAGGATGCTGTCGTGCTTCTGGTTATTCAGTTACCGCATACCTTCGGGTGGGACGGGTTTACCTATTTTGACTTATCGACTAATATGACACAGCCTGCTGCTGAGTATCTTCCAAGTAATGAAGATCCGCATGGCAAGAAACTGCTGAGCAAGCAGCTTTCATCGTAGCACATCGAGCAAAAATCTTATTCGGACTATTTCAACAAACTATCATCAATTAGAATCTTTGATGGTTTGATTAAGTCATCCTGCTGATGCCTGACCGGAGGAGTACATTTAATATGCGATGGACTAGTCCGATGAAATTCTCCAACATCTTCCACTTCATTCTTATAAGGGGAAGGTTTCAGTTGGGAATGTAAGACATGTGTGCGTGAATGAAATCAGAGGATATTGTCACCAATGCCTAGAACAGGGGTCTCTAAACTACGGCCCGCGGGCCAAATCCGGCCCGCCAGTGTCATCTATCCGGCCCGCGATTGCGAATAGCTTATTGTTGCTGTAATAAGTTGGATAAAAAACACAGAATGATAATAACTCGGTTTTATTGACTTGCTAGGTAAAGCTTAATGACAAGCATAATACGCAGCAAATTTAACTTAAGCATAACAGCTAACAAATAATTGAAATGAATCCCACTATCAATCAATCCGGCCCGCGACTGCGAATAGCTTATTGTTGCTGTAATAATACGCAGAAAATTTAACTTAAGCGTAACAAATAATTGAAATGAATCCCACTAACATTATAAACTAGTGAACATCCCGCGGTTACCCTCGGTAGTTATACCTACCTATTTCCGCTTTTAACCACTAGATTTCGTCAAGTGTCACGTTCGTATCGATACCCACAATAGCAATTGTAGTAATTGAACCAGCGAATTTAGCAAGCGTATGCTCGCTCAGAGCGCGTACTCGGCGACTAGTCTAGAAATTATAGATAAGGGCAGAAGAATTAAAACTGTTTTGGCCCTTGGTACTTACTGGAGTAAACAGTGTGGCCCTAAGGTTGAAAAGTTTGGAGACCCCTGGTCTAGAGGATATAATAGTTTTGTAGAGGTGCTGATGGTTAAAAGACCAAACATAATGTGAACTGTGCTGATGATTAAAAGAAAAATTATTTAATAAGACTAAATATAAATATGTGTCCATTGCAATTATTTGTTATTTTTTTTATTGTATATACTTGTTTTCATCAATTATTTTGTCTCTATGATTTTTTTTTTTTTGTGTGTGTGTGATATTAATATTTAAGTTCATTATTTTAAATGATTCTTGAAATTAATTCTAGTTTATTTGACTTACATAGCATTAAGTTATTATTTTTTTTGGTTAATTAGTGAATAGTAATATTTTGTTATGTGTGAATATTACCTTTGTAGCATTAAGTAATGTATTATTTCTTTTTGTATTTAACTAGAATTTGGTTTAAATGGGTTAAATCTCTTTTATTTTGTATCTTGTGTTAATAGAAAAGTGACATTTAGATTTTGCATTTGTATTATGCTTCAAAATTGAGTAGGGAATGTAGTGCATGTCATATTTCTGAAAGTCTTGATGTAGAGAGGGCTTTAATTAATTTTAAATAATTTAATAAGAATTAAGAGAGAATTCGAAGAAGAATTAAAAAAAAAAGATTAAGAAGGAATTCAAAGAAGAATTTAGAAAGAATTCTTAAAGGAATCAAGAAGAAATTCAAAGAAGAATTTAGAAAGAATTCTTAAAGGAATCAAGAAGGAATTCTAGATATGATTACACTCCGACAGATGTAGATGTTTCGTTTATTTGTTAGACTTCGAGACGTAGATACTTGCGCTGAGAATATAATGAAGATTGACTCGTAGGTCAACTGAGTTACGTTGAAAAAGGTTAAAAAAATGTTACTCGACGCATAGATCAGTTAACATTTTTCGAGTAGAGTGAGATGTAAGTTTCGCACTGAATTGTAGCAAAAAATAAAAATTATAATTTTAAAAGATAAGGGGGAACCGTCCCTTCTTAAGCCATCCCAAATATTCAACCAAAAGTAAATATTTACAAATATATATATATATATTACTTAGAACATTTATATTTAAATTATAACATTTACATAACGGGATTTGTACAATAATCAATTTCCTTTCCTTTTTTTTTTTTTTTTTGTTTGTTTGTTTGAAGGGGGAAGGTGGTAAATTGAATTAATTCAGTTTTAATAAAGGAATTAAATTTAGTAACTTAAATTGATTGTTCTTAATTGTAAAAAGTGTTAGGTTTATTGCGTTGAAAACCAATTATCGCTTCATCACATCCTACTAATTTTTGTCACATTTTATAAATTGAGAATTAGCCATGTATTTAAATAATTCTAAATGTAGTGCCACTTTTATATTATATTCTTGCTAATTTTATCGAAATACAAATCATTTCCGTAAATCAAAATGCCCTTTTTAAAATTATTTTAGTCCAATATGTTGAATTAGAAAATTTAATTTCTACATACGGAAAAAAAAAAAATTAGTACAATTATTGGATACAAAAAATACAACATTTCTGTTGGTATGTTTCTCGATAAATATATTCTATGTTACGATTCAAATTAATACTGTTGGTTATATACTATTCATGTGCATAATTTTAACGGTTAAAATTAATCCTTAATATATATTAACATTAATTAATAATGATTAATGATAGTGAAATTAATTTATATTAGTGAAAATTAATAGTTTTCCCCATTTCTAATACTGTCAAATACAACAAGAACAAAAATAAATAAATAAAACAAAACTATTAAGTTAAATAATTAATCATCATTGGTTGATTTCGTTCTTTCCCTTTTTCACATCTGTGCTTTGGTTTTTATGGCAATTACATCGAATTGATATAACTCATTCGCACAATTCGTCAGATCATGATATCTTCTCTCTTAAAGATGTGATTGTGTCTTTCATAGTAGACCTGTCAAATCTACATACAAATAACCTTAAACTAAAAAAGATAATCGTACATTTTTTTTTCTAGTTTAATTCAACTTTTTCTTTTCAGTTTCAATAGATATTTCTTACAAATTTCAACTGAAACTAATTATAACCTGAACTCAATGATATTCATCGTAACAAAGACTAAATCAGTCACTTTTCACATTTCAACTTAAAAAAACAACATATAAATTTAATACAAGCGAAACAAAGGGAAATACTAAATCTTAATTATCCTCTAAAAACATGAGTGCGGCCTGGTGGCCAAGTGGCCAGCGCTCTGGCCTTTGGTATCCCAGGCTTCAGGTTCGAATCCTGGCGGTGGCATGGATGTTTGTGAGTGGTTCGGAATCCACTTTAAACTGTAGGTCCCGGTCTGTTTAGCCTAAAGTGTGCAAAAGATGATCATAGAGAGACAAACCAAAACATGAATATCAACTATTTTTACAAATAACAGATTTTTCGAACTATAAATTTGCTAACCAATACTAAAACAAAGATGTATTCGTTAAGATTATTTCACGCAGTACATAAAAAGAAAAGTAATCCATCATTAAAATCAAACTTCTTACACTTTACCAACTTACTTTATAGCTAATTAATTGTATTGCATAACATCAATAAATTTTTAAAATCTACCATTTTGGCCTTTTCTAGACTTCAAGATATTTTCGATCCGTACTTTAATAATTTGAAAACATAGTTATGTTATTAATATATGATTCGGCATAATTTTTATATTTGCGACAAGCACTTCGTTTATAACAATTGGGCTGACATGTTCGTAGGCTGACACATAGATGGCGCTACTAGTTTAAATCCATAAGATTTTTAGTTAGCCCTAACCTTCAAAAGACACGTGCATAAATTTGACAGCTGTTGCACTAGTAGTATGGGAGTTATAGCATTTTTAGTGAAGCAACTTTTGTTAGTTTGAAAAAATGGATAAAAAGTCATTTCGAGTGTTTATTAAAGCATTGCTTTTTGGCGAAAAAAAGTGCGATTAAAGCCAAGGCTTGACTTGATAAACATTATTCGGACTTTGCACCAGGAAAATCAACCGTAGAGAAGTGGTTTGCTAAGTTTAAACGAGGCGAAATTAGCACCGAGGACGATGCACGCAGTGGACGCCCCAAATAGGCTGTTACCGACGAAAACATAAAAAAAGTCCACAAAATAATTTCTAATAGCCGTAAAGTGAAATTCATTGAGATATCTGAGACCCTAAAGATATCAAAGGTACGTGTTGGACATATTGTGAATGAATATTTGGATATGCGAAAGCTCTGTTCAAATTGGGTGCCGCGCAGAGCTCACAATCGACCCAAAACAACGAATTGATGATTCTAAGCAGTGTTTGGAGCTGTTCAATCGTAATAAACACGAATTTTTGCGTCGATATGTGACAATGAATGAAACATGGCTCCATCATTTCGCACCGGAGTCCAATCGACAGTCAGCCGAGTGGACTGCACGTGATGAACACTAAAAATGTTATAACTCACATACTAATGGTGCAACAGCTGACAAATTCATACACGTGTCTTTTGAAGGTTAGGGCTAACTAAAAATCTTATGGATTTAAACTAGTAGCGCCATCTATGTGTCAGCCTACGAACATGTCAGCCCAACTGTTAGTTCTCAGGAAAGTTGCGACATTGTTTCGTGAATCAGACGGTAGAACTACGAAAGCATATTGTTCTCGGTATATCACAAAGGAAATCAAATGGTAGCATTCCGTATTTTACACTACCTTTACCTTTGAGAGAAATAATAGTTTAAAAAAACTAAAAAATACGCTTTTAGAGTTAATCTATCTAAAAAGTAAAAAATAATTGTTAACATAAGAATAAAATGACTGACGAGAAAATGAATGTCACTGTTCTAAAAGCGTGGGGTGCTTGTATGACATTTTAAAATTAACTCTGCATTTCTGAGTGAAACTAGTGAAAAATTATAACCATTGATATTATAACCATTGATATAAAAATTAATGAAAAAATACTAAAAAAGCTAAGTACAATACAATTAATATAAGCAAAAAAAAGAATAATAATAAAAAAGTTGGAATATACTACAAAGTAGAGTAATTGCTGCTAGAAAGGATGACTAAAGTCTAGGTCTGGTGCAAATTATGCAGAGACGGTACCTTGGCCGATTATCCGCTAAGTTTATATACTTTTTGCCCACCGAAATTTTCGGCCAATAGGAAGAGCGCAATTCGACATGATCGCACTCCTATGCCTTTGAGATCCGCCTCTTTTAAGCCACGGAAATTTTCGGCCAATAGGAAGAGCGCAATTCGATCGCGGATATTGCTGAATTTCTACCCGGGGTGAAAGAAAGCTGGGCAACAGGCGTACCGGTTATGATGTTCCTTGGTGGTTTTAAGAATCACAAAACCTCCACATCTGAAATTAGTGAAACATTAGCATAAATTGTAGTTTCTTAAATTAATGAATAGAAGTAATTAAAAATAAATAAATGAATTTAAAATTTAGGAAAAACATCTGCTTGAGAACAATTAAAGCATGAGATCGAAAAAGCTAAAGCTATCGGTACAATTAAGAGTTCGTTGACGATGCCCAAAAATAAAAGGTTAAAGTTAAAAAAAATGAGAATTTTAAGATAAAAAGTAAAATAAAACAAAAGGAATTAAGATTAAACAAAATAATTATACAAAATAAGTAGGGTTTGATCAGTTGACTGACTCGCCAGTAGATGGCGCCATCAGTCCCAACATCGAGCCCAAAAAGTGAGTTACATACAAACATACATACGTACATACAAACATACAGGTGAAGCTAATAAAAGCGTATTAAAAAGAAGTGGTGTAGGAAAATTTCTAACTTATTAAAGGTGTAAGAGGGACCTGAATAACCGAGTGGCAAGCGCTCTGGCGCTCAGTACCACAGGTTTCGGATTCGAGTTTCGGCGGTGCAATGGTTGTTTGTAGTGCTAAGTGCGTAACGTCGGTGCGGCGCTTGTCGTAAGGCATCAAAGACAACTGTCTAAGTGTTTGCCAGCTGGATCAGAAAAAAAAATGTATAATATGAATTACAACATTGCTTTAATTTTATGACGTACCTCGTCAGTTAAATCAAATATCCAGAAGAAAAATTTTTTTCTTTCTAATGCAGCTGGCAAACACTTAGACAGCTTGGTCTTGGAGGCCTTAAGGTAAGCGCTGCACAGACGTTACTCACTTTGCATTTCCCAGGGGGCGCATGTAACTTGAGGATAATCCACGGACGCGGAGTAACAATGCCCCCCGCAACGCTCTACGGTGCTATTAGGACTGGGACCTACGGTTTAAAGTGGATTCCGAACCACTACAAACATTCATGGCACCGCCGGGACTCGAACCCGAAACCTGTGGTACCGAGCGCCAGAGCCACTCAGCCATTCAGGCCCAGAAGAAAAATACTTATATTGAAATCAAAATTGACATAATATTTATTTATTTCTTATTTATATCGCTTACGCGTTAAAATGGACTACACTGTTTCTGAATCATAGTAGGATGAACACATTGAAAAAGTAATTAAATCAAATCCATTTTGATTCTCGATGGATGATATTTGGTTTCGAGATATGCAATAAAAAAGAGAGAACCTCACTAGGAAAGACATTGTTATAAGAGAAAATATAATCTTCAAAAAAAAAAAAAAAAAAATCAAAAAAAAGTCTATTGAATCTTTTATGGCTGCAATTGACAGGTTATGAGAGGTTTTTAGAAGCATCTGAGACGAAAATAATTATACCTTCCCAATGTTGTTTCTTATGATAATTAGATAAATTTTAATTAAGTAAACAAGTAATTGTTTTTTTTAAAGCTGATTTTGATGAAATGTGATTTTTGAATGCTTTTCTGTCGGTGGAAAGTTTGAGATTCAAGAAGGAGCAGAAATATGTCGGCTATTCAGAAGATCTGTAAACATTGTAAGGAAAGCGGAAGCTTCAAATGTGAAACTGGTCGACTGGATCTAAGACATAAAGAAAGAGAAAATGTACCAAAAGAGACATGTTTAATTCAGAATGTATTAACTACATATGGTTTAAAAGGACTTTATCAGTTTTTTTTAGAAGAGTTAGGATGGGGGGAGGAAAATTTGATAAAAGCTGCAAAAAAAAAAAAAAAAAAAAAAAAAAAAAAAAAAATGTTATAATACAGGGTATTAAATTTTTGTAATTCTGTCCCTTGCTGATATGAAAATATGTGATTCAGATTCAAACAAACAGCGAATCCTTGAATTGGCTATTTTGATTAAGTGTCAAGATCTTCATCACCCCGAGTTAATCGCAATAATTAATTTTATTATTATCATTTAATTAATTAGATTTTTATAAGTGTTCTTTAAATACAAACAAAATGTGGACAAAATATAAGGTTTTTTGAAAAATATAAGGCATAAAATATAAGTTTATTGTTTCCAAGGAGTATTATAACTATAAATTTAAATATGACGAGGATAAACATGTTTTCTGTTACAGAAATTCACTGTTTCTCTTTTTTCAAGTTGTAAGGTGAATTTCCGTCTCGCACTATTTAATTAATATGGAAAGTTATTTGGACGTTAGCAGAAGCTTTATCATTTTTTTCATTGCTAAATAAAATATATCATCTGCATAAACCAAACCTTCTGTACGACTAGGAGCAACATTGAGCAAGAGTGAGCAATATTTTCCTCGAGACTGAGTTTCTTCAGTTATTATTGAATTTGTATAAAAACTTTGTGGTATTGCCGTGTTTTTGAAATCAAGCTTCAAAACTTAGAATATTAAACCATCTCTCCAAATGGAATCATATACGAAAATATCTAATTTATAAAAAAAGAATTTTTTTCAGTTTTCATTGTTAGTTCAATGATGAAAGTTAGATAAGTTATAACTGCAATCTTTAAATGAAATGAAACCTGCTTGAAAATCGGCAGAATTTTTTCTGTTATTGGAAATAAATTATTCAAATAAAGAACAAATCTTTCAAAAATTTTGCTTAACATTGAAGTAAAGCAAGGAATGCTTGAAATGGGATGCCAATAAATTCGAATGAATATCTGGATTCTTATAACGAAAATGTTATTGGACGTAAAAATGATGTTATTATTATAGGGAGAGAGGCCTACATTGTAAATAACTTTGATGATTTTATGAGTCTTGCTCTTATAACTTGCTGTCTCACATATCGCATTACAGTATTGGATTTTAAATTGGGATATTAAGATGCAAGTGGTAAATGTATTATGATATTATAAAAATTATCTCACAAATAATTTCATTTCAAGTTGTACTGCAGCATTTTTATTCGTATTAAAATTGGTAAGAATTGCTGGTTAATTAGCAAGTTGTTAAAATTATCTCCGAACTAAGATTTTCGTGAAAGAAGCAGATGGCATATTTTCTGATTTGAATTATGCAATCTGTTAGAAAATTTATAATTTTATATTTATCTATCACAAATACTAGTAATATTTAAAAATTATATGAATAATATACTATTAATTTTAAGTCTTCATATTGAAATGATTTAATTATTAGATCTGTAATCTGTTCACTATTACAATTTTTCAAAATATGTATAAAAAAAGTAAGAGGGAGTCAACAGTTTAATTGTAACTGTATCCTTCATTTAATAAGAGAAGGTAAATAAACATGACATCTCAAGCTCATCTTTCAAGTGGCCGTGTAAATATTTCTTTACTGAGAGATGATGCTCGACGATTATTATTAGATTCTCTTGATAAATGTCCAGGAACAAAGGTACTAATTAAAGTCATGATGTTTTTAAAGTACCTGGATATAAATGAACTAAAGAAGTGACTATTACAACATGTATCCAGAGCATACACATTTAAAAATGCATTTCTATAAGTTTATATTTATATATTTTAAAAGAATTATTTCTCAATGGATTGAATTTTATATATAAATTATAAAATCGTAGAATTCACTATAAATAAAATATGTAATATACTTTAAGAGCATTTTAGTTACTCATAAGTATAAAATAAAATAATCCAATTTTTTTTAAAAATACATTTATATTTTTGAAATTCATTTGAGGTAAAAGTATACTGATTGTCTATTGTATTTATTGTTTTTAGGCTTTATTTTGGGATGAAAAACTGAGTGGTCCATTTGGATTGATAGCTGAATATGTATTATTACAGGTATATAATTTTTATTCATCAATGCTAAATTTTCTTCCACTTTTAAAACAAATTTTATTTATCATACACAATCAAAATATTTTAGAATAAAAATTATGCTATACATTGATTTGCTTAAATTAGAGATGATAATGATAAATTAATATAAAGTTGCCAACTGCTGTTATTTTGTAAGTTAAATAAGGAAAATTACAAAAATTTTGGATTAATTACAGTCTATTTAAAAAAAACAAAAAAACTATTATATCTACAGAAATTAAAATGTGCATGCATTTCAAGAAAAAAACTTCTAAAAATAGAATATTTTATACATTTCTTTAATAACTAAGAAAGTAACAATTAATTATATTCAATCATTTATACCCAAATAAACGCAGTATCACTATTATATCTTCCCTTTATTATCAGAAAGAACTGTTTATCTGTGATGTTTTCATTTAAATGAAGATTAGAAAGACTTTTATTAGAAATTTTTACGATTTTTTGTGTGCATTTCTTATACTTTCATTGTGTGCATTTCATATAAAAAAAAAAATAATATATATATTTTTCAATATTAAATTTAATTTGTACTTCCAATATCCTGTACACAGTTTAATTAATGAATGCTTTCTCAATTTCTTAGAAACAGTTGCATAAAACAGTACTTGATATTATAAATTGCAATTATTAATTTCTCATAAATCTTGTCAAAATAGCAAATTATAATTTGTTCATTAACTAACAATTATTAAACTGAAATATAGTTAGAAATATACCAAATATAATCTATTTAAAAAATATGACTGTATTTGTTTTTCTTTTTAGATTAAAAAAAATACATTACAAATTTATAAGATCATTTTATATGCATGATTAAACTAACGTTGCATTATACAAGTATTCCCTTTATATCGTTGTTATAATTGTATAATATTTATATATTTTAAAAATATATATTGAAAAATGGAAACCAGCCTAAGTATTTGATGAACTTTATTAAACTATACAATGTTTTTCAAAACAGCTTTCATTTTTTAAGTTTTCTAAAAAATTTTCATCCTAATTTTTGTATAATTTTTTCTTAGGAGCATGAAGTTACTAAAATGTTCCAGCTTCAACCAAACAGGTTTCCTGCCGTTGATGCTCAAAATATTATATTTATTGTTCGTCCAAAGTTAGTACTTATGGATATGATTGCAGATTATATTTTGAAGTATGTAATTTTTGAATTTTTTTTTTTTACTTAAACAATGTACATGTGTTTTTATCATGTTGGAGTTTTTTTTTTTAAACAGTTAGATAAACTTACCAAAAATAATAATGTAACTAACATTGAATTTCAATTTTATCTCAGTTTTTCAAATTTTTGTTAAGATTATTAGATTATTATTATTATTTCTAATTAATATCTCATAAAAATGTCATCATTTTAGGAATCTAAAATAGTGTCTTGATTTTTTTTTTTTTTTTTTTTTGCATGTTGTTTTTTGTTGAACAAAAAAAACAAAAAAACATTGATTTCCTTTAATTATATTGTTGTTTGAAAATTTTGAATAAGAAATAGTGCTGTTCTTCAATAAAGTGTATGAATAATGTTAATAATAATAATTCATTGATTATTGTTCTTTTAATATTTCTTTCTGATACAGAACTCAGATTCTGTTTTGTTTGTCTACAGCAAATATTATTTAACCGTAATTGTTAGTTCTAGGTACTTTTAAAATAATTATAAAAAAACTTATTTAGTTAATTAAAATTTGTAATGTTCTTGCTTTAGTAATATACATAAAATTACATTTTCATTTTATTCTATTACTTATGAAATATATAATGGTTTTTTCCTCTCCACTGGAGTATATCCTATCAACATTTTTGACTTCTTAAATTAACTTATTCTAGATTTGAATTAGAGATTTAATTAGATGCACACATTTTGAATTTTTAAAAAATCTAAATACATATATGTAAATGTTTAAACTGCTAAAATGCTTTAAAATTAAAATTTGTTTATTTCCTTAAATTACTTATGCTATATTAAATTTATTTTAATTACTTTAAGTTCAAGTTAAGAAGGCTTATGAAATTATTTTTAAAAGAATACTATTTAAAATTAATTTTTATTAATTTATTTTAATAATGTTGTAGAGTGGAAGGTATGAGAGGCCCTAGAAAAGAGTTTCATATCTTTTTTGTTCCCAGAAAGAATGAACTTTGCCAAGAAAGACTTAAGGTATGCATGTCACATTTTTATTCCTCTTCTGACATGTTCTAATCTAAGGTAGTTATAAAAAAAAAAAAGGATAATTAAAGGAATAATAATATTTTATAAAATCTGCAAAGTAATTTTTTAGAAACTAAATTTAAATATTAAAATGAAGATTTATTTAAAAGAATGTTTCAAATTTTGAATTATGTTCTAATTATAATAGTTTTGTATTTGTTCATTATAACTGAACCTAATTGCTTGGTAATTTTACTTGGCAAAACTTTGGAGGATGCTTTCATAGTACACAAAGTTTTGTGACAAATTGGCTATCTTAAAAGGGCAATAATTATTTTATCTTGATCCTCCTACTATTGTTTTTCATCTGAACCTTGTTTCTTATGATGACCTGTCAATCGGGTCATTTTTTAATGATACATAGTAATTTTGTACGTCATTATTGTTGAATAATTTTTTTTTTTGTTTAAAAGTTTTCATAACATAGTATTTCTCATTGTTATATTTTTTAGTTCTCCATTGTGTTTTTTTGTCATCAGAGTAATTAATATTTTTTTTTAGTTATGTACTAGTTACTTTGCTACTAACTAAGTTATAACTACTTTCTTAGTTACTCCACACATTATTATTTAATCATTGTATTTGCTTTTCAATTATTCTCAAATCTACCTCACAATTTACACTGCACTTGTTTTTTACATGATTTATGCTGTTTCTTAAATATGGGTTAAAAAAACTCTGCAGTTATTTTTTAATTCTATTTTTTTGATAATGCACTTATATTTCTAGTCATTTTTTAATTCCATTCTATTCTGAATTCCATTTATTCCAATCTAAAAATGGGTGCATGTACTTAAAATTTTGTATGTGCAATTAAAAATGGGGATTCTCCATTTTGTATATACAATCAAACTTTTTGTTCATGTAATTTAATGCAGTAAATGTTTAGCAGCAGAGAGATGTACATCATTGTGTTTTTCTATTCAGAATTTTTTTAAATTTTTGATTACTGAAATTTTATATTTATTGATTAGTGAAAAATCAATTATAGTTTTTGTAATATTTTCATAATTTTATTAAAATTTTAGGGTTTTTACTGTGCCAAAAATTTTTTTAAAAAATGAAAAGAAAAGTTATATCTTTAGAAAACAATATTTAATTATGTACATAATGGAGAAAGAGCAACAGATGTTACTAAATTTTATTTTGTGAATGAATATAATTTCATCATATAAACTGAGCTAGGGAGGTTGGTGGAAAAACTGCCAGAAAATTGAGTTTCATCCACTTTTACCTCCCTTTTAAATTAGTCAAGGATGCAATCTTGTTTCAATATTCTTTGCTGTAGAGACATTTCTTTTTTCATTAAAAAATTTCAATAATTAATGCAGTATTTATTTGACATGACTGAAGGATTACAAGTGTGTTAAAAATTTAGTACTTACTAACCAAATGAAAAATATATTTCCATTTGAACTTATATATAAAAATGGTTGCAAGATATATTTCTAGTTTGCTAAAACCTGGTGCTGGAGATGTATTTTCAAAAGTGGTAAAAATTCTGCATGTATTCATAATTTGAAGGAAGTTATGTATCATGTAACTGCTTTGAAATTTATTTATTGTTGGTCAGAAGAGTTGATATTTATAGTATTTCCTTTCTAATTAATTGCATTTTTAGTACTGTCAAAGAGAATTGTCTAGAAATCAGGTTCACTTATAATGAAAAATACCAATATTTAATGAATTAAATTAAAGGTAGTTATTTATTTTGAACAATATTATATGTATGAAATGCATTTGTTTTATATTTTTATTTTAATACTTTAAATTGTTTTGGAATTCATATTTTCCACATGTTTTCTTTTAAAGGAACGTAGGGTTTGGGGAAATTTTACAAATAAGATTGAATATACAGTAGAGCTATTTCCTGTTGACTGTGATATATTATCTATGGAATTAGAAACCTCATTTAAAGTAAGTATGTGTTACAAGTTTTTGTTTTTAGAACAACTAAAAGGGCTATTACATTTAATTTTTTAATAGGTTTAATTATGTTTGATTTATGATGTAAATGTATCTTGGGATTGTACTTTCTAAATAAAAAAAAACCTCTTTTATCAATGTTTAAGTTCTATCAGATATTGGCAATTAAAAGATTATTAGAAAATCTCTATATGATTATGATTTTTTTTTTTTTTATCTGTAACATGAAAACAAACCTATGATAATTGAATTTAAGATTCCAAATACATAAAAATTCCACTTTTTTTTTAAAGATTATGTAAAATATGTATTGGTAAAATAATTTACTGTTATTGTGCCAATAATGGTAAATTATTGATGACCTTGTTTTAATAATAAAGAAAAGAACTTTTTGTAAATTAATTGACTGAGAATCAAAAACTAAATTAAAGATGATGAGCATAGTTAAATTAAATTGTATAAATTATTTACATTTTTTTACCTTATTGTTTTAAACACTCTTAAAATTTTAACTATTAAAATTTTATACTGTCTATTACATTGTTCTTGTATTGGTAATCCAATTTCAAAATATCATTTGAAGAAGCTCACAGCTTGTCATTGAATTGTTTACAAAATAAGTAAAACATGCATATATCACTTATTTAAACTGTTAAATTCTTGTGCTTAATAAAACTATAATCTTTATTTTTTAGGAATGTTATATAGATAATGATATGACTAGTATGCATTATGTTGCAAAAGCATTAATGACGATTCAAGCTGTATATGGCATTATTCCAAATATTTATGGCAAAGGAAAATGTGCGAAGGTATATCTAAATTTTTATCATTAAAATTTTCTTGCAAAATTTCTTTTGAAGCAGTTTTATATTTGGATATATATTTTTTGTTTATAAAAGTAAAAAAAAATCATTATTCTATGGCTTCTAATTTGATTTGTAGTTATTTTATTATTTTTATTCTATTACAAAATGTTAATAGCAACACATTTTTTTTTATAAAAAAAGGAATTTTCTGAAAACAATATTGTTAAAATATTCAAGGTCTAAACAAGCAGATTTAAATTTTAATTTTGTAAAATAATGAATATTTATATTTTTTAAAATAATCAATCACAAAAATTATTTTATTTAATCAAAGGTCACATGTATTTTAATTTATCATCAAATTTTAAATGTCATATGTTTTTTTTATTCCAGCATGTTTTTGACTTAATGACAAGGATGAGGAGGGAATTATCTGGAAATGATCCGCAAGTTACTCCTCAAATTGATTGTTTGTTGTTATTAGACCGTGCTGTGGATCTTGTATCTGTCCTTGCTACACAATTAACATATGAAGGCTTACTAGATGAAAATTTTGGCATAAATAATAGTAAGTTCAGTTATTAATGTTAAAATATTTGTTAATTTTATATATTTTTTCACACTGTGTATGTTTTGTTTTTAAATATTATACATACTTCTAACTCTAATTAAGAGTTGAATTTATATTCCTAAGATTACATTGCACAGCACACAAATCTTCTTAAACATGAAAATAATAATTTTTTACTAATTTTGAAGCACTAAACACAAAAATGATTGCAAAAATTGGCTCTTGTGCAGGAGATATGAAGGTAGTCATTTCCTTCTGTTTTTGTGAAATATACTATGTGAAAAATGAAATACAGGAATATATAAATTTATATAATGCAACTTACAAATAATAATTTAGAAATTTAGTAGCAATGTTTGTTTATAAAAAAATGCATTAAAATAAAAGTCTTATACTAAAATGTGTAAATATTAATATATATTACATATACATGAAATATTTTAAAAAGTAAGATTTGAAATGTGGTTTTCAAGTCATTAATTTTTAAAAGCTTTATAACTAGTGTTGAATAAAACCTTTGACACTAATTAGCCTATAGTAGATGCCACCAGTTTGGTTGTCTGTACTGTTTTCAGTCTTTGCTCTAAAAATAAAAAGGATGATACTTGTTAGTTGTATATAGTTCTTTGTATGAGAAAGAAAAGATCATAGTAAATTTGCATTTTAGTTAAACTTATATTTCTTAGCGATGTGATGCTGTATAAGTGCATTAATTCTGCTAATAACTTCTGATATGTATATGTGGAAAAGTAATACTTATTGCCCAAAAATGGCCAATCACTCTTTTAGTGTAAAAGGCATATCACCTTTATTTTAATTACAACCCACTCTGGGCATCACATATATGCTATTGGTCCTGTTCAAGGAAACTTTCCATGTGGCTGCAAAGTACAAAAAAATGACGTTATTTCTTTTCCCATGATTTGAAGCGGTCAAAGTAATAACGTAAGGGACTTCTACATCTGCATGATAGAATCACGAGAAAAAAAGTTGAAAGTACCATCTGTTTTGTGACCTATTTCCCATGATTAATTGAAATGTGATGCTGAAAAGAAAAAATTCATTTGAAAAACTAAGCTGAAAATTCATTTGAAACTTTTGAAACGAGAAACACACACACACACACACACACACTCACATACAAACTTATATGTGTTTCTCATTTCAAAAGCTTCAAATGAATTTTTCATTAATTTAAAAGAAAATCCAGAATCAATTTCATGTGATGCAGTATAATATTCTACATCTAGTGCTAAATATAGTGATGCTATATCTAAACCACATCCTGCCTGAATAGCCTTGCTGGAGATGTATAATTGTTCAAGACTAAGGCAGAGTTACTTGCATCATAACCTAGAGAATGAAATTTTCTTCATAAAGATGTTCGAGTAACTTCGTTTCACAGCTGTCATGAACAATTATATATTTATATACAATTATTAATTTATGCTATATTTTATATAGGAAAACACTTTGTTTTTTGTTCTTACGCCAGTGACTAAATGACAGTTCTCAAAATAGAACTTAAATGGTTTTTAAATAGCTTTTCTTTTCCCTTTTAGATACAATTGAATTACCACCTGAAAAATTTTCTAAATCAAATGAAGGAGGGTTGCAAGAAATGCCTACAGAACCAAAGCGTTTTCTTTTGAATTCAAGTGAAGAGTTATTTGCTGAATTGAGAGATAAAAATTTCAATGCTGTAGGACCTTCTCTTAGTCGTAAAGCAAAAGTTTTATCAGCTCAGTTTGATGTAAGTTGTTACTGTATGCTAATAAAATTTTTGAAATATGTATTTTATCAAAATATATAATTGAGTTTTTGAAAATTATTCAAACTATTTGCATTCATATGCTAGTTATAAATTCAACTGAAGTTAATTTGAAGATACTTAAAAACATTTTTTATATAATAATATTAATTAGTCTAATTTTTTATATTA
Source organism: Caerostris darwini (assembly GCA_021605075.1). Lineage (NCBI taxonomy): Eukaryota > Metazoa > Arthropoda > Arachnida > Araneae > Araneidae > Caerostris > Caerostris darwini. Next base: position 36,356 of record BPLQ01008179.1, read on the forward strand.
AATGTTATATTATTTTAAAAATATAAATAAATGTAACATAGCAGCGATTAACTTGATCCAAAAAATTATTACAGAACTTGCGAATGTAATTTATTTATTTTCTTCTTAATTTTAAGTATTAGTTTCACCACAAAAAAGTGTATAAAAATTATAGATCATTCATTTATAAGTTCTGAACTGTTGTTTTTAAGGAATCAGGCTTAACTTTGCTATTTTTTTAAGAACAGCATTATATATATATATATAGTGGGTAAAAAAAGTATTGGCAATTGCCTTAATTTATTCATATTGACAACTAAATAAAATGTTATGCAATTTTAGCTGTCGTAATTAAATACAAGACATTTTAGATATATAAAAATAGTAAAAATTTTATTTTAATTTGCATTTTCTACGATTTTTTTCTTTCAAAAACGAAAATTTGCATGTCAAAAAAGTATTGGCAAAGTTTTAACTGCTATGCAAATTTTGTTACATTGAAGTCACGTGTTTCGACTGATAAGAAACTGTACCGGTATAAAGTCTGCAAAACTACTCCAAAAGTGTCTATGCATTATTTTGTGATTACTGCAGTAAAATGACTTCGAAATCTAAGGAGTTGGACCTTAGTGTTAAGAACATGATTATTAGGCTCAGAAATGAAGGTTAACTTATCGTGCTATAGGAGTGCAGTTCCATATAAGTTTATTTACTGTCAGAAGTGTTGTAAAAAAGTTCAAGGAAACAGGATCAACGGAAAATAAGACTAGAAGTGAACGACCTCGAATATTTTCTACAAGAGAAGAGCGTGTCATTATTAACAAGGTTAAGAAAAACCCTAAAATAAGTGCACCCCAGATAGCTAAAGATGTTGCTTTCACTTCGCAAAAGACTTTCAGCATACAGACTGTACGGAATGTTTTACATGAGAGAAATTATTATGGAAGTTCAGCTAGAAAGAAGCCATTCATCTTGGAAATAAATAGGAGAAAAAGGTTAGATTTCGCAAAATCCCACGTTGATTTATCTGAAGAGTTTTGGAACACAGTTATTTTTTCCGACGAATCAAAGTTTAACATTTTCAGATGGACGGACGACATGTGTGGAGGAGGCCAAATACTGAATTGGAAAAGCAGCATTTAACTGCTACTGTAAAACATGGTGGAGGCAGCGTTTAGTTTGGGGCTGTATGGCAGCTAATGGAATTGGCAACCTGCATTTTATTGATGGTATTTTGACAGCACGTACGTACATTGACATTTTGTGCCATAACTTAAAAATCAGTGCCCAAAATCTTGGCTTGGGAACATCATTTGTTTTTCAACAAGACAATCACCCCAAGCGTACAGCGAATCTCACCCGTGAATGGCTACTCTACAATGTTCCTCGCCAATTAAAAACCCTACATCAATCGCCTGACATCAATCCAATTGAAAATTTATGGCACCTGCTGGATCTAGAAATCAAGAAACAGAAAATTTCAAGTAAAGACGACCTCAAACGTTTACTCTTGCAAGAGTGTCACAAAATTCCCAACAGTACAACAAAGACCTTAGTTTCCTCTATGAGAAATAGATTACAAGTTGTTATAGATGCAGAAGGTATGCATACAAAGTACTAAACATATACTGATTTTGTTTTCTCTCATAATTTTGTCAGTTTCATAATTTTGCCAATACTTTTTTTTTTTAACATGTAAATTTTGGATTTTCTCGTAGATTTTGACTAAAAAAATATTTAAATGGAAGTTTCATTATATTTGTTTGTCTTTACTCCTTTTGTAATCGCTATGTTAAAATAAAATTTGTAAACATACTTTGCTATCAAATATGATCATTTATAGGCAATTGCCAATACTTTTTTTATCCACTGTATATATATATGGTAATAAGTAATGAAGAATAATGAAAAATAAATTTTGAAGTAACATTCATATTTATACTTGTTATAACATATTTTATTGAAGGTAATAGGAATAGAACAGAATGTAAGCAAGCATATATTATACAGAAAAAAAAGTTTGGAGAATATGGTTTTGTCTCAAATGAGATGTACATATTATATAATAATATGTCATGCTTTTTTTGCTTGCTCAAATTCTGTTCTTCTAATTATCTTCAATAAAATATGTTGTAACATGTATAAATATTAATGTTGCTTCAAAATTTATATTTCATTAATATTCATTACTCATTATCATAAAAATTAACAAGAAGGAATTACCAAAAGCAATTGAAATCGTACATATGTTGCATACAACATTTTATAAAGAAATGATAATTTTATAGTTTGTATAATATGCTATATATTATTTAAAGTATTATATAATAATGCTTAAAGTTACAACCAACAAATGGAAAAATATGGTAATTATATTATTGAAAACTATTGAACTACCATTAATTCATAACAGTTAAAACATTTTAAGTAGCTTATTCAATAATGCTAGATAATCTAAAAAAATTAAAAATATAATTTTTGGATATTTTTATGTACATTTTAAAAAATGCCATCCTGCTCATAAAATTTTAATTTTCTTTTTTTTATTGCTGGTGTATTGTTTATCAAAATAAAAATTTGGTAATAAATTAAATTAATTATATATGAATGATGTTAAAAGATTTTTTTTTTTTTTTTTTTATATTAATTAAAAAAAAAAAAATTCCTTAGTAGGAAATGGGAATCTTTCAGTTCCAAATATTGTTTTAAAGAAATTCTAACTCTCAGATATTTAAGAAATTTTAAAAAATGTGAATTTAATTATTTTTTAATCTAACAAATTTAAAATGCTGTGTATTGCTTCATTGCATTTAATTTATAATAAAAAAATGTATCATCATAGGAACTTAACTTCATATAAATTTATTCTCTTTTTTATCAAAAAATTAATTTTTTAATCTGTCTTTTATTTTATTCATGTTTAATCTCTTATTCATGATTTTTTTTATAGGAAAGACATGGAGCTAAAACTATTGATGCTATAAAGCAATTTGTTGAAAAATTGCCCCATATGCAAGCTGCCAAAAAATCCCTTGCAACACGTAGGTTATGTTGATTATTATTTCATGAATTTTTAATAATTAAATCTTTTAGGGTTCTGTATTTTTCTATATTTATTTCATAATACTTAATTTTAAAAATGGTCTTCTGTTATAGCAGCTCATCTTATTAGGTACAATAATTTGTAAATATGGTAAACCTCTGGCAATTTTACTGACTTGATTTCTTCCTTTAGCTTGAAAAAATATTGGATGGTATAATTAAAAATTTTTTTAATTTATAATTTTAATCTGTTAATTTATTATTTATTGAATTTATTTGATATAAACTTTTATCATATTAGTTATTTACTGAAAACTGCAAAAACATTTATTTTATATTCTAGATACATCAATGGCTGAATTAGTGAAAGAAGTTACTGACTCTGAGATGTTTTTAAACTCATTACTAACTGAACAAGGTATGTGCTTATTTGTTTAAAAAAATAATACTGTGTATATTTCAAATAAATTGTACAATTTAATATAAGTTTAATGTTAAATAATTTGTGTATTTGATCTTTTAATAATAATTGATTTTTTAATATTTAAATCTTATTAAAGTATTTGCTATTAATTTATTTTAATATTTGTGTTTTCAATACAATATTAAAAAATGTTTATATTTTAAAAATGAAAATACATTTGCAGAATTTATACATGGACTTGAAACTGACAAAACTAATGCTCATATAGAAGATTGTATAGCCAAAGAAGAACCATTGATAAAAGTAATTTTGTTATAATTAAACTTTAGTGATTTTATTTTTTATTTTAAAAATTGTTATTAATAAAAATGTATTGAATATGATTGTTATTTAAATTGTACTAAACTTATTCTAGTATTATGACCAGTATTTATCTTGTGTATGTGATTTGTTAGTATAGTTGATTTATTGTTTTATATTACATAAAGTATATCTTACTATAATTATAGTTTTTTTTTTATTAAAAATAACTTAGAAATAACATTACAAAACTTAAATTTTTTATATACAAAACTTAAATTTTTTATAAATTTCTAATAAAAATAATAATATAGAATAGATTTTATTATAATCAAAACTTATTATAATTTAATTATTATATATTTTCTTTTTTTTTTTAGGTTTTGAGGCTGATATGTTTGCAATCTCTTGCCAACAATGGACTTAAACCTAAGCAATTAGATTATTATAAAAGAGAACTAATTCAAGTATTTATACAATTTTGCAATTTTTTTTCTTTAATAGCTAATTGATCTTCAATCGTTTTAGATTGTGTACCCCTAAGATAAATTTAATTAAAAGGTGTACCCCATATAATGTGTGTGTAGTCAAAAATCAAATAATTTCTTATTTATTTATTTATTTTAAACACTATACATACATTTGAATTAAATGCAAATTTACATTTTTAATTAGAATTTAATGTGAGCCATTTGATTGCATTTGTGTAATGATTTCAGAAAATAATATTTTTGTTTAGTAATATCTTGTCAGGAGCCCTTTGTGGATGCAATTATTTTTTCAGTTGGTCAACTATTATCATTGTACAAAGTTGTCTCCCCAAAAATCTTCTAATAATCTTCTATACTTTAACCGTTGTATATATATAATGTTGAGATTTCTGGACACTGCTAAAACCAGGTCCATGAGAGACCCTTTCAGTCTGATATAAGATTGTATATTTGCAAGTAATCATGAGCCTCTGTTTTTGGTGTTCTCTCAAGTTTCACTTTGCATACTCCACTTTCAAGACCATTGACAATATTGTATTGCATGTTATGGTTATTAATTTTTATGAATATGATAATTATGCTATATGTGTAAGTTGTTTAATAGTTTTATATTTTATTGAAATATATGCATTTGAGACATATAATTCAAAAATTTTTGAATTAATCCATTTAAAAATGTATTGTAAATTTTAAAATGTAAGAAAAATTGATTTCACTTATAGTATTTTTCAACGTACTGTCATGCATACATAAATTAAATGAATGCATGAAGTTGATTTACAGGAAAAAATTATATGGAATATATGTGTTAAGACTTTTATTTTTTAAAAGTCTTAATTCTTTTGTTTGGCATCAAAATGTTATATTTATATTGAAACTAATGGTTAATATTTTTGTTCTATATATCATCTGAAATAAAATATGTTTTATGTGTAAAATTATTAATGATTAAAATGATGATTATGTTTTGATGATGATGATTAGATTAATGATTATGTTAAATTATTAATGATTAGAAATATATATAATATAGCTTTAATTGTTCACTGGCCTTTATTAATAAATTCTAATAATTTTTCTATTCTTAAAAGGCATATTTTCATTGAATTTTTTTTATGATTATCTCTTTTAAAATATAATTAAAATTTTAGAAAGGTGTCTGTTTGTAGAAATTCTACTTTAAATTCTGAAATTTAATGTTTTTTTAGACTTATGGTTATCAGCACTGTCTCACACTTAATAACTTAGAAAAAGCTGAATTATTAAAACTTCAGGGAGCCAGAACATACTCCGTGATTAGGAAAACCCTACGATTGACTGTTGATGAAGTAAATGAACAGGTAGGAATTTATAAATAGTAGTAAGTAAGAGATGCTATATTATTTATAAATATACTATATAATTTTGTTTGGATAGAAATTTGTTTTGTATTATTAATTAGTTTTATTTAAATAAAATAATTAAAGAACTCAATACAATTTAAAAACTGCATTTCATCAAAGAATTTTTATTAAGTTGATCCTTATAATGAGTAAATGATAATTCTGGGGTTTGCTAAATGTGTGTTAACATAAATTGATATTAAAAAAAAAATCATGTCTAGTTTGAGAATCAAAATTTTAAAATAAATTTTGTTCAAATCCTAATTCCTTCAATGTTAATCACTTTTTTGTTAGTTATGTTATAATGAATGTCAAAATGCAGGATAATTATATTTTTTTGTAATAACACCCATGAATTTCTTTTCCTTATAATTTTAGAATATCATTTTATAAAATATAAAATGTTAAATAATGCATTCTTTCATTGTTTTTTAAACTTTAAATTAATCTTTGAAGTGATTTATATGATTAAAAAGTATGCATGAAAATGTATTTATTTTTTGCATATTTTAAACTATTGGGTGACTTTATTATGGATATTATTGTAAATAATTGAATTGCAGTCTCCAAACGATATATCATATGTCCATAGTGGATATGCCCCTCTCAGTGTTCGTCTTGCACAGTTCCTAACACAACCAGGATGGCGCGCTATACCTGATGTATTAAATATTTTACCTGGACCTACTGTAGAAGGAATCCAAAAAATTCCAAGAGGATTACGTAAAAGACGTAAGTTAATTTTTCTGGTAGATTTTAAAAAATATATAGCTTTTAATATATTGGTTAGTAAGAGACATTAGTTTTACAGTTATTAGTTAGTTTTGTAAACAAAAAAACCAAACATTTTATTGAAAAAAATGTTTTTAAAGACAGTTTAATAAAAAAATAAATTTAAATAAATATTTAGAATGCTAGTTTACATGTTCATATTTGTTTCAGAAATGAAAAGCAATGTACTTTTTCCTTAAATAATAAATTTATAGTAAAACAAGTATGTGTTTCAATAAGTGTTAGTCTTATTGTTTTTTTTAATTTCAAAAAGAAATAAGGTGCAGTCATGGTAGGCACAGTTAAAAACAAAGTAGTTGTAAAATAAACAAATTTTTTTTAAAAACATTTCTTTTTTTTGATAATTGTAGATTGATTTAGAATCTATTTATTGTTTCTTTTCTATATACAAATTAAGTAAATTTATTGTAAATCATAATAAACAAAGAACTTTTATTTATTTATTTTTTAATAATTTGATATATAGTTCTGAAGCATTCTATTTTATCATTTGTGAAATAAGTTTTGGAATATTTTTTTGTTTTTTTAAAAAATACATTTGAACAATAATGTTAGAATTTTAAATTGCATGTTTCACTTTTGTTTTTGATTTGTAAATAGGCCAATTGATAAGAATGTAAATGATATTATTTATCAACTTAGAAGCTAGTTCAGTTTGTTTGTAATTGAACAAAATATCTGGCTTATATTGTATGAAAATTTCAAATACAAGCTCTTCATTCTTTTGTAGGTGGTTCTGGATCTTCTATTCAATCTAGTACTGAGGAGCAAAAAGTTACTCTAGTCTTTTTCCTTGGTGGTGTTACTTACGCAGAAATTTCGGCTCTACGTTTTCTTTCTCAACAGGATGATGGTATGTTATTCTGAAATATTTCAAACATTTGTGAATATTTTTGTGCAGTAATAAAACTTAGGATTATTTGGCCATTTTTAAGAAATATTAACCTTCAAAGTCATTCTGTAGAAAATGTGAAATTGCTTGACTTTTCTAGATGATGTACATAAAACCAGGGCATCATACAAACTATTTTAAAAAATTATACTCCATTTTCATATTTTCATCTCTTCCAAGCAGTCAATTCTATTAGTTGTAGCTCTTAGCATCAGGCTCTTTCAACTCATGAAGCAGCATCTTGTACAATGATGCATTTTAATTATTTTATCATGTACTTGTTATTCATCATCATGATCTTGCTAATCTCTTTGATTAATGTGGCTTCATTTGGTCATACAAATGAAAATAAAAACAAGACTTAAATGTATTTTTACGTTACATAATAAAAAACTTCCATATCTTTCAATCATGTAAGAAAAATCTGTATGCGTTTAGTCAGAGCCCAACTTATGAAAGATATGAAACCATTCAAGGTTGACGATTTCGTATAAGCTACTTTGATGTTACACAATTGCTGGATTCAGGCATGATTTCCTTTTGTTTAACAAGAAATTTAAGAGAGAGCATTATAATATTTTTTAAAAGAATTTTTTTAAATGCACTCACACAATCCTTGCGAAATAAATTTACTTTTCCGGATTTATATTCTTTTACTTGTTTTAATTCATCATGGATCACAAAGCTCAAATTTACACTTTTATAGGGTAATAAATTTTCTTTCTACATTACATTATTTTTTTGTAAATAGAGACATTGTTTTCCAATATGCTAGGATTGATAATTTTTTGCATACATCTTTGGACATCAAAGATGAGCACAGAAAGGGAGCCATAGGTGTGTCACTTTGAAAATCAGTTAGAAATGGTTTCAACTGCTGAAGCTGGAGATAAAAAAAAAAGCTATTTTTGAAGTGAAAATTTATCTTTGTTGCATTTTGAAATTAGCAGGAATTCTTACACTTAATATAACACTTTTTATCTTTCTTAAAAATAAAAATATAGGACTCGACAAACTCAGCAATGCATGATAAAATTTTCAAAGTTTCTCAATGCTTGCAATCAAACTTGTGGGAACTGCAACGATCATTAATGTATTCCCATATTAAAATTTTATATTTTAAGTTGAAATGGCTCTTCTAGCACATACTTTAATATGTTGATCTTGAAACTTTGTCTAAGTAACATTTATTTAATTAAATGCTTTGACTAAATTTCATTCCTCTTAGCATTGAAAATTCATTTTCCACTAGTTTATAATTATTTATAAACCAAAGAAAGAAATGAGTTTAACAGCAAGAACTTATTATATTTTTATGTACCAATAAAGAAAGCCTCTATTTGTTTATAAAATATTTTTCTGTTTGGCATACTTTTCATCATAGATTATATTGAAAATTTTAGTAATTATTTGTTAAATGCATATTTTCAGCCCCAATGGAATATATTGTTGCAACAACAAAGCTTGTTAATGGAAAGACATTTTTGGAAAATTTGCAAGAAGTCTTAAAGTTTCCAAGTTAAAGTATTTAGGACTATTGTCTAATGATGTATATAAATACTAATAGTTGCAAATATTTTGAAACGTCACTTAAAAAAATTTATTAAATAAATTAAAAGAAAGTATGATTATTTATGTAATGTGCAATTTTGTATGATTATGTTTTTTAATAAAACCTGCATTCCACATGTTCATTGGCTTGTTTTATATTTCCACTTCAATTTTTTTAAATATGAAATTAGTTATGTTGTGTAGAAAAGCATTCATTGTACAGTATAAATTATTACTTTTAGAAAAAAATTGAAAAATGTGCCATAATGGTTTATTCTAACTATTAAAAAGGGGGCTCAACTATTAAATTTATTACAATAAAAATTTCTTTCCTTTTTTAGCATAACTTTTTAGGGTTAATTCTTTAGTATATCAAAGTATTTTATTCTGTTGTATTTAAACTAAAAACTTCTGATTTTCATTACAAAATTATAATAGATGATTCATGTTAAACTTTTATAGGTATATTCAAATGTTTGTTATGCCAAACACATATACAATCATATAGGCAGTACATTTATTCTTTAATTTTCTGAAAAAGAAAATGCATTTGATTTGATTTTTATTTTATAAAATTTATATCTTAACACCTATCTTTATTTAGACCTCTGTCCCTGATGAATTATCTATAGCATATAACTCATTCTTTGGAGTATAAACTTTAACTTTATACATTTCCTTTTTCTTCAGTTTCTGCTTGCATTTAATTTCACAAATTTCATTCTGAAATGATATTGATGGTGTTTCAGAAAATGTTCTAAATGCATAAGAGTTCCTCGTAACTCTTGAAACTGTTAGCATTTCTTCAATATGAGCTCTTTTAGATCGTATGATGACAATGCCCAAAATAATGAGTAGTGCCGAAATTATATACAATAAATGGTGTATTCCAAAATAAACATGAAATCCTTGTTGATGATCGTTTATAGGTGCTATGATAGGACTAGGTTCTTTTGAATTCATGTTATTTAGAAAAAGGACTCGTATATTCGAGCCATTTCCTTCTCTGCTAATCAATGGTCCAAGTTCTCCTACTGAACGATGCATCCTTGCTTTATTTATGGGCTTTATGAAGTAGACAACTTGCAGAAACCATTGCTGGCTAGAACTGATCTGAAAAAGTAAATAATATAATAATAATGTTCGTAGTAATATTTATTGCATATCAAATTTAATCTTTTTGGTACTTAATAATTTTTATTTATTCCAAGTTATTGAACTGTGTCTTGTAGTTTAAATGATGCATATAAGTTTTAGTAAAATACTAATAAATACAACACTTTATAGAAAATGCTATTATCATACAAATATTATATTTGTATTTTTTATGTTAATTGCAAACATTTTTTTTTAAATATAAAGACTGTGTATTGAAATTATAATATATGTATTGAGCATAGTATGAAATTATAAACTATGTATTGCGCTTAGAATTAATTTAATTTTATTTAGATGCTAATTATGTTAATTTTATTTACGAACAATGTTATGAATCCTGTTTATGAACAAAATATTATATATATGTATAGTTTTAAGCAAACAATTAGCAGCTAGTGACAATGTTATATTTTATAAATAATTTTCTATGATGTGCAAAATTTCTTAAATTTTCAAATTAAATCATAGAGGAAGGTATCAGGACCAGTGATTTAGAGTGAGTTTATGTATACGACATTAAGGCCAAGGACACCCAATAGCGGGAAGAAAGCCTCATTGTCTATAAAAACGCATACAGATGCACAACACATATAGGCTTCTGTGTCTGTACCAATAATTTGCTATAGTGGCACCTATTATAAATTCTGTTCATTTCAATGTTACCCCTGTTTGGAGTGGTGTATTGCTCAGCAGGATTGGACTGTGATGGAATGTGTATAGGTCCTCTTTATGATGAATCAAGATTCAATATCTTGCATTCAAGCTAGAGATGGCCACCAGGTAATTAGATTTTGTATTTGTGAATTTTCCATCAGTTACTTATGGCAACTTTACTTTGAATATGTTATAACAGTCCTTTCCTGGTGTGTTAATTTCTGTGGCAATGAGGGCATTTTCAAAAGTCTACAAATTTTTCCAACTCAATACACTGACGTACAGAATTAAAAAGAATTACCTCATATAAGGGATCTACATTGAATAGAAAACCATCAACACCAAGAATACCAGATAAACTTGCAAAGTGGGGTATATCTTCTATAAATTTTGCATCGAAAGGTTTTCCTTGTATTTCTCGTGTAACTACATCAGGATCATGTTTATCCTAAAATGACAGTCATACGTTATATATATCTCAATAAAACGAATAAAGAAGTAATTATTTATCAAAAATATTTAATTTGTGAATTATATCACCATGCTATTTAGATTTTAAAAAGAGGTCTACACTTTTTCTTTCCCAATACAAAAATGTTAACTTAAACATTTTACATTTCAGTACCTCCTTGTTTATAATTAACAGCTCCATATAACTCATTGATTCATGCCTGTTGTTTGAAGTACTATGCACCAATTAAGTTCTACTTTTATACCCATGATACAGATCTAATAATACTTTTTTCACAATATATAATTATTGCATTTTGTTTATTTTTTGTATAAGTGAAGTTTATTTTCATCGCCCACAACTATTCTTCTTCTTATATTTATAAATTTTTATTTTTCTGGTAGTTCGGCAGTTTAGGATTCCACTTGATTATTGGATGTTTTTTTTTCCTTTGTGGTTTCGCCATATTCCCTCCTAAACAAGCAAAATGGCCGTATTTTTTTTCACTGCCATTAGGCATGGAAAAAAAGACTTGGCGAAATCGGAACCCTAAAGTGCAGAATCTCCATTTTTTTTCTCCCGCACAGAGTTCTGGCATTTTTTATATAAAAAAATTAGGTTTAATGAAATTTCTGAAAAAACATCCATATATTCTACCCAGAGACCTATAATTCGCATCATGAAATTCTAAGGTTATTTTTTAACGTGTTATCTTACGAAATATAGCAGGAAATGTCGATAATTTACTGAAGATAATACTTTATCATTAATACTAATCATATAATTATAATAATTATAGAAAATAATTTATTAATACCTGTTTATTCATAATAAATTTATCCGTTAATTTCAAATTCTGCATATTATTTTGACAAAGCTAAACAATTTAAAATACATACCAATAAAATAAATTTGTATTTGAGATTGTTGTTTGACAATAGGCATCCGTATTGAGGTCCTTTTCCATATATTTTACCAGTAGGGTCATAAACTGGAGTGACGCCATTTTTGCCAGCACAAATGATGACTTCATTAATATTTAACCTGTATGCAGATTCTAATCCTTGTTTAGGGCTCCAAAATACTCTGCCATATATTTTGTCTCCTTAAAAGATACATTAAAAAAATTAATTAGCTTTTAAGTTACATTGATCTGGCTTTACAATGTAAAATATTTATTATTTTGTGGAGTAATATTTTCTCATCCATATACGAAAATGTTAATTCACTTCATTGAAATATAAGCAATCTTGATTTCATATTGCTAAATATTTACAGAAAAATGCGAAATTTTACAATCGATTTTGCCTCTTTCCCTTGCGGTTTTTTGTTTTCATTTGCTTTATACTAAAATCGTTGGGATATAAATATTGTAATATTTTTCTCATAGGAAATGCTTTGGCATTTCATTCCCAGGAGAGAAGAATATATATATTCTTTGACAAGTACATAATAACAACCCATCACTCAATTTGACAGCAGACATATTACATGCAATTAGTGTTTTGTACTAATGAGAACAAACCTGCCACTCAAATATGATAGCAGATAATCAGTGTCATGTATTATAAGACTCATAAAATTAGTCAATGTCTGTGACCTTCACAGGTGGAAACAACTACAGATTGAATATGAACTACACCATGAGTTTTCCATCGTGTTTGGTGATCGACCATGAGCTGAGAAATGTCTACTCCAATGAGAATTGACGGAAGCTGCTCCGCCTCTTGAAGGATATTTTTAAAGGGAGTTTTTTTTTTGGCGAAGAAGAGAAAGAGTTCTGCGAAGAGTCGACCAGATGTATTTTTTTTTCTTTGAAGTGACTCAATAGGCCGGAGTTTCCGCCTGTTTTTCAAAGTGAACCCCTTGTGATTTCGTTTATCATGCCGTATGATAATTAAAGTCTGCCGCAGACCAAGCAATTATATTCGATGTAGACTCGAGAATTCTGAAAATCTCCGACCTTGGAGTGAACTGTACTTGTCGTGCATTTGTGAATCAAATTTAAATCTTTAATTTTTTTTTAATATAATTTTCCTTTTTATAAAAATCCAGAATTCTGTATTTGTATATACATATAGTGCTTGTAAATAAAATTTAAAGTATTTCCATGATCCTGAAAGTGGCCTTCTTTTTGAAGCCGTTATTGGTCTAATATAGGCCGAGACGTTACAATATGATGGAAGATAATATTTCACCATTTCAATGTTGAAAAAAAATGGAAGTGTAACGACATGTTTACTTTCGTTTCACTTTACAGTATTGGGGGTTTATCGTTATAAAGCCAAAAAATTAAAGGAGTTTGCAGAAAATAATTGGCGAGAGGAGAAAAATGATTGAATAATTGGATTAAGAATCCTAAAAAACATAAACATCTTAAAATATGAAAAAAAGGTTTTTCAAAAATATTTTTTGGTTGGCGTCATTATATTACATTGTTATTTATTACTGCAAATGACTGAATCAATGTAACTAATCAGATTTCTATTCTTTTCTTCATATGGGCTAATTAAGAAATGAAGGTTGGTTACAAAATTCTTTGCAGTATAATATTATAATACTTAATACCTTTAGAAAATGCCTCTTTGTACTCTATGTATTGGAAATTTGGAGAATTCTCGAAAGGATTCAACAAGAATACATTTTCATTGTTGAATATTTGAAAGAAAGTTTCCAGGGCATATGAAACAGGTGGTGGGCGATTAGTCTGCTGGAAAACAATGGGAAGTTCAAACCTGAAATAAATAAATAATAAATACCACGATTTCATTTTTTATAGTATTTTCAAAATTTTGTTGATGAAACATTTCAATTTCAATTTCAAAATAGTTACTTTTCAGGAGCTTGGGCAATGCAGGGTAAGTATTTGTATCCATCATATAAAGATAGCTGTTGAGAGGTAACTACTTTACAAGGAATCAAATGTAGCTTATAGTACCCACTGTAATCCTAAAGAAAAAAAAAGTTATTTTTTCATAATTTGTTTTTAAAATTAAGGCTTCATGAAAAAAGATTTCTGAACAATATTACAAAAAAAAAAAACAGATAGCACTTACATATTAATGTTAATTAAAAAAAAAAAATTTCTTTTTAAAATCATTTATTTAAATAAAACTTGGAACAATGTCAATTAATCAAAATGTCAGAATGATTTCTAGGAATATTTTTATATGTCTATCTGTGAAATTTGCTATATATAATCAATAAACCTCACGAAAAAATATTACAGATTTTTTTTTAAAAATACTTTATTTTGCAAATTATTCTAAATTTAAAGGGATTTTCAAGAATAAGAAAGTAATTTACGAATTAGCCCATTTTTTTAATGGGCGGAGGTTCAATTCCGTTATTGGAGTATATTCTTTTTCTTCATTGACACGACACAGCCTCTTGGTCCATCTGTCTACCATCAGATTTCGAGACATGAGAGGTTTTCTCTTTACGGGGTAGGGCTGTCAGTCCTACGCTCTAAAGTCATATTAGACCTGGACCTGCGACTTAAAGTGGATTCCAAACCACTACAAACATCCATGGGCATTGCCGGGACTCGAACCCTGTGGCTCCAAGAACCAGAGCGCTAGTCACTCGGCCATCAGGTCCTTACAATTACTATTTTCCAAAACGGATGCTGGCGATTCAGAAATTTGCCAGATTATCTGAATTTTAGGTTTCCTTCCAATGCGACATGAAAATACGCATTCCTGAGCAGGTATCTTTCCCGAAATATGTTACTCTTCCTTGCAAGTACAGGGTAGCAAGTTTCTATTGTGAAACCAGTGTGAAGTAAATTTGCTACACAATTTTGCAGTATATTATTTATGGCGAATGACGAAAACTATAAGTCTGGCATTCGTGGCAAAAAAAAAAAAAAAAGGACACAATAAGGGATAATATTTCTTTGAAAAGATATTTATATAATGATAAAGTGATATTATTCAATTGAAAATATATGATGATACTTGCATTTTTTTTTTTATTAGGCATTAAACTTGATTCGTGCAGCTCTCTAACAAATGATATAATTAATATTATTACCGGATGAATCAGATGGACAACTTACAAACCTACACCATAAAAAGAAAAAAAAAAACATCTCCTGTCTCGAAATTTGCCAGTAAGCAAACGGCTTTGGTTAACAATGGGGCTGTTACGTCATTGAAGAAGAAGAGTTGAAAGAAAAGTTCGACTGAAGTGCATCGAATTCTCGCAGAACCTTTCGATAGAAACTGTACCAGCTTGAACAACTTATTAAGAAAGTTTCAAACTATGGTAATTATTATAAAGAAGACTAAGACCCTCATTGGTGAGCTTTGATGAGAAGTCCTATCGTTATATTCATCAGACAGTGCTCCTTCTGATCACCACTTGTTTCGATCTATGACGTATGACCTATCTGAGCAGCACTTTTGAAATCAAAAAGTAGCTTGATTTGCGGATAGCCTCAAAACAAGAATCGCTCTTTCGACGAGAAATCATGATCTGTTAAAACCTGGTGAATGCTATCGAATGCAATTGATGCATTTGAGTCAAGCATTGAAAGAAAAACAACTATAATATGAGGCGCGGCAAAGTTATTTTTCAATGTGACAATGCTCGGCCATATGTGGCAAAGCAAGTCAAAAAGTATTTGGAAAAGCTTCGATGGGAAGGCGTATCATTATATTTATGAAACAGTGCTCCTTCTGATGATCACCTATTTCGATCGTATGATCTATCTGAGCAGAGCTTCTATTCTTTTGAAGTCAAAAATTAGCTTGATTTGTGGATGGCATGAGTAATTAATCTTTTGATACAGAGATGGAAGTTATGGATAATACTTTGATTAATGTATTAATTAATTAATTTTTTCACGAAATGCTAATGTCTTTCTTGAAGGAAGAAAAAAGTCGTATGAATTAATATGTCATACATTAAAACTTAATTTTGCCTTCTCACTCACGATTCTATAGGAGTATACAGAAAGATCCATTTTATATAATTTCCAACTATTTCTTGATAAATCTTTTTAATTGATAAGTAAATTTAAAAAAAAAGATATTGATTTTCAAAATACCTTTAGATTGTATTTGCTGGTGGATCTCCAAAATTGAATCGGCCCATCAAAGGTTTGCTCACTCCACAGCAGTTCTAGATCAAATTGGACATCTAGGCTATTTGGAGCAGATACTGAACTTTTGACCCCTGGTAAGGTATGGTGATCCAAAACAAAACAACCTGTAAGTTAATAACTCAATTCTTAGTCATGATATAATATTAAAGGAAAATTCATTAATGATTATAATAAATATACAATAACATAAAGAATATATGTACCAATATATACAGTATTACATTATCTTGAATTGGATAATGTTAAAATCATTATTAAATAATTGAAGTTAATATTCGTGAGACGTCAAAATATCACTTATAAATTATTATTATGGAGAATGATAAATTTTTGTTCGATGCGACCAGCTATGTATAGAAATAATTGTATAAACTCCTAATCTTCCTAAACATATACAATCTTTGATGAAATTCTTTTTTGGTAAATAATAATAATGAAAAAGGGCCTGATGGCCGAGTGCTAGCGCTTTGGCGCTCGGTACCACAGAATTCGTGTTCGAGTCCCGGCGGTGCCCTGAATGTTTGTAGTGGTTCGGAATCCACGTTAAACCGTAGGTCCCGGTCTAATAGGATCGTAAAGGTGGAGGTAGTGTTACTCGTTTCTGTAGCATATCTTCAAGCTACATGTGTCCCCTGGGTAGGGCTAAATGAGTAACAACGGTGCAGCCCTTGCTTATGGCATAAATATTAACTGTCTCGGTATTGTCAGCTGCATTAGAAGCATGCATTGCATATTTTGAGGAAGGTTAGGAGTTTATACAATTTTTTCCATAATTGTATAAACTCCTAACCTTACTGAAAATATACAATGTTTGATGGCATTTTTTTTTAGAAAATTAATGAATTTAGATTTTTGGGGATTTTTTGAGAATAATCGAAAAAGCGTGCTCGTATTTTTAAATAAGCATTTAAATATTATCTTAAATTTTAATAGATTCACTATAATATACTTCTATAAAACGCTTTTGATACTATGAAAATATTTTAACACATTTTTTTTTTAATAAGTAAATATGTAAGAAAGTATTAAGGATTTGTTTCCCCATTCGACATTAATATATATCATTTAATATTTTTCACACTTCGTACATAGTTCTAAAAAGTCAAGACGTTGATGACAATTCAAGTTAAATGACAAATGTCAAGTTCAAATGACAAATTTCTTACCAAATTCATTTGTTAAAATTGAAGAGAAGCAATTATAATGTTCTCCATCCACAAGTGCATAATAAACTGCATTTCAGAGTATAATCACAAGTTATTTGGTTAATATTTGAATGTTCTTCCAATATTTAAAAAATTTATTTGACATATCTCAACAAATTAATTTCTAATTATTGTTCAACCTATATATTTGAGACTCAAAATTTTTCAACTATAGGGTTTCAATTTAATCAAATTTAATTAAGTTTTTTCTATTGATTGAATACTAGACAGGTCACATGAAAATAAATTTAATCCAAAATATCATGGCCATATTGATGTTCATATACAATGCACATTTAAAAAAAGTCCTAATTATGAATTCGAAATGGTAGCACTAGTCAATTCACATTTTGTAGATTCAAAAGGAGACTCTTTTTCAAAGATGTTACGCATGTAACCATCGGGATAGAGAATTAGAACGGTATACTTATATACTAATGCTACGTTTTTTCCCTACATCAAACTGTAGCGATATCCGCCATAAGAACTCTAGCAGCCCAATAAAATTTAGCCTTGGTAAAATTGTCAGAATTAAAAGTCATAAAATCAAGTGCAGTGCTTGTTGTCAAATGTAAAATCTCCATAGTTTCACTAGACAAACACAGAGGACAGACATCATTAGTAGCTACACCAATGATCACATAAATCATATTCATCAAATTTCATCAATATCATTCATCAACTTTAGAGCAATTATTCTGTGCGATGTTCTAAAGTTGTCTATCCTGAGGGAGCTGCAGCAAAAACATGTCACATATAACGGCAGAAGAACTGTCACATACGCTTGATCTGTGTCTCTAGTCTAATAATGAACATAATGTTTCTCTTTCATTGCTTGAAATAATGTTTCTCTTTTAACATAATGTTTCTCTTTTATTGCTCCTTTTGCATGAAATGCGTTTGGTATTTCTAATTAAAAGTCAATAAGTTTTATTTTTAACGAAGTTTCCTTTTGATAAAAGAATTATTTATATTATTTTAAACAAAATATCAATTTTAATGCTAAATTCCAATAACTTACAAAAGACCAATACAAATACATACCATAGAACTTTGCTACCGTTTTGAATTCAAAGAACATGTGACCAGCTGGGTTGGTTCCAACTCGGACTATTCCAACAGTAGCATTTAATGAGCTGTCGGTATGAGAGCCCGATTTCCACAAAAATGTATCGTAATAAAAAGAAAATTCCAATTCTGTGCGATGCTCTAAAGTTGTCCACCCTGAGGGAGCTGCAGCAAAAACGTATGTCACATATAAAGGCAGAAGTACTGTCACATACGTTTGATCTGTGTCTCTAGCCTAATAAAGAGAGAACATTTGACTGAAGTTTCTTAGTGGTGAAGAAACACAAGTTGATCCATTTAAATCAGAACCATGAGATTTACTAATAGCTTTTTAAAAATCATATTAAAAACAAGTAATATAAAATTTTTTTTTTAAAGTCAATTCCTACTTTTTTTTTCACTCTATTGCAGAAAGTTCTTTATAAATAATTTTCATTCATTTTTTAAAGTTTATCTGGCGCCATCTACTGGTAGATAGATACATGCAAATTAAATCTAAAAAAAAAAAAAAAAAAAAAAAAAAAACTAAAATGAATTAATTAAATTTAATTACTGAATTAATATTTGAGAAAACTGTATTAACATCCAGTGTCATCCACTACAAGTTCAAAAAAGATGTATTTGAACTTGAATGGATGAATAGAAAGTATTTTATGAACGATTGAAAATTTGAACAAGGAGAGTGTGAGCTAATAGAAGGAATTGAATAAGCAGAAAAATAAGAATTATAGTAGTTTTGCAGAATCCTTTTATCAAAGGAAATGCTGAATATATATATTTTTAAATAGACGCAATTAAACATATAATACGCTATTCTATAATGTTTCATGTAGAGTATTGTGGAGTGACGGCGTCAACTGCAGTCACTATCGAGTATAAGTTTATAAATACTATTAAAAAAATTTCTTAATTGAAAAAGGGTTTACAAAGTTGGCCAAAAACCACCCGATGAATTATAAAAAAGAGTCGATTATGTTACAATGTTATAGTTGTTTCCCAATCGATTGCTTTAAAAATGTTTACAATAGGTACAGATATAGTATCAAAAGACACTGATTTTGGAAATAAAATTTTTTTTCGCTGACTTTTTCACTATAAGTAACACGGCGAGAAAAACTGTCGAAAAATCATGCGAAATTGACATACGAATAAAATTTTTTTCTTCTGTTTTTAATGCAGCTGGCAAACACTTAGACAGCTTGGTCTTGGATGCCTTAAGGCAAGCGCTGCACAGATGTTACTCATTTTGCATTACCCAGGGGGGCGTGTAACTTGAAGATACGGACGCGGAGTAACAATGCCCCCCGTAACTTTCTACGTTCCTATTACAACCGGGACCTACTGTTTAAAGTGGATTCCGAACCACTACAAACATCCATGGCACCGCCGGGATTCGAACCCGAAACCTGTAGTACCGAGCACCAGAGCGCTAGCCACTCGGCCACATACGAACAACATAACAACCAAAATTTCGCCAAATTAGCAAAATTTTAAAGAGCAACTATTTGTAGGATCTCTTGCAAAATTATTGGCTAGAATCAAGTTGCAATGTTACATATCACTTTCTATCATAATATATTGAAAAAAGAAATGAAATGCATGAAACCTTTGAGTACTTATCCATTAGAAGGTAAAAATGTGAGCAATGTTCCAAAGATTTAAACCTTTCACTGCGAATAGCACCAGAGTTTTTGATTATTTATACAATGATTGGGGAGATTTTTACAATTGAGGAAAACTGATATCCTACAATCGTGCTTCCTGCTAGAGACTGGAAAGAGCGCCCCCTTTGGCGTTCACGAGAAATAGTCAATAGACCTCGAGACTCTCACTCGAGGGGTAGTACAGCGCAACCTGCTCTCTCATTGAGAAGCGTTTAGTATATAGTCTCTCATCCCGAGAGGCAATATATTTAGCGCACCCTGACGCATTAATTGGCCTACAGACTATCACCCGGAGAGGAAGTAATTTCGCGCACCCTTCGCGTAGAAGATTATCGGATTTTCGATTTAGAAGTGGAGTCCTTCCACAAATCTATAATTATTTATCTTTAATTATGTTAAACATTGTATATCTCTAATTGTATGTGTGTAAATAAAGCAGTATATTCTCAAACCTGTGCCTCAAGTAAACCACACCCAGTTACAATCTGGTTGCCCAGTCTGCCCACTACAATCAATTATAATTTAATTACATTAATTTTGTAAAATTTATAAAATTTATAATGCTCCTATAAGGAAGCCCTGATAGCCCAAGGAAAAATTACCATCTCAAGAGGGGAAGTACCCTATTTGAGAACATTTAAACATTACATAACTAGAAAAAGAATTAAAAATGAGCAATTATTTAGATACAAATTTTTTTCTAATATATTTACATAAAAATGCTTGTTTTCATGAGCTTTAATATTTCTTATAATCTGTCACATCAATTTAAATTCAAACAGTACACGTAAAATAGAATTTTAAAAGTTATCATAATATTTAGTCTAGACCAGGGGTCTCCAACCTTTCCAGCCTTAGGCCCATACTGTTTACTCCAGTAAGTACCAAGGACGAAAACCTTTTTAATTTTTTTGCCTTTATCTATAATTTCTAGCCTAGTCGCCCAGTACGGGCTCTGAGCTTGCTAAATTCGCTTGTTCAATTACTGCAATTACAATTGTGTGTATCGATACGACCGTGACACTTGACGACATTTAGTGGTCAAAAGCGGAAATAGGTAGGTATAACTACAGAGGGTAACCGCGGGATGTTCACTAGTTTATAATGTTAGTGGGATTCATTTCAATTATTTGTTATGCTTAAGTTAAATTTTCTGCGTATTATGCTTGTCATTAAGCTTTACCCAGCAAGTAAATAAAACTGAGTTATTATCATTCTGGGTTTTTTGTATCCAACTTATTAAAGCAACACTAAGCTATTCGATGTCGCGGGCCGTATTGAAGACACTGGCGGGCCGGATTTGGCCCGCGGGCCGTAGTTTGGAGACACCTGGTCTAGACAACAGTGGGGATAGTCTAGTAGGGACAATAGATAGTTATTTGATAAAAGAAAAAAAAAATACATTTTTTGAAATGGGAACATCTCCAAATGAGGTAAAGAAAATAAGCGAATTTCTATTATTAATTACATCACACATACTGTATTATTATTATTACCTTAAAATCTGAAGTAACAGTTCCACCACAGAGTTGCACAAGTTCCGCCATTGAATACCATGCATCAAATGACCATATGCATCTTTTTAAATTCAGATGCTGATAAAGTATTCCAGATTTGTTGTCACATTTATCACCATGGTAAGGAAAAGCTAAATTTAAGTCATTTTCAGATGGGCTGGAATTTTTAAGGAAGCTCTTGTTTTTTTCTGTGCTTGAGGGGCCCTGCAGGTTGGAACAGACATGCTGCTGTCTGTAAATCTTCTGAGTAAGTAAAAATTGAATGTTATGAAGTGGATAGGTAGAGATCAATGGCAATAGACCATCCTGAAAGAAATAATTTGATAAATTTAATTATTATTAAAAACTTAATCATTTAATTCATAATAAATAATTTAATTGATACAATACTTGATTATTGTGATAAATTTAATCACAAGTTTCAACTAGTGAGAAAAAAGAAATCACATGCAATCAATCTAAATCTGATTATTAGTGAGTTAAAACACTTTAAAAGAGAGTATTAATTAAATAGGAATTCAGGATTATTTTTTTAAAAATAATAATAAAAAAAAAAATAATAATTAAAAAAAAAAAATATGATTAAATTTCTTTCTTTCTAAGAGATGCTTTTCGTAATTTACGTTTTCACGTTCTGCATTTTCTTGTTGTTGCTGTCGACCAAGTGGGATAAGAAACACGTTTTTTCTTGCTCTTTACGTTAAATTGATTTTTTTTAAACCAATATTTAGCATTATCATATGTCATATTAAAAAAGATACGTCTACTATTTTTTTCTATACTACATTAGGTAATCATCTCTTCAACTTTTATCGCAATGAGTATATTAAATATAAAGTTATAAATTTATACATCAGAAATTTTGGTAAATTTCAAATGATATGGCGGTTTTTCGCGCCAAAACAAAAAAGAGCACCTAATCATTGTGAATCATAATGTAATGTTACGAAGGATTAATTATTAATGTAATTTAATTAATCATTAATGTAATATATTTAGTCATAATGAATGTAATTTACCATGATTCATAGTAAAAGGTTTAAATTCTGGCGTGTTTGTGGATATTTTCGCATGGCAGCCTGTTTAACAGTAAAATTCAAAAACTTAATATATATATATATATATATAAATAAATAATAATGTTTTGAATTTAATTTTCTTAATCTAAAATTACAAGTATCTTTTTATTAATATATATAGAAACATTTCAAAATTATTAATTTAAATTATTAACTAAGCACTTCAAAAAATCAACATACTTATCCAATCAGATAGGATTAATATTCACTTATAACTATTTTAAATTATCGAAGGCTAGATGCATGTACTTAATTTACTACTTTTATTTATTTATTTTTGATTGCAAATTTAAGTACTTTTATTGAACATTTCTGAATTAAAAAAAATTGGTAAATACACAAATGAAACTTAAGAATAGGATAGCTCACTTCATGAGGAATTTCTATGTGAATGTGAAGCTTGTTTGCATGAAGAGAACTTGAGGAATTTACGTAATTAAGGCTTGCTATAAATGGTTGTGACTGCAGATTCAGTTGTGCGTAAGGTGATCTTATTGCTGAGTGACAAAACCCTGCAAAATATACCTTTATTTTTAATTTTTATCTTATAGCTGAATTACTTAAATAATAAAAAATAAATAAAATAAGAATGCATCTAAAAAAACATTTTTTTTTTTACTGTCATTGCAACATATGTATACTATATGTATAATAGACAACGTACAATATACAACATATGTATAATAGTAAGCATAAAGCATAAGCAATTTTAATAAAGAGAAGTATATTTTCAGTGATAAAAGTTTTCGAGTTACGTATTTCTGTAAAGCTTAGTGTGTGGAGGCCGTTTTTATAAAAAATAAGTATCGAGCAAAAATGAAAGTGAAAAAGAAAGCGAGAGTGGTCGTGTCTAGTTTCGTTACAAGATTTCAAAAAAGTAAAAAAAAATATTGATTTAACACTAAGGAATTAAATAACAAATGAACGAATTTGTTCAATAACGCAGTAACAGGAATTTTATATATTTTTATTCCATGCATATGATTATGATAGTAGATGATAGTTTTACTTAGTGTCGGGCACCATGGAAAACCTTCATTCAAAAAAGACACTTTGACAAGATAAAATTTGGGAACCATTGCAATAGAACATATCGGGAACATTAGCGAGGATAATTGCAAATTACCTTTCAACTTCTATTACCGATCTTAGGCCTCAAAATAGCATTAATGGAGGCGTGTTATTCGACTGCAACAAGGACTAATAAATTGTCATTTACAATTTGAATTTCTGTTGTAAGAGCTGTATAATACTAAGAAGCAAACATATATAATATTATCTCTTATGACAGTTATAAATAAGAAGTGGACGCCTCCTTCATTTTAAACCCAGATTCAGACCTTCCGGCACTAGATTTAACAAGTCGGCTGAAAAGTTCATAGGCTGACGCATAGATGGTGCTACTAGTATTGAATCCATATGATTTTTAGTTAGCCCTAACCTTCAAAAGACACGTGTATAAATTTGACAGCTGTTGCACTATTAGTATGTCAATTACAGCAATTTTAGTGAAGCAACTTTTGTTAGTTTCAAAAAATGGATAAAAAGGAATTTCGTGTGTTTAATAAAGCATTGATTTTTGGCGAAAAAAATACTATTAAGCCAAGTCTTGGCTTGATAAACATTATTCAGACTTTGCACCAGGAAAATCAACCGTAGAGAAGTGGTTTGCTAAATTTAAATGAGGCGAAATGAGCACCGAGGACGATGCACGCAGTGGACGCCCCAAAGAGGCTGTGGCCGACGAAAACATCAAAACAGTCCACAAAATAATTTCTGATAACCGTAAAGTGAAGTTGATTGAGAAGCTGAGAGCCTAAAGATATCAAAGGAACGTGTTGGACATATCCTGAGTGAATATTTGGATATGCGAAAGCTCTGTTCAAAGTGAGTGCCGCGCGAGCTCACAATCGGCCCAAAACAACGACGAATTGATGAGTGTTTGTAGCTGTTCGGTCGTAATAAACCCGAATTTTTGCGTCGATATGTGACAATGGATGAAACATGGCTCCAACATTTCACACCTGAGTCCAATCGACAGTCAGCCGAGTGGACTGCACGTGATGAACACTAAAAATGCTATAACTCCCATACTAATAGTGCAACAGCTGTCAAATTTATACACGTGTCTTTTGAAGGTTAGGGCTAACTAAAAATCATATGGATTTAATACTAGTGGCGCCGTCTATGTGTCAGCCTACGAACTTTCAGCCGCCCACCTGTTGCATACGTTCATGAGTGTATAACACAATTGTTAAGTGGCTATTTTTATTAAATCAAACTATGTACATACACAATTATATTGCAATATCGTATAGCTGTAGAAATACTCGACTAAAAACGAAACATTTTCTTAAGTTTGAACACTAGTGTAACATACAAGATGATTTCACAACCATACCTATATCAGAGCTAATTTTAACCATTTTACTCCACAAAGGTATTCCCAGATTATTCTTGGAATCAATAGGTTGAACAATACAGCGGATTATTTCTTGAGGTCTGAAGTAAATGCTATCCAACACCTAAAAATACAGATGGAATTTTCTGAAATTATTTTAATGATATAATAAATTTAGTTGTTACAAAATAATAACTAATTCTACAATTTAGAATTAAGAATTCTGCAATTTAAATGAATGAATGAATGATGAACATTTCTAATGAATTTGTTGAAATTTTGTTTTAAATCATAGCAAAGAATTCAAGCAATATAAAATTATTGAATCAAATCATATAAGAAAGTAACTGAAAGATTTTTCAATGCTATTTTCAGAATGACAATCATTTTTCAATTATTGAGATCGACTGCCTATAATATATTGATTATTAAAAAAATCTTAGTAATAAAAGTTACGTAGTATTAATTCTTAAGCAAGCATCACTTATAAATACTTTTTTTTTCTGAGGATAAAAAATTTTACTGTGAGAAAAGAATAAGATCTTGTAGAAATAAGGCATAAAAATATGGTAGATGTAAACTATGGAAAATAACAGACATGTATTAAAAACATGTTATACGCTAATATGTGAGAGTAAATTAAAAAAAAAATAGCAATTGATACATAATTATAATCGCATGGGCCGATATACAGGTTATACATAAAATTTGGAATTTAATGTAAGAACAAAACGCGCAACAAGCTTAAAAAATAAAGAACTATAGAACTCAAAACAATTTCCTTTTCTTGAAAAATCTCTTCACTTATAAATAAAATTCTCTTTGCTTTCCCCAGACAATCTTTTGGAGCAAATTTACATTATCTAATTATATAATTATTAGCTCGTGCAAGAAATTAAAACAAAAAATAAACCAATAAGAAACATTAAAAGTCGTCCAGGAAGTCATAGACCCACTAAATTTCAAAACAATAGTCATAATTTCACGGGGAAAAAAAAAAAAAAAAAATACAGATTGAAAATTTAATATGTTTTAACAGTAATAATACATATTGCTTAAAAACTCTTTTTTAAATATCAATTTATCAAGGGACAGTTAAGTTTTCTCGAATGAATACTGTTATTTGAAAAACATTGTTATATTCTTAAATGAAGTTTTTGTTCTTATTTTTATTTGCTTGCATTTATTTGTTATATAACAAGGGAATATCTCTTTTTTGTTTTTATAACACATGAATATACGTAGTTAACAATTCCCCCCTCTCCATCTTTAATGAACAATATGCTATTTTATACTATTCTGACATGAAAAATACTTTGAAAAAATATGCTATGTAAAATCTCACAAATACAAAATTTATTAGCACAAGTATGTCAAATAAAGTAAATGTACAGGTGCAAATCGTCCACGGGTGATACCAGAATTTCTCCCCTTACTCCTAAAATTTACTGGATATTACACAACCCTCTATATTAAAATGCAAAAATTAAGCTATTTAAAAAAAAAATTAAAGATTCATCTAAATACTATTGCTTCCCTGTTAAAAAAATGCTATTCATACAAAAGATTTTTGTTTCCTTATAACAGTATTTTAATTCGAGGGCATTTGTAACTACAATGGCAGTTTCCCACGGGAAGAGATACAGTATTTCTTTTCGCAGGGAAAAGGAGTGTATATTCTTTAACAAGTACATAATAACAACTTATTATTCAAATCTGTCAGCAGATAAGCATTATCATAGATAAAGGGACATCATGAAATTAACAATTAGCAATTAACAAATTAACAATTGTCGACTTTCAAAGGTCGAAACAATTACAGACGGGATATGGACTATGCGATGAGTTGCTGTATTGTGACTAGGGATAGACCATGGGCTGAGGAAGTGTACACTCCAATGAGAAGTTAGAGTCCAATTTTCATTTCCTTGTAAATAGAGTTCTGTACGTATATATATATATATATATATATATATATATATATATATATATATATATATATATATATATATATATATATATATATAATGCTTGTACATAAAAACCAAAGTGCTCCCATGAACCTGAAAGTGGCCCTCTTTTTGAAACCATTATAGGTCTAGTATAAGCCGAGACGTTACAACAGATTCAGTCTTACACAGGATGCACTACTTGGGCCTGATATTATATTTTGCCACCCAATTTGGAAGAATGAATTTTGTCAAAGATGGTATCTGTAGCATTTCACACTTTCTCGAGATCATCTGAAAGATTTTTTTGAAAGTCTTTTATCATCTGAAAGACTCACCCCAGGAGTAGTCAAGGTAGATTTCGCTTTGGCATCATTTACCAAGTATCAAACCAAGATCAACGTGTTATCCATCAATGAATTCTTCTCCACTCTTACAAAAGGATAAAATAGTATCAACCAAATTTTTTGTTGTTGTGTTATTTCTTATTCCACTTGGTCGCCAGCAACATCTAGACCAAGTCCATGAACCCGTACCAAATTAATAAAAATAATTATAATAAAAATAATCATTACCTTATGATGAGCAGAAGTGAATAATGTTGAATCCGCTACAGTTTCAAATGGTGACATACTCTCTTCACCTAATGGCATCGCAATTTCCCAAGAATAAGTTAAGAGCGAAGAATTTATACCTGACTGCTTACATAAAGGACCAGTAGCAGCATAATCTGGATAATTGGTGTCACAAGGCTATATGGAAAAAAAAATTTTTTTTGAGAAACAATTACTATTATAAGTCAAACCATTAAATAAATCATTAATTTAAATAAAATCAAATTCTTACCGTAATACAAATTAATGGATATCCAGATTTTGGAGTTTCTGTCATTCCTTTTGTAACATTATCGTAATGCAATAGAGATATAATCTGAAATGTATAAAAAAAATTAAAAATTATTTTAATATCTGTTAATATAAAAATAATTTTTTATTTTTACCTTTTTTACAAATCACCCATTTTTAAGCACAGTTGTATTTTCAATGAATTAGTATAATTAAATAAATTTTGAACATAAATGAAATCATGGCGTCAAAATAGATTATTTTCCTTATTTGGTATAAAAATAATTCCCTGTATGTAATTTTCTGATATAATACATGATAATTAAAACATATGGCTTATTTTGATATTGATTTATTTATTTGAAATATATTAAACAGTTTATTTTATGAAAAAACAATTGTAGAATCCATTTAAATGCAATGCGAATTTAATAATAATTTTCCAACGGTGTTTTTAAAATTTATTTTAAAAAAAGAAAATCTTAAAATTCATTCAAGTACACTTTTTAGAATTGACTCTTCGAAGAAGGAAAGGTAAAAAACAATTTAGTTTAAAATATAAATATCATAATATGTTTGATAACTCGAGCATTAATTACTACTACTATTAATTATTCATATTACAATAAAAATATTTATCAATAAATATATATGTATTTTTTGTATATAATTTATTATTATCACACAGAACATGAAATGATCAGATTACTCTATTATTTTTGTTCCCATATTATTTGTATTTATGGAATTAAATTTTTATAATTCAATGTGCCTAATAATAAGGTAGTTTAATATATAAATCTAGATTGACAACACACATATATCTATTTTAACATTTTATTTATTTAGCAAGACCTTTTAAAACGTACAAGAGGAACAGCTGGTAAAATCAAACTTTCAGTAGGTTGCACACTTGCTATTCGCACAATAGCCCTTGATATATTGCCAATATTAGCATTTAAAACTTCATCTGGTCCCAGTATGACAGTGAAAGTCACGGCCCAGTTCCTGCGTTTGTTATACAGAATTTCAATTTCGAAATTCTTTTTCTTCTCACCTGCAAAATACAAATTATATATATATTTTAATTTTCAGTAGTAAATCCTTTATTCTATTTAAATAAAAATAAATATAACTAACCAAAAAAATATTATTATGCTGTGCTAAATTAAAAAAAGATAGGATATTTTAATGTAAAAATTCCCAGTTAAAATTTAGAGTTAATATTTAAACTATATTTATTAGCCATTGAATAATATATAAACTTTGTTTCCAGACTTATAATTAGTAATCAAAAGAGAATATTAGCCCGACTCGTGGCTCAGTAGCAACGTGTGACGCTGGTGAGCATTAGGGCAGTGGTTCAATCCGCTGGCGGCTTTGTTGTAGACACTGTTTCAAAAACGATAAGAGTCGATGGCGTTTGAGATGTTCAGCATCTTTCCTCGCTAGTCGGACTATCTGATGGGAGTTTCTGGGTTTTCTCCCCTACGATACGCAAATGCGGGGTAGTACTTCCTCCTAAAAGTCTAACCCGGAAGGCACTGTCCTCCTTCTTCAGCTACACGGAGCAGAAGTCGGACTTCTACCTACGGGTCCTCCATCAAAAACAAAAGTTGCACCCCTCCTTCCATGAGGGATGCGACAACAACAAGAACAATGAGAATATTTCCACACTACAGAATGCTCGATAAATGATTTTACATTTTTAAAATATCAGATAAAGTGGCACATAATTTTCAAACGGGTTTTATAGAAAGTGAAATTAATAATTAATTATAAAACTGATCTAGATTTTCATCTGTAGCAAATATGTGGATTAGATATTTCAGAAAATTCTGTGCACTTAAAATTTAATAGTTTACAATTTGAAGTTTATTATTATTATCTTTTTTTATAATACATAATATTTAAAATTAATATTTTGAATGATTCACCATAGAATATTAAGTGATTATATTAATATTTTAAATGAATATTAATAATATTAAAATATAATTAATATTTTTTATTATTTTTACGTAATATGTTTTTTCATACCTGGTAGAAACGTAATAAGTTTGCTTTTGGCATAATAGTCAAGCCCAGACGACGCAGATCCATCAATAGTGCTGACACGTATCTTCGACGATATGCTGGTGTCCCCATACCTCAAGACAGGTATTTTTGTAGAGGTCGAAATGTTGTTGGAAAATGTATGCTGAGGTACCACATATTCGCTCTTCTCCAACTGTATTAAAGTAGCTGTTGAAAACATATCGATTTTAGTGGCAAATTGAAAAGAAAGCTATGTGTGATATTTTATATCAAAATTATTTTCAACAAACCATCTTCGGGATCATCCATTTCAATGATGACAGTCTTCTTAGCACCAATGACAGTTCCAGTATCTGCCTTGTGTGATGCTAATTCCACTTTGAATGTCTCTTTGCCTTCGTAAATAGTATCATCATAAATATTCACTGTACAGAATGATTCCTATGAAAATATCCAAGTTCTGATATAAATAATTAATTTTAGATAGAGGTAATCATATTTATTAAACATCACTTTTTTTTTAGATATTTATTTACCATCGAATAAATTCCTGATCATTGCTATTAGTTTAAGACATTTGCATTGAAATTTCATAGTTTTTGTTTTGTTGCTAAAAATGTCTCAAAAATTTGATTTAAAATTAGATATAAAACAGATAAGTGCATTTTGATTCAAAATATGAAGTAGAAGAAAATTTGTTACTATACTGAATATATAGGATATGATATCTATGGATAATTTATTCAATTTAATATCAAAATAACAGATTTAATTTCTGCATCTCTCTCTCTCTATATATACACTATGTGGAAGAAAGTGACGGGACACGACACTATAACGACATAAACCCATATTTATTAAAATTAATAGGAGGTAGGGCCTCCTTTGGCTGCGATCACAGCTGCAACCCTTCTGGGCATGCTTTCCACTAAATTAGCCGTTGTGGCAAGAGGAATTTCCTTCCAAATGTTTAACAGGAAGTTCCATAGTTCAGGCTTGCTTTTGGAGAGTGGGGTGCAGGCCCTCAACCGACGGTCCAATTCGTCCCCATCAGGGCTCTGCGCCGGCCACTCCATGCGTTTAACGTTGTTGTTCACATACCAATCAAGAGTCCTCCTTGCAACATGGCATGTTGTGTTGTCGTCTTGATACCAGCAATCATCCATACCGTACGTTGCCCACAAGGTAGGAAGGACATGATTGTCGGGAATATCACAGTATCTATCGGCATTCATCGCACCATCAACCTTCACCAGTGGGCCAGCCCCATACCAGGAGAAACAGGCCCATACCATCAATCCTCCTCCACCAAACTTTACAGTTGGGACGACAAACTCGGGCAAAAGGCGTTCTCCTGGTAAACGCCATACCCAAACACGTCCATCGGAACGGAAAAGGGTAAATCGTAACTCGTCACTCCAAAGGACGCGTTTCCAGTCATCCAGAGTCCAAGAAAGGTGGTCTTTGGCTCATCGAAGACGCGCTTTCTTGTTGGTTTTCGTAATCAAAGGCTTATGGGCCGCCGAACGTCCATTGTAACCTAACTTATGGGCCTCGATACGAAGAGTCTTGGTCGAAACGGCCACACCTGTGGCTTGTCTAAACTCATTAGCGATGTTATCCATGGATGTTTGACGGTTACTTCGAATCTCCCTGCCGAGCGTGCCGGTCCCTGCTGGTGAGAACTGTAGGTCGTCCACTACGGGGTTTGTTCTGACAGTGTCCCTCAGTCTTGTAGCGACACACAACACGTGCTACAGTTGATTTTGAGCAGTTACGGAGATGGGATACCTCCCTAATTGACACCTTGGTAAGATGCAATCCAACCAACACACCTTTCTCGAACTCAGACAACTCTTCCCGTGGTGGCATCTTGACAAAAAACAACTCTAGTCGACTCCACAGAGTATTTATAGGATATGGTTGACACGTGATACCTATTATTGCGCATGTGTCAGCTGTATTGTCGACTTTTCTACTTTTCGAGGGGTGTCCCGTCACTTTCTTCCAGATAGTGTATATATGTATGTATATAGGATGTTCTAACATAACTGAAAAACTGTAACGCATAACGATAAATTTTTCACTGAATTCATTTTCCTTTTTCTGGTATGTGATCAAAAATTCAGATAAAATACTCACTATTTAATTTTTTTAACTAAAAAAAAAAGAACCCCACCTTATTTTGTGTTTTTGCTACCTGGTGGTGCTATTACTTCATTTATTAAAAATTTATAGATTTTTTTAAAAAATTTTCATATTATATCACACTATATATATAGTTATTTCATAATATATATAAGATTTAAGATCATATTTAAAAATTTTCTTAATTAATATGGAATTTTTGAAATTTATGTGATTGTGTCGTTTTTTTAATATATTTTTTTATTTGTTTTAAATGTTTGATTATATAGGCTCAATTATATTTTACATGCTAAATAAATTTAATTATTCAAAATAATTTTAATTCCTTACAACATACCAAACACAAATTTGCACTTTTCAGCGATATTTTTTCTTTAGTGAATTTACCAAAACTAAAAATGTTATATATGTTGTTGTTGTTGTTGTTTCTTATCCCACTTGGCTGGCCAAGCCCACGAGCCCATATGGACTCATGATTGAAGGGGAAGGAAGCAGCTTCTGTTGTGATGGAGCACCCGTAGGTAGAAGCCTGACTTTGGCTCCGTGACGGTCTTACAGTCATAGAAGACCGGGACCTACGGCTTAAAGTGGATTCCGAACCACTACAAACATCCATGGCACCGCCGGGATTCGAACCCGAAACCTGTGGCACCGAGCGCTAGACACTCGGCCATTCAGGTCCCAAATTTGTCAGCGGCACGCAGTGTTCCCAGGCGGTCACCCACCCAAGTACTGACCGCGCCCAATAATGCTTAACTTCGGTGATCTAACGAGAACCGGTATATTCAGCATGGTACGGCCGTTGGCCTTGTTATATATGTAGTGGAATCATATCTATTACAAAATCTATAAAAACATCAATTCTGTATGATACATACATTCTGCAGTAAATTAATTACTACATGATAATTTCGGAATATGCATTTTTAATTACCTTTTGATTAGCACTAAAGGTTATAACAGAAGTTTTTCTATTCAGATATCTTTCCTCGAAATCTTCTCTGCTGTGCGCTGAGCCATCTTGAGTTATACAGTAGATAGTTGAGTTTTGCGAAACATCTTTGGATCTTATAATTGGAATTTGGATAGTACCAGAATCTTCCTTTACTGTAAATTGACTGATAGTAAATTCTACAACAGGCTCTGGAAATAGTATAAGGAGAAGCAAATTAATTTAAATAATGAAAGTAATGTTTTTAAGTATTATAGAAATAGCTGTAAATTTGTATAAAAAAAATATTGAAACGCTGGTAAAAAGTACAATCGAGCCATCGGAATAGTCACTATTGCGACTGCACATTACAAATTCGAAAACTTATTACATATTAAAATTCAAGACAAAATGAGTTTTAGTGAAAAAAAAATGAGAGCACAAAATTGCAAATGGAAATCTGTTTCAAATAACATCATGCTTACAATGACGGGGAAAACAATGATACTATGTTTTAATATTATTATTATTGCCAGTGTGATCCCGGGTTAAAATAGCCCCACTGTAGCCCATGCATATTGTAAAAGGCGACTACCCTAGTACCCTAGGGAGTCTAACCGGGTGGGGTAAAGTCAGACCTCTTCCTCTGGGTACCCCATGTCTTTGTGCCACAAGGCCAAGAACAAAAAGAAGCTTCATTTTTTCCCCTTTATCATGATTCGGCGATTTAAGAATTTTTAAAATACTGCCACATCCGTCATGCAAGATAAAAGGGGCCCCGTTTGGTTATTAGTAGAGGCCTCCGTTCGAAAAATAAGGGACTCTAGCCATTCCTGCCGATATCTTGCCTTGCATTGGTTGCCAGAACAGTCAATTGTGTTCCAGTCCTGGAGAGGTTTCTCATCGTTTGAGAACACATGGCTTTGTGGCGGTATTGTAAAGGTTGCGTAGAGTTATTAAAATCCAGACGGCAAAAAAAAAAA
This sequence comes from Caerostris darwini, assembly GCA_021605075.1. Lineage (NCBI taxonomy): Eukaryota > Metazoa > Arthropoda > Arachnida > Araneae > Araneidae > Caerostris > Caerostris darwini. The sequence goes on from BPLQ01008179.1 coordinate 70,409, forward strand.
AAAAAAAAAAAAAAAAACCCAACGATAATCAATTTTCACATTTACAACATCTTTATTCCATTTGTAACGCCAACTACGTACGTTCTGTTTTCATTCTAGCGGGAAAATTCCCGTGTTAACAGTGAAAGTAGAAGTTGTTATTTTTTTACTCCATTTTCCATCAATAGGTGTCGTTACAGCTTCATAGATTTGGTCTAGATGTTGCTGTCGACCAAGTGGGATAAGAAACAACACGTTAAACTGAAGATACTGTCATCAAGAGTCAAGCACCTGAGCCAACTGAGCGATAATCTCCAAATGTGGTAACCCGGGTTTCTTGTACTTACTGAAATTCACTTCACTTAAAATCTTAACCTGTTACTTGGTGGACATTGGCGAAAAGAATTTTGGACGCCAAATCCTAACGGCTCTTGTTCTGCAATTTTACCGCAGTCATTATGCTCAAGTCTGGACCAGAAAAAATTGCAAGGGTATTAAAAAAAAAATTGCAAATTAAATTTTTTTGGATTACGCTGAATTACCACCAGATATTAAAATCGCACGCCAGTCAATAAGTAGCATGATTTCCTCACTTTGCGAGACTTAATATCTGGTGGGAATCCAACTATAAGCGGAACTCTGTTCCTTGGGAATCAGATTATAGATTAGTAATAGTTAATTTTATAAATTTGTTCCTACTTACTAATTTTTTCTTTCTTTAGTGGAAAAGATAAATTATTTCGATCAGTCAAACTACATCCAACTGCATTATTTAGAAAAATATTGATTTTTTCTTCTTCAGTTGATGAAGATTCATTAAAGTTTAAAGATAACTGACAATCCTAAAAAATAAATGCACAAATTTAGAGTGAAGTCACTCCATAAACGAAACATATAAAAGCATAAAGACAAAAGTATTTTCCATATTAATTTGCTCCATTATAAGTATAGAATATAAATTAGAAAGGATTCATTTATTTATTCATATTACATTTATTGGTTAAGGATTCTAAAAACTTAAAAGTGCTTAATAGTTTATTACGAGATCGGTGCTTTATATTGCAGCATTTTTCCTACGGATGTATTTCGTTACATCTACACTTTTAATATTTTATAACTGAGGTGGTTGAAATTTTTGTAAAAATTTGTTTATTTCTTATAAAACATTAAAAATGTTTTCGAAATATTCATTCTTTTTTCCTTTTTTTTTCAATTTTTTTGGAGGTTTTCATTTTGTTTTCACTTTTTTTCCATTTTTGGGAAATCCGTTTCTTTCTTATAAAACGTTAACAATTTTTCGGAAATTTTCGTTCGTTATATATTACTTACTAAATGTATTAGGATAAATATATTTTAATTGTTATTTTAGCATTGAATAATAATATAAATATGGCCAATCATATCTTATCCCTTTACAAATTAATCATGTATAATATTAGATTAAAATATTTAAAATTTTTTTTTTCAATATTATCTGGTAACAGATTTAAATTTGAGATGAATATATATTGCAGCATTTTTCTCACGGGAAGAGTTGCAGCATTTCATTACAAGGAGAGATGAGTGTATATTCTTTGACAAGCGCATAATAACAACTTATCACTCAAATTTGACAGCAGATAAGCAGTGTTGTGGGTAGTATATTACATGCAATTAGAGATTTGTACTAATTAGAACAACCTGCCACTTAAATATGATAGCAGATAATCAGTGTCATGGATAATGAGACTTCATGAAATTATCCACTGCTTGTTCAACCTACACTGGTCGAAACAATTAAAGATGGAATATGGACTACACCATGAGTTGTTGCATCGTGATTGGTGATAGACCACGAGCTGAGGAAATGTAGGAATGAGAATATGAATACTCTGTCACCCTTGGGACTCCGTCAATTAAAACTACCTTTGCCTTTTGTATGAATGAGAAGTGAGGGAAACTGCTCCCTCCCCTCTTGACGTATTTTCTTACAAGGAACTTTTTGGAGAAGACAGGAGAGAGTTCTGCGAGGACGCCGTGTGATAATTATGTTCTGCCGCAGACCATGTAATGGAGATTCGACACAGACTCGAGAACTTTATGTAAATAGAGTTCTGTATATATATTTAATGTTTGTAAATAAAAATTAAAGTGTTCTCATGAACCTGAAAGTGGCCCTCGTCTTGAAGCTGTTATAGGTGTATTATAGACCGAGACGTTACAATATGTACAGCAAGCTAGGATTTGGAATTTTTTAGCATTTTATTTTAATTTCAAATGTGATATAATTTTTGTCGTAATTTAAAATTGTATTACAAGGAATATAGATAATGCTTTAATATGAATTACTAACATTATTTTGTTATTTATATTTTGTTAAATTATAAATATCAATGTCAATTTTATTATACTTACAACAAGTGTTTCAAAAGGCTTAAATTTGATTTCTTGCATGAAAATTAAATTTTCTTCAGAAGATTTTAACAAACGAACTCCACAAAATAAGATGCATTCTCTAGAAAGATCCACTCCTTCCCTTAATACAGGCACAGTAACATTCTTCTGTCCGTAAAATAAATCACGAACTTCTTTTTTAAGAGATACTTGAGGAACTGTAAACAATATGAATATTTAAATGCAGCATTTTTAGTTTTTCACAAAGAAATATATGCATACATTTCTAGCAAAATATTGTTTACAAAAATTATGAAGCAAATTTCTACATTAGCACACTTCAGAAAAAAGACAAAAATATTTTATTTTATATATTATTACTAAAAATTATGCTTAATAATAAAAGTTTTATCATTAATTTTATTTTACTTGTCATTTATTTAAGTAGGAATACGTGTTAAGGTTATATGTAGTAAGTATTTACTGAGACCGACTCGAGGCTCAGTCGCAAAGTGCGCCGCAGGTGAGCGTTAGGGCTGAGGTTCAAGCCTTTGGCTGCTTTGTTGTAGACACTGTTCGAAAAATCGAAGAGACTCGATGGCGTTTGTGATGTTCAGCAGCTTGCCTCGTGAGTCGGACTACCTGGTGGGAGTTTTCCGGCTTTTTCTCCCATACGATATGGTGGTAGTTCCCCCTAAAAGTCCTACCGGAAGGCACTGCCCTCCTTCTTCAACGTCACAGAGTCAAGTCAGACTTCTACCTACGGGTGCTCCATCACAATAGAGGCTGTCCCCCCATCTATGAGAACACATGGGTTCAAGGACTTGGTCTAGATGTTGCTGTCGACCAAGCGGGATAAAAAACAATAATATTTAATGAAAATTTTACTTTATAAGATTTTGATGTTTACAAACAGATTTAAATTTGAAACATGCCATTAATTTAATTAAAATTATCACGAAAAACTACTTAGCTTTTAAAAATATTATGATTAGTACAATATTTAGAGCTTTGTTAAAATAATTTATTCCATTTTTTACTATAAATATATATAAAAAAAATTAGAGTTACAGTATTTTATAAAACCAATGTAAAAAATATTAATAATTGCACATGTTCTGAGTTCAAAGTTAGCTTTTAACTGAGAAAAAAACATATATTTTTTATTTACAACATTAAATGGACGAATTTTTATAATTAAAGAAATTAACAGCAAAATCTTACCATCATTAGGACCCTTTATAATAACCAGTGCAGTGGGATCCTTTTGAAGTTTCCCAACAGGATGGACGTCTGAGAGTATCAAGCGAAAACTTTCTTCTTCTTCATATAAATTATCATCAACAATCTAAAAAAATGCTCAATGTTATCTAAAATGAATATTAAGAAAAATTGCTTAAAAATATAATATTGCGTACATTTATAACAGGTGGGATGAAAGGTTCGTAGGCTAACATATAGATGGCGCTACTAGTATTAAATTAATATGATTTTTAGTTAGCCCTAACCTTCAAAAGACACGTGTATAAATTTGACAGCAGTTGCACTACTAGTATGTGAGTTATAGCATTTTTAGTGAAGTTATAGCATTTTTAGTGTTCATCACGTGCAGTCCACTCGGCTGACTGTCGATTGGACTCCGGTGTGAAATGATGGAGCCATGTTTCATCCATTGTCCCATATCGACGCAAAAATTCGGGTTTATTACGATTGCCCAGCTCCAAACACTGCTTAGAATAATCAATTCGTTGTTGTTTTGGGACGATTGTAAGCTCGCGCGGCACCCACTTTGAACAGAGCTTTCCCATATCCAAATATTCATTCACGATATGTCCAACACGTTCCTTTGATATCTTTAGGGGTCACAGCTATCTCAATCAACTTCACTTTACAGTTATCAGAAATTATTTTGTGAACTTTTTTGATGTTTTCATCGGTAACAGCCTCTTTGGGGCGTCCACTGCGAGCACTGTCCTCGGTGCTCATTTCGACTCGTTTAAATTTAGCAAACCACTTCTCTACGGTTTATTTTCCTGGTGCAAAGTCCGAATAATGTTTATCCAACCAAGCCTTGGTTTCAATAGTATTTTTTTTCGCCAAAAAGTTATGCTTTTATTAACACACGAAATTCCTTTTTATCCATTTTTTCATACTAACAAAAGTTGCTTCACTATAAATGCTATAACTCACATACTAATAGTGCCACTGCTGTCAAATTTATATACGTGTCTTGTGAAGTTTAGGGCTAAATAAAAATTATATGGATTTAATACTAGTGCTCCATCTATGTATAGGCCTATGAACTTTTCAGCCCACCTGTAATGAGCTTGATTATCGAAAACTATAAAAATATAATAACAAACTGAATACATATTTAATCCAAAAATAATGACCTTCACACTACAAGGTACTTCGGAAACTCCAGGGGGAAAAGTGATATATGAGTTATAATGTGAAATACGACTTTTAAAATCAGATCCTGTTTCTATACCAGAGGCACTGCTTCCTTGTGCAGTCCCATTTTCTGTTGTACACATGACGCTCAATTCATGACTTAAATCACCTAAAATAAAAAATAAAAATAAATTTGAAAATAAATCCAAGGGACCAAAAAAGAAGTTACAAAATTTATGAAAAGTTTTATTTATTATTTTTAAAAAAATATTACTGAATGAGGAATTTTTTTCAAAATTCTATTATTGTTTATTCGCAACGAAGGCCAAACACCCTAAAAATAAATTACTTGAACGTGTATAGTCCGAACACGGACAGCGTAAAATGGTAAACACAACCGATTTAACCGCTGCAATGGACGAATCGATTATTGTTAGGGGTGCTAGTCGGATATACGCGGCGCAAAACTGCTTTAAAAGAAAGAAAAAAGTATCATAGTTAGTATGGAATTAAAAAAAGAATTGTACTATAATGCAATCGAATATTGTAATTATAAAAAATTAAATTTCTGATTCAATTCTTCAATTTTCCACTCGATCGGTGGTTGGACTATTAATGTAAACAGAAAAATTAATATAAGATACGATAAAATTAATATAATAAAGAATATTAAACCTGTATTTTTAAATCTGTTTTAGTAATATAACATGGTAAAATATAAAATTAACTAACTCCCAGGCACTACAGCCCATCGTGGCCCTACTGGCAGATTTCGAGATAGAACATGGTTTCTTTTCACAGTGTAGTCCACAGTCAGTCCACAGTGTAGTCATAGTCAGTCCTACGTCCTACAGTCATATTAGAACGGAAAACATGGTTTAAGGTTGATTCAGAATTATATAAACGTTCATGGCCTCGCCAGGACTCGAGTTCGAAACCTGTGGCACTGAGAGTCAGAGCGCTAGTCATTCAGCCATCAGGCTCCAACGGTAAAGTATATACTACATATTAATTATTATATAAATATATATTCATATAATATCCCATTATAATTTCCTTTTTCACAATTAATTAATTTATTCTTTAATGAATTAATCCATAAATTGATAAAATGAATTAAATAAATTAACTTACCTCTACGAGTAACTGGGAAATGAAAATAATTTCCTGATTCATTTACTTGAAAAAACTTTTCAGTAAAGCTTATAACTGGTTCTATTCAAAAAAGTATAATAAATATTTTACAATTATCATTAAAATAATATATATATTTAAAAATAATTCAATTTAATTTCTTATTCAAAAATTGCATTAATGAAATAATGAAAAGTTTGAAATATTTAATAATCTGAAATATAGATAACTAAATAACAGATGTGTAAATTCTTACCATCTTCTTCATCTGAAACATTGACAAGCACAGCATGAAGATTACCGAGTAAAGCAGTAGAGGATTCCAACACAATTTTATAATGCTTTTTGCCATCGTACTTGGAATCATCATGTAATTTGAAAACACAGTGTTTCATGTCAACATTTTCTTCAAAACGGATCTAGAATAATTGGCACAAAACTTTTATAGATCCAAATAATTTTTTTTAATTTTATTACATAGAATTTTAATTAATTAACATCCTGTTATTTATTCATACCAATCTAGGGACATATAATTTTTTAATACAAATTTATAACCTTGGTAATGTTAACTTGGGGGGGACCTGAGTGACCGAGTGGCTAGCGCTCTGGCGCTAGGTGCCACAGGTTTCGGGTTCGAGTCCCGGTGATGCCATGGATGTTTGTAGGGGTTCGGAATCCACTTTAAACCGTAGGTCCCGGTCTAATAGGATCGTAGTGCGTTGTGGGGGCATTGTTACTCCGCGTCCGTGGCGCTCCCTGGTTAATGCAAAGTGAGTAACGTCTGTGCAGCGCTTGCCTTAAGGCATCCAAGACCAAGCTCTCTAAGTGTTTGTCAGCTGCATTAGAAAGAAAAAATGTTAACCTGGTGATCCTGTACCCTTTAATGGTATAATAATCTCTGATAATCTGGTACTCGGTGCCACAGGATTCGCGTTCGTGTCCCTTATGTAACAGGGATGTTCGTAGTGGTTTGGAATCCCCTTTAAACTGTAGGACCCCGTCTAATATGATTGTAGAGAGTTGGGCGTAGGGCTGACAATTCTACCCCGTAAAAAGAAAACATATCCTGTCTCAGAGTCTACCAGTAGGCAGACGGTCTTGGCCCACCATAGGTCTGTTGGCCATTGAAGATTAAGAAGGAGAAGATATGCTATTTTTTATATGTGAGTTTTTATACATCTGCTTGTATCTGCTTTTCGCTGTTTTTTTTAACTATATTTATAAGATAATAGAAATAATTAATTGTGATACTTATCAAGATTTAGATCTCTAGAAAATATGGAGATTACAATGCTTCGGATGGTTTACTTTAGTTCTTAAATATAGTCTCCTTTATATAGTCTTATATATCTATAGTCTATAGTCTTATAGTCTCCTTTCAAGTTTTCACTATCTCTTACATCCGACTCAGGCTCAGTGGCAACATGCGCCACTAGTGAGCAGTAGAACGGAGATTCAATCCACTGGCGGCTTTGTTGTAGACTCTGTTTCAAAAAACGAGGAGGCTCTATGGCGTTTGGGATGTTCAGCATCTTGCCTCATGAGTCGGACTACCTGATGGGAGTTGTTTCGGATTTTCTCCCATACGATTTGCAAATTCTGGGTAGTTCCCTCTTAAAAGTCCTCCGAGAAGGAGCTGCCTCCTTCTTCAGCATCGTGGAGATAAGTCAAACTTCTATCTACGGGTACACAGAAGTTACCCCCACCCTTTCCCTCCTTCCATAAGAACACACGGGTTCATGAACTTGGTCTAGATCAGGGGTCTCCAAACTTTCCAGCCTTAGGGCCATACTGTTTACTCCAGTAAGTACCAAGGGCCAAAACCATTTTAATTTTTCTGCCATTATCTATATAATTACATAAATCTCATTAGTATTTTTTTACAAGTGGATACCCCGAGGTTTCATTGGCGTTAATTTAGCTTTTCCGTTCCTGGGGGATTTTCAGGATAAAAATCATGTGTTTGATTCAGGATATATACATTCCAAACATCGATATACTCTTTACCCAACATAACTACAGCGGGATGTTCACTAATTTATAATGTTGGTGGGATTCATTTCAATTTCTAATTAGTTGTTATGCTTAAGTTAAATTTTCCGCGTATTATGCTTGTCTTTAAGCTTTACCTAGCAAGTCAATAAAACCGAGTTATTATCATTCTGTGTTTTTTTATCGAACTTATTACAGCAACAATAATCTATTCGCTGTCGTGGGACGGATGGATGACACTGGCGGGCCGGAATTGGCCCGAGGGCCGGAGTTTGGAGACCCCTGGTCTAGATGTTGCTATCGACCAAGTGAGATAAGAAACAACGGTATTAAAATAAAATTTCCGTCTATCACAATTTCTAATGAACCTTTCTTTTTAGTACTAAATATAGGAATTTTTTTCCTGCAAATTTTCTTTCTCAAAAAAAAAAAAAAAAAAAAAAAAAAAAAAAAAAAAAAGAATGAACTAGATTTGTTTTGCGAACAAAGGCAAAGAGTATTTTTGAAGACACTTAAATCAAAATTAGGTGTTGAAAGCTTAACTCGTATTTTATGACTTCCAAAAGGCAATAAGGTTTGTCATAACGATTGATATCTGTAAACACAGACGTTCCCTGAATACTGCTTTTAAGAAGTTATTTGAAACAAAAAACACTTCATCTTCAATTTGAACCACTTTTTTAAAATAAAATTGTGACGTCAAAAAGGCTCTTGAAAATCGAAGAAGGTTTTGGCTGCTGATGTATTTTACTGAAAACTGATGCAAAACTTAAGGAAACGAATATAATAAAAAAAAATAATTATAACTACAGTATAGAATCTATCAGCATTTTAGTTCAACAACATATTATATTATTACCTCATTTGCTACAGGAATAATTGAGCTCTTTCCAGAAGATTTTGTCTCACTCACTTTACAAAACGCATCAATATCCTGAAAATATATTGAATGAGTTTAAATATTTATAAAAAAACATAAAATTCTTGAATTTTTTTTCTTGAATTATAGAATCCATAATATTTACCTCTTTATTAAATCCTCTCCGAAATATTGGAATTTCTAAGAATTCATCAGATTCTGACACATTATAAGATGAAGAATTGAAGTTGACACGAGTCCATTCAATTTTAAATCTATTATTAAATAATTTGTTAGGTTTAGTATCTTCAATTGAAAATATGAATTGGTCGTCAGTTGACAGGAAATTATCGTTATTTAAAACATATTGAACAATTCCGTCATTTACATCCTCTATAAAGAAAAAAAAAACATGTAGCTGGAAGTAGAGTATAATAAAAGTGGAAGCATAATAATAACATTTGTAACAAAATACAGAAAAATTGAAGGGCTGACAAAATATGATATATAAAAGCTTTTATTAAATATATGAAGAATACCATATTAAAATTTAAGTATAAATTAAGTTATCCTATTAATCTAAAAAATTTTTTTAAATAAATTTAAATTTCTAAAAAATTTTTTTTAAATAAATTAATATTTCTAAAAGTTTTATTTAAAAATTTTTTCATTAATTTATACAAAATGTGGATACAATTGAAACTCCAGGAAATTATAAGTAAAACTAATATTAAACAGTTTTTAAATAATAAAAGTTCTTCAAAAGAGAACATAGAAATTAACAAATGTACAAAAAATTACAAAAATTTACAAATGTACAAAAATGTCATAAAAATTAACAAATTAAAATTAGTTTTAAAAATATAAACTTCTTCAATCAAAAATTAATTAGTAAATATTATAATAAATTAAAAAAAAAAAAAAGAAATAATTATTCAATGATTAGAAATTTTAAACAAATAGTAAAATTTTAAAACAAATTTAATTTTTTAATTTTTTTTTATTAAACATAGAGTGATGATTCTTACTTTGAGTAAAACGTGTTATTTTATTTCCTTGTTTAGTAGACAATTCCAAAAAGCCGAAATGTGGTTGTACAGTAATAGTATAAATAATATTTATATCATCTGTATCCAGATCCTCGGCATGCAGCAAGTCTTTATTTATAATATTCCATTTCTGAAATCATTTGGTACTTAAGTTTATTTAATATTTATGTATGTAACAGGGGGACTGAAAAGTTCGCAGGCAGACACATAGATGGCGCTACTAGTATTAAATTTGCCAGCTGTTGCACTATTAGTATGTGAGTTATAGCATTTTTAGTGTTCACCACGTGCAGTCCACTCGGCTGACTGTCGATTGGACTCCGGTGTGAAATGATGGAGCCATGTTTCATACATTGTCACATATCGACGCAAAAATTCGGGTTTATTACGATTGAACAGCTCCAAGCACTGCTTAGAATCATCCCTTCGTTGTTGTTTTGGGTCGATTGTGAGCTCGCGCTGCACCCCCTTTAAATAGAGCTTTCGCATATCCAAATATTGATTCACGATACGTCCAACACGTTGCTTTGATATCTTTAGGGTCTCAGCTATCTCAATCAACTTCACTTTACGGTTATCAGAAATTATTTTGTAGACTTTTTGGATGTTTTCGTCGGTAACAGCGTGCATCGTACTCGGCGCTCATTTCGCCTCGTTTAAATTTAGCAAACCACTTCTCTACGGTTGATTTTCCTGGTGCAAAGTCCTAATAATGTTTATCGAGTCAAGCCTTGGCTTCAATAGTATTTTTTTTCGCCAAAAAGCAATGCTTTAAAATTAACACACGGAATTCCTTTTATCCATTTTTTCAAACTAACAAAAGTTTCTTCACTAAAAATGCTATAGCTCACATACTAATAGTGCGACAGCTGTCAAATTTATACACGTCTCTTTTGAAGGTTAGGGCTAACTAAAAATCATATGGATTTAATACTAGTAGCGCCATCTATGTGTCAGTCTACGAACATGTCAGCCCAACTGTTATATATATATATACATATAAGACAACTTTTTTGAAATTTTCTGCATTAAATTCCTTTTCAATTTTAAATTATGATAAAAAAAAATTAAGTTTTTTCTATTATTTTAGAAAAAATTAAAAAAATAATTTTATTTAAAACTTAAAAACTACAGAGCAAAAATTTTTAAAAATACTTATAATTTTTTTATATAAATTATAAAATTATATGAAAAAAGTTGTCTTAATGCAGACTCACAAACCTACTTTATCTTTGTTTATAATTAAACCCTTAATTCCTTCATTTTTTATGAGTTTAGGAAATTCATCGTCAATTTGTATTATCTTGATTGCAAATACCTGAAATCAAAAATAAAAATGAATGTGAATAATTTTTTACTCAATAAATACACAAAGAATAAACTATTTGTAGATGAAAAGTAGTTTTATAAATTTTTAAAAATGAAATCTAAAAATGCCTACGTTTATTTTTTTATAAATATAATATTTTCATTTCTAGGCATGAATAGTTCACTTTAATTATTATTTTATTTAAAAATCTCCAGAAACAAATAATTATTAAATAAAAGAATATGAATATATCATTAAAAAAGAAATACAAATAAATTATATTGAAAATACATGAAATAATAACTAATAACAATAATCTTATTAAATGTGTAAAAATATTTGAATATACATAACAAAGTAGATGAGATATATAAGGTATAATTTAAGATAAATTTGATAAAGATATATTTTAATCGACGCTAGACATTTTTTTTTCAGTAAAAAGCAAATAAACGAAAGAATATATAAAAATATTTAAATAAACATATTGCTAAAGAGAAGATTATTTTAATATTAGGGAGTTTTTGCATACCGTACGTTAGTTACCGTAGGACGTCCGTTAGCTTTTTCTCTCTAGCGCGCATGCTCAGTTTCCTATGAGCATGCGCGCTAGAGAGAAAAAGCTAACGGACGTCCTACAGTAACTAACGTACGGTATGCAAAAACTCTCTAATATCTCAATCTACATGAAAAAAGTAGAAACAAAATATTAAGATTTTTCTTTGCATTAGAAAATTATAAGCATTGATTTCATGAAATTACCTCTCTTTGCTTGCAGGAATGTTTGTGAAAACATGCACATGCATTTAATAGTAATTGCCTTTAGAAGCACGTAAAGCATAAAAGCAGAATAATGAAAACAGCAAATCAGTGAAAATAACCAAAAGCTGTTAATAATAAATATATAGAATAATAAGAACATATATTAATATAGAATAATTAATAAGAAATTTTTATATATAAACATATTGAAATGTATAGTATATATTTTATTAAATATATTTTATATATATGTTATGCTATTAAAATAAATATTTATTTTTACGATCAATACTAAATAGAATAAAACTACTTTTGATATGTAATTCATATTTTGATTTATAAATAAACAAAATGATTTTTGACGTACATTCTCTTTGTAAAAAAAAACAGTAAAAAATGATTGTGTTTTTTTTTTTTTGTAACTCTTTAAAAATATTTTAAAAATTGGATAAATATGTGCTAGGCGTCATTGTTTTTCAAATTTATTGTCGTTAAATGTAATTTCAAATTCCGTTGCAATGAAAAATAAAAATAAAACAGAAGTAATAGAATAATTTTCCAATGTATGAAAGTCCCTCTGTAAATTACATTTCACTGCAATAACGCATATAATGCAAAGAAACATCTATCCAATTTCGAGGGAAAACATCCTTTTTCTCCAGCTAATACAGTCCAGTCACATTAATGTGACCACCACCTACTTTCGACGTCAACGTGAAATAACCCATCACAAAAGGCAGGTGGCAGCACATTTGCAGTGGAGTGTATATAAAGAATTCCACTTAAATACCACTTAATACCACATTCCACACTCCACTTAAAGCCATAATATACAAGAGTGTATTTTCTGGTTTTTGACAGGGGGTCACATTAATGTGACTGGACTGTGTAAAATATTTAAAAGAATTCGCTTTTCTCTTTGTAAATCTGATGACATATTTTGTAAATCTCCATATTTCTGGTTAAAAGGAAATTCACAGACGTTGTTGTTGTTGTCGTGTCCCTCATGGAAGGAGGGAGGAGGGGTGCAGCTTCTGTTCTGATGGAGCACCCGTAGGTAGAAGTCTGACTTCTGCTCCGTGTCGCTCTTACAATCATAGGAGACCGGGACCTACGGCTTAAAGTGGATTCCAAACCACTACAAAAATCCATGCCACCGCCGGGACTCGAACCCGAAACCTGTGGCACCGAGCGCTAGACACTCGGCCATTCAGGCCCATTCACAGACCTGTTATTTGCATTTAAAAAACATTTTGATTAATTAACTATTCGCAGTTATGATGCTATATTAATCCTCCTGGTATCAATAATAAAACAATCCTGATCCTTACATAGATAATTTTTTTGTGGTTTATAAGCATAAAATTTAAATATCCATAGTAAAATATGAATATAAAACAATACATGGACATATGGAAAATTGGATATAAATACGTTTTACCAATTTTACAGGGTGCTTTTTAGATATTTTGTTATCTGCAAAACAGTAGTTGACCCCAAATACGATATTGATCCATTTTACTATTATTATTCTTAGCTGTATATATTAACAGTTAAAACTCTACCTATAAAAATTATTTAAATTCCATAATTAGTTGGAATTATTCCATGATATATAATGGAAATGACATGGCTAATGACCAAGTAAAAGCCTGTGGTCAGTAGCTAGAATGCCAATAAGACCAAACTGTTATAATATTCTGGCACAAGTACCTCAAGTAAAGTTATAATATTATTTTAAAATGTGTCTCACCATCTCTCTTAATTATCAATGAAAAACTGTTATAAATTTTAAAAAGCTGTTATTAATTTTGTTTAACTGTTATAACTTTAATAAATTCTGTTAATTATAAATAAACTGTTATAATTTAAAAATTTTTATACTTTTTTTTATATTTAACACATATAAATTTCAATAATAACAATCTAAAATAATTTAAAATGGTAAATCAGAGTAAAAGTAAATTGTTTCTTTGCTGTTGTTGTCGTGTCCCACATGGAAGGAGGGGTGCAGCTTCTGTTCTGATGGAGCGCCCGTAGGTAGAAGTCTGACTTCTGCTTTTTAACGCTCTTAGTCATAGGAGATCGGGACCTGCGGTTTAAAGTGGATTCCGAATACCTAAAAACATCCATGCTACCGCCGGGACTCGAACGCGAAACCTGTGACACCGAGTGCCAGAGCCATTCAGGCTCAATTTTTTCTTTAAAATAAATAAATGGCACTAGTGAAATTAAGAATATTATATATTAACCTATGTGCATATCGAATTTCATTAAAATCTGTGAAGTAGTTCTGAAGATAATCAATTATAAGTAGAAATTGTTAAAATTTTTAATAGTTATTTATCTAATATACATGAGAAAAAGTGCTTTATGCTTCACGATGATACTTACAATAGGCGAATTTGATGTAACATTTTTGGTATTACTAATATACATGAATTCCTTGTTAAATCCATCAGAAATGATCATGCTGAAATTGTCATCTGCACTTTCAGATCCGTCATGCAAGTAACTTATTTTACCCAGTTTGATATCTTTTGCTGAGAACAACAGGGTTAAATTTCCTGCATTTTCTATCATGCCATGTAAAGGTGGTTTAATTATTTCAATCATCACATCGTGATCCTAAAAACATAAAAAAATAAAATAAAGCATGTTATATATATATATAAAACGTAAAAAAATAAAATAAAGCATGCTTTATACACACATACATATATATATATATATGTTGTTGTGGTTTCTTATCCCACTTGGCTGGCCAAGCCCACGAGCCCATACGTACTCATGATTGAAGGGGAAGGAAGCAGCTTCTGTTGTGATGGAGCGCCCGTAGATAGAAGTCTGACTTTGGCTCCGTGACGCTCTTACAATCATGGGAGACCGGGACCTGCGGCTTAAAGGGGATTCCGAACCACTACAAACATCCATGGCACCGCCGGGATTCGAACCCAAAACCTGTGGCACCGAGCGCCAGAGCGCTAGACACTCGACCATTCAGGTCCCAAATTTGTGAATGCCAACGGCACGCGGTATATATATATATATATATATATATATATATATATATATATATATATATATATATATATATTGATTATTTAAAAACATTATTTGTGCAATTTTTAGTAGAAGAAAATATGTTAATTTGTAGATTAAAAAAAAAAAATACATTACAAATTTTTTAAATAAAGATTTCACTTGACAATTTTTCTAGAATGAATAGAAACAATTTTGATTTTTCAACAATTAATGAATATTAACAATTAATGAACAATTTATTGGTTAATTAGGAATGTACAGATACCATCCGTGGCATGATAGACCATTTTTACTTTAAAAAGATACATAAAAAGAAATTTTTTAAAAGTGTTTCAGATTTTGTTGAGAAAAAAAAAAAATGGAGTGTCATTATGCTCTAGTCCAATAAAAATATTTTAATTAAAAAATATTTTATTCGTTGCTCACTAATTTATTATAAACGAGGAATTAAGAAATTATGTTAATAATATGCCAATTAGGATGCAAGGATTTGTATCATTTATGCATATCAATTTTACCCTATCAAGACATTATGCTTAAAGTTTGTTAGAATTCTGTTCCCTACCAAGATAATAGGTGGGCTGAAAGGTTCGTAGGCTCACACATAGATGTAGCTACTAGTATTAAATCCGTATGATTTCTAGTTAGCCCTAACCTTCAACAGACACGTGTATAAATTTGACAGCTATTGCACTATTAGTATGTGAGTTATAGCATTTTTAATGTTCATCACGTGCAGTCCACTCAGCTGACTGTTGATTGCACTCCGGTGTGAAATGATGGAGCCATGTTTCATCCATTGGCACATATCGACGCAAAAATTCGGGTTTATTACGATTGAATGGCTCCAAACACTGCTTAGAATCATCAACTCGTTGTTGTTTTGGGTCGATTGTGAGCTCGCGCGGCACCCACTTTAAGCGGAGCTTTCGCATATCCACATATTCATTCACAATATGTCCAACACGTTCCTTTGTTATCTTTAAGGTCTCAGCTATCTCAGTCAACTTCCCTTTACGGTTATCAAAAATTATTTTGTGGACTTTTTTGATGTTTTCGTCGGTAACAGCCTCTTTAGGGCGTCCACTGCGTGCATCGTCCTCGGTGCTCATGTCGCCTCGTTTAAATTTAGCAAACCACTTCTCTACGGTTGATTTTCCTGGTGCAAAGTCCGAGTAATGTTTATCAAGATAAGCCTTGGCTTGAATAGTATTTTTTTTTCGCCGAAAAGCAATGCTTTATTAACACACGAAATCCATTTTTTATCCATTTTATTCAAACTAACAAAAGTTGCTTCACTAAAAATGTTATAACTCCCATACTAATAGTGCAACAGCTGTCAAATTTTTACACGTGTCTTTTGAAGGTTAGGGCTAACTAAAAATCATATGGATTTAATACTAGTAGCGCCAACTATGTCTCAGCCTACGAACTTTGCAACTCACCTGTTATTAACACTCGTTAAATGTTTTTTTTTTTTCAAAAGCTGTATAACAACAGATTTATTTCACGAAAAACAAAACTTTTGATTTATAAGGCTCTAATAAGACCGATTGTCACGTATGCTGGAGAAACGTGGACATTAAACGCTAAGAACTTGGATTACATCAGGGCCTTTGAGAGGAAAATTTTTGGACAAAGAGATAGCAACAATATATGGATTAGGAGACCAAACAAAGAAATTGAACACCTAATTAAAAATAGAGACATTGTGAGACACATCAAATCACAAAGAATCCGCGGCTCGGACACGTACATCGCAGAGATGGGGGAAACACCATTAAAAGGATTATGTTATGTAAATTGTTCAACAATAGGAAGGAGAGAAAAGCTAGGGAAAGGTGAATTAATAGTGCATAAGAGGTAACTGAAAATTATTAACTGGAAGAGATCAGCATTGGGGCGAGACAGCTGTTGTGTTGAAGGCTCAAGCCTATATAAGGTTCTAAAGCCAGTAAAGAAGAAGAAATGTTTTTTCATTATTTACGCATTTTATGAGAATGATCCAAACATCTGTCGTTTTAAAATTGTGCATAACATATTATTGTTCATTGTAATGCATTATCGAGCTATGGTTGTTTCCAGATAACACATTACAGTGCACCAACATCTTTGAATCTACATATATTTATGTAGATAAATAATAAAAAATAAATAAATGCATACAAAGAATTTGACAAATAATTTTTTGTTTGTTACAACACAGCATGTCTGAAATTAAAAAATAATTATTAAATCAATATAACGTTACACATCGAAAATATAAACGAATTAAAAATATAAGCAATTGTCAAAAGTTTTTCTTAAGTGATCCACCGTACATGTTAATATATGCAGGCCACTGTCTTCACATTACTGACTTATATCATCTTAAAAAATATGAAAAAAACTTTACGTCTATAAGCAAATTAAGCAAAATTTACCTGGGTATCTTTATCAAAAATATCAATTTCAAATTCTGTGATGACTTTCTGATCACCTTCTTTAACATGAAATGGACCCAATTTTACTATTGGCAAGGAATCATAAATGGAAGTAATGTTTATATAAAATGTCTGCAAAACCTAAACAAAAAAATTTTGCTTTTTAGAAACATCTGAAAAAGCAAACTTAAATTATGTTGGAATTGATTATTTAATATATGCATTGATCAAAAGAGAAATTAATCAAAATTCTTAATAAATTCACTCACAAATTAAAAAAAAAAGTCAACAAATTATTCTTCAACAATATGCTTTAGAAAAATTAAAAAAACTTACTTTGAATAAAATAATCATATTAAAGAGGTATTGTTATTAATATTAAAAACTTTTATTTATAATAAAAATAATTATTATTCGAAAATACAGGGTGCCATCCAAACCATAGGACAACTTACAAAATTATGTAAATAAAAGAATTAAATTAAAAAAATTACTGGAAATTACAAAATAAATACAAAAATTAATAAATTTCGATACTAGATTCCTCCATTTGCTAGAAGTACGTCCAAACTATGTTTATGCCATATATTAGCAAACATATGATAAGTCATTTTTTTTCTAATACAGCTGGCTATATAGTAAGCAATGGCCCCACCGCTGTTACTCATTTAGCACTATTCAAGAGGGACGTGTAACTAGAAGATATGCTACAGACGCGAGTAATACTACCCCCACAACGCTCTACGATGCTATTAGACCGGGACCTACGATTTAAAGTGGATTCCGAACCACTACAAAAAATCCATGGCACCGCAAGGACTCGAATCCGAAACCTGTGGTACCGAGCACTAGAGCGCTAGCCACTCGGCCATCAGGCTCCTCTTATGAGTGATAGAATTAGTTATACTGTGCATTATTTACTGGATTAATGCATTAACCAGATTTTTATGAAGAGTTATGAGAATAGACACAATCTAACATTTTGTACTAATTTGCAGGAATTGAAGTAGCATACTACAGTTAGCTATTAATTCCCTAATTTCTCTGATATTAGCTTATAAATTTTAAATGGTCAGAGTCGCTTCTATTTAGGACAAGAAACTAAGAAATGTCACATAAAGTTTACCAAACTTTGCATTTATATAAATTTTATTTTTATCTCTTCTATATTTTAAAAATAATTTTGAAAGCCCTGCACTTTCATCTTAATCCAAACGATCTACATATATTTTTAAATAAACGAAATATGCTTACAGAGTTCTTTCCATCAGTGACATTGAAAGTGAAGCTGTCCAAGGATATTGGAATCCCTGATGAATGGACATAACACACGTCCCCTGCTTTTAAATCCGACATAAGAAAAGTTTTTAAAGGTGCACCATTTTTAAATTTGTGTTCCAAGTATCCAAAAGAAGGCGGAGCAAAGATTGAAAAAGGTAGATCCAACGTTTTTCTGTGTTCATCGACTGCAGCAAGCATTTCTGAAGTAATGCAACCTTGACTCCTTTCATTCACTTTTAAACCAATATTTCGAGTGATTACAGGAGGGAAAATGTCCTCTATGAAAAGAATTAAAAGTATTTTTGTATGAGAATAAAAGATATATCTATAATTATTACTAAGTAATTTTGTTATTGAACAATTGACATCTTAAAAATTTTCGATACTAAACGCTTGAAGAATCATAACTTACATACTACTGTACCCAAAAAGTAAAATCATTTTGCAATTTAAATTCCCCGGGAATATAGTACTTCAAATTTTTTCTTCTTTTTTAAGTTGCTGGCACTGTCCTTGACATCTGTGTAAAATTTGACGTCAAAATATTCATTAGTGTTTGAGTTACGCTTGGTTTTGTGAGATGCTAAAACTGCTTCCGGCGATTTTTGAAATGTCTCTTCAATTGACTCAAAACGGTGTCCCCGGAGTGGTCTTTTGAGTTTAGGGAATAGCCAGAAGTAGCACGATACTAATTATTTCTAAGAAATTTTGTTATAGAACAATTGGTATATTAAAAATTTTCAGATACTAAATACTTGAGGAATCATAACCTATAAATGCATGCATATGTGTGCATTTATTCTAGCATAATTTAAAAACTGGAACTTTTAAGAAGTTTATTTTTTCTTTAAATTTATTATTTTTTTCACTGAAATTCTTAGCTTAATTACGAAAATATTTGATTAATTATTTTTTAATTAAATAAAAACCTTTTTTTTATTCCCTTTCGATTTCTATGTCACAAGAGGGCTCCAGCCTTAAAGTTCTACTGTCGTAAATAGTTAGATTATTGCTAAAAAAATACTTTATTTAATACTTATAATAAGTATCAACTAAAAAATAAATCATAACACTAACCTGTAATAGTAATGAAAAATGTTTGTCCCATAAGTATGTTATTAGCAGGATCTTTAACACTAAATTTAAAATAATGCAATCCAATTGGATCAGCAATGTTATGCCTATAAATGAGATTCTGATTATCGATATCATTCTGAGTAAAGCTGTGGACACTTGGAATATATTTGTTAATTGAAACAGTTTTGTTTTCTCCATTTTGCAATAATTGTAGTTGGCCAGAAGTAGGATCGGAAGTCAATGTGTATATCAGTAAAGGATCTGAACTGTCAGAGTCAGTTGCTTGTAAAATTTCATTACTGATGGTGGTAGAATTACCTAAAACAAAGTATTTCACATATTAAAAAAAAATGAAATTTAATAGTTTTAAAAAGTAATTAAAATGATGCATGAAAAAAACATTCACTTTTTTACCAAAAATATAAAATTAATTAAAAAATTTTTTTTTTTTTATTTAAGATAATTAAATATTTATAAAATGAAATTGATTGTAAAAATAATTCTAATAAGTTTAAAAGAAATGTAGCATTATTTTTTTTGTACATGTATATTATAACATATATTGTAAGAATATAATAATGATAATGTTGTTGGGGAGAAGCTTTTGTTGTGATGGAGCACCCTTAGATAGAAGTCTGACTTGGCTCCTTGTCGCTGAGGGAGGGAAGTGCCTTCTGTGAGGACTTTTAGAGGGAACTACCCCGTATTTGCGTATCGTATGGGAAAACCCCCGGAAAACTCCCATCAGGTAGTTCAACTAACATGGAAAGATGCTGAACATCACAAATGCCATTGAGACTCCTCGTTTTTCTACAACAGCTTTCAATCCACTGGCAGCTTTGCCAGTGGATTGAACCTCCGCCCTAATGCTCAACAGCGGCGAAAGTTGCCATTGAGCCAGGAGTTGGGCACTAATAATAATAATAATAATAATAATAATAACAATAATATGTTATGACTAAGTTGGGAGAGTCGGTCATTTGGCGTCATTTGCTGCGATTAATTGCGGGGTCCATAATAATCAGAGAGTACCTAAATTTCACATGCCCCGAATTTTAAAATTTTACAACTTCTAAACATTTAAAAACATGAAAATATAATACTAATGCATAGCTGATTTATTATATGTATTTTACTTAAAAAAAATTAAGCAGCCTGAAGAATTTTAAAAATATCAAATCATAATTTAGTTATTAATAAAATTATCGAATTGATACAAATAAGATAATAAGAATAATAAAGATTCTGAGATAATCAATAATCAATGGTTTCTAAAGTGGTAGTAGATGAAAAGAAAAATCGAAAAATGGTGGTGTGCAGAACTTCTGTTGCCCCAAAAGAAGATAAAGTTGACACAAGAACGTTACGCAATTTTCAGTAAAGAAATTAATTATTGATATAGTTTGATAGGAAGTGTCGTTGATAATATTAGATAATCAGGAATAAGAAAGGACTTGTACCTAAAAGTCTTTTTTTTACATTTTTCTATTAGTATTTCATATTTAATGCAACAAGTGGGCTGAAAAGTTCATAGACTGACACATAGATGGCGCTACTAGTATTAAATCCATATAATCTTTAGTTAGCCCTAACCTTCAAAAGACACGTGTATAAATTTGACAGATGTTGCACTATTCGTATGTGAGTTATAGCATTTTTAGTGAAGCAACTTTTGTTAGTTTGAAAAAATGGATAAAAAGGAATTTCGTTCTATGATTCTAAGCTGCGTTTGGAGCTGTTCAATCGTAATAAACTCGAATTTATGCGTCGATATGTGACAATGGATAAAGCATGGCTCCCTCATTTCACACCGGAGTCCAAACAACAGTCAGCCGAGTGGGCTGCACGTGATGAACACTAAAAATGCTGTTAACTCACATACCAATAATGCAACTGCTGTCAAATTTATACACTTGACTTTCGAAGGTTAGTGGTAACTAAAAATCATATGGATTTAATACTAGTAGCGCCATCTATGTGTCAGCCTATGAACATGTCAGCCCACCTATTCTTGAAAAAAAAAATGTTCCTATGTTTCTGGTTTATTGTAGCTTAAATACATAGTAGAAGAAGAGAAACCAAATCTATTGAGTATCTTTAAGGCTCGTGCTCACCAAGGCGACAAGATGCAAGCGACCAAAATTTGACCTCACCGCGGTCGCCTGAAACCGGTTTGCAGTTCGCCGCGTGGAGTAGCCCAACTTTCAACTCCAAGCGGTTTTTCACTATGCGTAATGCTATTTCTGACATTTCGCTGTGAAGGGGTCGAAAAAATTTGGTCGCTTGCCTCTTGCATCTTCACGTCTCTCGCCTCGGTGGGAACGAGCCTTTAGAAGGGTAAATTTTGATTAGCAATCGTGAAAGTATCTTCTTTTCGATTGATAATGAAAAGTAAATGAGTTAGTTTAATACTATTTAAATAAATCAGATCTGATGTATATTTTCTCTTAATCATTCTATATTTGACAACAAAATCCTGTATTTAATTTTAACTATTTCTACTAGAAAATTTAATTGTGACTAAAATGAATCATAACCGAATGCATTAAATTAAGCCGATAAATAAAATTAATATTTCAAAAGTATTTTCTAAAACAATAAAAAAATAATAATTAAAAACAATAAATTAAAAAAGTAATAAAAGCTAAATTTCTTTTAACCTTTTTTACAAACAAATACAGAAATATTCGTACCAAACTTTATTAATCAAAGTTGGCTAAAATGTGTTAGAAAAACTTTCAATAAAATAGTACCTGGAGTTAATTCTAGACCTACATTCCGAATTAGAAAAGGTACCTCTCGATCAGTAAGAATTACAACAACATTTAAAGTCTCAAGGACGCTATGATATCCATCACTAACAATCAAGGCAAATGAATCATTTCTGTAGGACTTAAAGTCTTCATGAACATATAAGATTAAGCCATCTAAAATATCCTGTAAATAAAAATACATTTTGATAAGTGAGTGAAATAAAACTACGTTATAATTTTGAAGTTATAATCAAAATTATTCCAACTAAACAATTACAGATACTATTAAATAAAAGTCCCAAAATCTCCAGTAAATAATTCTAAAAATTTAATAATTATTAAGCAATAATGAGGCTGAAATTTATTTATTTACATTATACAATTCAATATTCTATAAGCTGTGTTAATGTTATACATAAATTTACATTTGATTCAATAAAAATTTATTTAAAAAAAACTTAATACTTGAATTTAAAAGTTTAATTCAATTCTACACATATAAAATTATAGGTAATTAAAATGAAATAAAAATATTCATCATCCATTTCATCAATTTAAGTTAAGATATTGCTTATATTATATTTCTTAAAACCAATTAGAGGTTAAGAAAAATTATTTGGTTTGAAATCAAAGATGAAAAAGACAGCAAATTGTAAAATTCATGCAATAATTGATTATTAAGAATACCCGGAAACAAAACTAAGCTAATTTAAATTTTGAATTAAACAATAATTTTTTTAATCCTACGCCATACCTAGGCATGACAGCCAACAGTCTATGACTGGCAGCCCAATACAATTCAGATTCCCACACAAAACAATAATAGTCTTTTGCAGTATTCACAAACACTATGTCCATAAATCCAGGACAGTAGTTCAAGTGGTCTCCACTCATGTCATAATTAATCAAACAAAGTGGCCAAGTTGGAGAGTCAGCTAGTTCAAATCTGTAAAGGTGTTTTCTAAGATAGTCATGTCCAGTTTTTAATACGCTTTTATTAGCTTCACCTGTATGTTTGTATGTATGTTTGTATGTAACTCACTTTTTGGGCTCGATGTTGGGACTGATGGCGCCATCTACTGGCGAGTCAGTCAACTGATCAAACCCTACTTATTTTGTATAATTATTTTGTTTAATCTTAGTTCCTTTAGTTTTATTTTACTTTTATCGTAAAATTCTCATTTTTTTTAACTTTAACCTTTTTATTTTTGGGCATCGTCAACGAACTCTTAATTGTACCGATAGCTTTAGCTTTTTTGATCTCATGCTTTAATTGTTCTCAAGCAGATGTTTTTCCTAAATTTTAAATTCATTTATTTATTTTTAATTACTTCTATTCATTAATTTAAGAAACTACAATTTATGCTAATGTTTCAATTAATTTAAGATGTGGAGGTTTTGTGATTCTTAAAACCACCAAGGAACATCATAACCGGTACGCCCGTTGCCCAGCTTTCTTTCACCCCGGGTAGAAATTCAGTAATATCCGCGATCGAATTGCGCTCTTCCTATTGGCCGAAAATTTCGGTGGGCAAAAAGTATATAAACTTAGCGGATAATCGGCCAAGGTACCGTCTCTGCATAATTTGCACCAGACCTAGACTTTAGTCATCCTTTCTAGCAGCAATTATTCTACTTTGTAGTATATTCCAACTTTTTTATATTATTCTTTTTTTTTGCTTATATTAATTGTATTGTACTTAGCTTTTTAGTATTTTTTCATTAATTTTTATTTGCATTGTATTTATCTTTTTTGTATTTCTCATAAACTTTTAAATTTTTTATTCCTTAATTTTACTTTTTCTTATTTTATTCTTGTAAATATATAATTTTCATGCCTATATAATTCATGCCTTATACATATATAATTTTCATGCTTATCAATGTGTATCAGTCTAAAAGTAAAAAATAAATTAATAGTTTAAAAACTAAAAATACGCTTTTAGAGTTAATCTATCTAAAAAGTAAAAAATAATTGTTAACATAAGAATAAAATGACTGACGAGAAAATGAATGTCACTGTTCTAAAAGCGTGGGGTGCTCAATATCAATGGTTATAATTTTTCACTAGTTTCACTCAGAAATGCAGAGTTAATTTTAAAATGTCATACAAGCACCCCACGCTTTTAGAACAGTGACATTCATTTTCTCGTCAGTCATTTTATTCTTATGTTAACAATTATTTTTTACTTTTTAGATAGATTAACTCTAAAAGCGTATTTTTTAGTTTTTTTAAACTATTAATTTTATCCTGAAATTAGCAACACCAACAGATCTAAGCAGGTCGTAATGAATGGGATTATCCAATAATGAACCCCAAGCCTTCTCTCTTACAGTTCCTTGGAAACAGTTTCAAGATTGCGAGATTTAAATCTAACTAATAATTTTCTCAATGCCATAATATCAGATAGAAGGATCGGGTTGAGGAAGGTTAGAACCTTCCTTAGCAAGAATATCAGCAAACTCATTACCTGCGACTTCACAGTGGCTTGGTATCCACTGCAAGGTAACGGCGTGTACCATCTATCAAAGAATCAATCAATAGTTGGCATTCAAGAACATATCTATTCTTAGAAGGCAAACTGAAGAAATTGCTTTGATAGTGGTCTGTGAATCAATGAAAATCACTGTTTTCTGTTCTTCTCTTTTAGTGACTTCAGTCAATGCCATGTGAACAGCAGCGTCCAGTGACGGATTTAGGTTCGATGGCGCCCTAGTTGATTTGACGCCCATATAGAATAATAATAATAATACGAATAGTAATAATGGACTCGAATTAAATTTAGGCAGGAATTAAATATATTTGGTATAAGAACTAAATATACATTTTATAACAAATAAACATTTTATGCGGATTTAAAAAAAATAATAAAGTTTTTGAGTAAATAGACAAATGTATAATTAAATATGGTGAATTAATATTTTGTGTTATTATGATGAGCAAACAAACGCTTTTAAGAAAAATTTATGAAAAATCTAACGTCAATAGATAAATGCTATACTTAATGAAATTTTTTTAGTATCTATTTGTTAAATATTTTAAATTTTACTATTTACAGGATTAATTATTTTTAAAAAATAATTCTACCCTTTAAATATTGACATCTTGTGGTTGTCAAAGCAAGAAAAGATTCATTAAAATCCAGTCTTACAGTTGATAAAAAGCAAAGTCGATTTCCAATTTTTGCCGCCTTGAAAATTTTGGCGCCCCTAAAAATTTGCCGCCCTAGGTCCGGGCCTCGCGGCCCTAAACCTAAATCCATCACTGCACTTCACCATCAAAATTTGCACAATTTGCGCCAACGGCACTATTGAGACTAAAATGCCTGAACTGAACCCCAGCATCAGCATTAGTATCAGCCCCAGAAGCAGAGCCATCAATGTATGCATGTAACCAATTGCATTTAACAATAAATCAGTTGTATTAATGAGAATATTTTTTTAAAAAAAGTTATTCATTATTTTGTACAAATAAAATACTTACTTGGAAACTAAAAGAATCCATCTTAGATAATGTTTGACTGTTTTTAAAGTTCAGTGTGCCTTTCTGAAGTTTTCTGATAACACCTATGAAATAAATCACATTTTTTAAAAATCCTTAATAAAAAAAAAAAAAAACTGACAACTAATACTAAATTCATAAATTGTAATTACCACTTTTGGGAAGATCATCAAAAGTAATAACTAATTGATCAGCTTTAGTATCCGCATCCATTACTGATAATGAAGAATTTGTTATTTTAGCATAACTTCCAACAGGGACTGTCAAAACATCGATAAAAACATGTGGAGTTTCGTCGTTGATGGGTCTTATAGTTATGTTAACAAGCTCTTGATGAGAAGATAATTTTCCATCTGTTATGCGGATGTAAACAGTGTCTTGTTCGGGTTCAACACCTTGATGACCAACTTGCATATATTTTATATATCCCTCAACTAAATCAATGTATGGAAATGACGAGATAGGAATACCAGCTAAATCATTTTCAGCACCTGGGACTACAAATAAACATTTGTTGTATGAATTAAAATGTTAACAAAGTTATTTTTACATTTAAAGTACAATAACAAAAATTTTGGTACTTACGTATTAACGCTACCTTGGCTACAGATTTGGCGGTTTTTAAGTGTCGCCAATCTAACAGCTATAGATTTGGGGGTTTGTAAGTGGCGCCAATCTAACAGCTACAGATTTGCTGATTTTTGACGCCATTTTTTAGTGCTACGAAAATGCGTATTTGGGATTTGCCAGAAACAAAACAAGATGCAATTTTATTTTTTAAGGAGCGAAATATTTTACCAAAAAAACGAAAATGTCCCAATTCCCATGACATGAAACTTTATTTTGGTAAACGTAAGTTTTGGAAATGCAGTTTTAGTCAGTGTGCTTATCATGTGGGACTTAGAAAAGAAACTGGTTTGAGGGAAGCAGAATTTTAAAAACCGCTAAATCTGTAGCTGCGGTTGGCGTTCAAAAGATAACTGCGTGCGCGTGCGAACAACAAGAGTGCTCTTTATTGGTGCAACTGTAGCCAAGGTAGCGTTAATACGTAAGTACCAAAATTTTTTATAAATATTTAAACTAATTTTATTAAATTCTACTAATTTTATAAAATTAAAGATTATGAAACACATTTACTAGGCCTAGAGTTTTCAATAAAGCCAAAATCGGGCTGCTTTTCAATAATAACGGTGAGATTTGACAGAGGAGTGTCTGGATCAAAAACAGTAAGAATATTAGGTTGAATAACAGCATCACCACCTTCATTAACCTAAAAAAGAAAATTGTTAGAAGTAAATGTGAAATTTGTATTAAAATTTGAATGAACTTTTATTAAATAACATTTATACTCACTTGCACATCACTAAGCACCTTCAAAATGG
Source organism: Caerostris darwini (assembly GCA_021605075.1). Classification (NCBI taxonomy): domain Eukaryota; kingdom Metazoa; phylum Arthropoda; class Arachnida; order Araneae; family Araneidae; genus Caerostris; species Caerostris darwini. The sequence goes on from BPLQ01008179.1 coordinate 97,726, forward strand.
GTGGTTCTTTTATTTTTGGTTTCACTTTCATGGTAAGTACTTGATTAGACTGAACGTTACCACTAGCATCAGATACATCAAAGTACAGAAAATCTCGAACAGTTTCATCTATACTTGTGTTAGCAGTATATCTGTAGAACAATTATTTTATTTCATTTTTATTAAAAATATTAACACATTTATAAAAAATTTTTTTAACAAATTATGCAAATAAAAACAGAATTTATAATTATACATAGAATATCTTGTATTTAAATTTTTTAAAAATAAATGCTGTCATTAGTTGTGTATTTTTTAAATTTACATTATGTGTAATTAAAAAAATGAGAATGTATCCTTAAAATGATTTATTAAAATACTTAAAAATTTGTTTCGAATCAATGCATCAGGTATATAAGACTAGAAAAATTAAATATAAATAAAATTATCGTTAGTTATCAAAATAAGTAGATTAGTTAAGATTATCAGTTATCAAAATAATGAAAACACCCTAGAGTTATAAAGAATCCTTTAGTAATATGGCGTTGGACTGTCTTTGGCATGTGATACGACTTGGACTTTCCTGGGAATCGAATCATACAAGTGCTGAATAGTGTTTAGAGGTATATTGAACCATTCTTCATGGAGATATTGTGAAAGTTCCAGAAGAGATGGCGGTGGATTCACGGATTGACCCTCTAAAACAGACCATAACGGTTCGATGATATTGAAGTTGGGGACTGTGCTTCCTCCTCGTGCTCGTCAAAAAATTCGTGGGCAGATTCCGCAGCATGCATGGGTGCATTATCATCTTCGAAAATTCCATCTTCTGCAGGAAATAAAGTTTGCATCATAGGGCGGACCTGGTCAGCTAACATTTTTCTATACGTCTCCCCAGTGATCCTTCCTTTCAGGGTTATGATTGGCCATGACGGATTTAGGTTCGATGGCGTCCTAAGCCCAAGTTAATTTGACGCCCTTGTATATAATAATACGAATGGTAATAATGGATTCGAATTAAACTTAGGTAGTGAATTTAGGCATGAATTAAATATATATGAAATATATAGGCGTGAAAAAATAATAAAGTTTTTGAGTAACCAGACAAAGGTATAATTAAATATGGGGAATTAATATTTTGTGTTATAATGATGTGCAAACAAACGCTACATTTAGATTTTTTAAGAAAAATTTAGCGTCAATAGATAAATGCTATATTTATCGCAATTTTTTTAGTACCTATTTGTTAGATATTTAAAATTTTACTACTTAAACGATTAATTATTTAAAAAAAATATTTCTACCCTTTAAATATTGACATCCTGAGAGTTGTCAAAGCAAGAAAAGAAACATTAAATTTCGTTCTTACAGTTGATAAAAAACAAAATAGATTTCCAATTTTTGCCGCCTCGAAAATTTTGGCGCCCCTAAAAATTTGCCGCCCTAGGCCCGGGCCTCGATTGCCTAAGCCTAAATCCGTCACTGGATATGGCTGCCCATACCATGGCAGATCTACCTGCATGTTTGACAGTTGGAAGGAGACTATCACAATCATACGTTTGTGCAGGAGTCCTCCATACGTGCACCCGTCTTTCTGCAGGGAAAAATGTGAAAGATAATTCTTTTGACCATATAACTGTCTTCCACTTATCAATTGACCAGGTTGCTTGGTTGTGGTGTATCACTTAGACAAAATTTGGATTTAACAGATGCGCACAAGTGGCTTGGGAATTGCTGCTTTGCCGTAAATGCCGTGTTTAGGAAGGTGCCTCCTAACTGTAATTATTGACACTAGAGAATCCAGATGCTGATTGAGCTCTGCGGTCATTTTGGCTGCAGTTGTTTTCTTTTTAGACATTACTATCCGCTTCAATATCCGTCGGTCTCTTTCACTCAGCTTCTCCTTTCGTCGACTATTTCACTTTGAAGAACATGTCTTGCCGCGCTCTTAGTGCTCTGTCATGATGCATAAAATAGACTAAAAGCTGGGATGTTTCGGTTACAGTTGCTCCGGCTTCTACAATTGAGTCTTTTTTAAAGTCTGTGAGGTCTGACATTTTACATTTTTGACAAAAATCCAAGGCGTATACAACTTCACTACATTTACCTCCTTAAGATTATATTTTAATGCTTATGAAGCTCCTTCTTAAATGTCACTTTTATTCACAGGTGTTTCCATTATTTTGATAACCACCTATATATAAAATATAAAATTCTGCCAGAAATAGTAGGAGCAAAGATTAAATGTAACAAATTTATTAATTATTATTAATTTTTCATTAGATGACAAAAGTTGTTTCTGAAATACTACAGTTTTTATATAGTTCCTTAAATAGAAACCAATACATGAATTTCAAATATTTTTTGTGGGACATTTAACTTTATGCTAAGCAAAAAAAAAAAATTTCTAATTTCTAATAAATGGATCATACTCAAATTTTCAAGTTAATAGAATTAATAATTCACATTTTTTTTTGCCGTGATTCTATTTTATAACAAGAGATTGCACCAAATTTTAAATATATATTTGTAATTTAAAATTGTTTGAAAAAGTTGGTAAGTATTTTGAAAACATACCTTATTATTTTTTCATTAATATCAAACTGGGTAAATTGATCATTTGGTTTCAACACGTAATAATCTTCATTTTCTTTCTTTTCTAGTATTCCATATTTAGGCATACTTAATAAAGTGAATTTAATATCTTTGTCTTCAGACATTAAATCAGTAAATGCAAGATGATACCTTTGAAGTGTCAAAGATTTTCCTATTGAGTAAAAGAATAACTGAAATTATACTTTTAAACTAACAATTACAAACCTCCACATTGTAATAATTTCATCACAACAAAATTAAAGTGAACATTTCATTAAAATATTTAATTCATTGCTAAAATAGTTTTTTAAAAAATATTTGTTCAATGATTAATACTAGAAAAGCAACATATTTTATTAGACATATTTCTTAAGTACATTTATTTTACTATATCTAAAAAAAAATTAATTAATTACATAAAACATAAAAAAATAGAAATTTCAATGAAAAAAAAACCTGCTTACTAAGAACTATTTTATTTGTTTACCTACATAATTATATGAATATTAAAGAAACAAGAAAGCTTTAAATAGCCTTAGTAGCCTTAAATAATAATGGTTAAAATAAATAAAATGTTAAATATTATTTATTACACATTTTTTTTATAATTTAAATTTAAAAACATAATTATTATTTTTTTTACAATTATGGGAAAATTAATTTTAAAACTATAAAAAAACAAAACTCCATTGAATTTGTTACTTCAGTGGAATAAATATCATTTATCATCAATATTAAACCAAAATTTAAATTGATATGCTACTGTGTCCAAAAAGTAAGACCCATTTTCAATTTAAAATTCCCGGGTCTTATGGAATTTTCTTTTTTTTCTTTTTTAGGTTGCTGGCCCTGTCCTTGACATCTGTGTGAAATTTGACGTCAAAATATTCAGTAGTGTTTCAGTTACGCTTGGCTTTGTGAGATGCTAAAACTGATTCCCGCGATTTTTGAACTGTCTGAATTCATTGAGCAAAGAACTAGCATTCAATTTTGTTTGCGGAAGCATCTAGAATGTTGCAGAAGGCATTCGGTGAGCATTCCTATACCGGAAAGAAATATTTACAAGTGGTATAAACAGTTCAAAGAAGGCAGAGAACGCGTTGAAGACGAAGATCCCTCTGGTCGACCCTCAACCTCAACCGACGAAGCTCATTTCCCAAAAATTAGAGAATTGGTGCTTACAAACCGTCGATTTACAATTAGAGACCTTGCTGATGATATTGGAATTTCAAAAGGATCGGTCAATTTCATTTTGAGCCTCAAACGCGTCAAATCTCGATTGGTACCGAAAACACTGAACGCACCAACGCACACTGCATAGATTCTTCGTGACGTTTTCGCCAAAAATGAGACCCATATCGTTCCACAACCACCGTATTCACACCGTGCGACATCAGACTTTTTCTGTCCTAAACTCAAACGACCACTCCGGGGACACCGTTTTGAGTCGATTGAAGAGATTCAACATGAACGGGCCCGCGCTTTGAAGGCCATCCCTGCCGATGACTTTTTAGCATGCATTGAGGATTGGAAATAAAGTTGGCATAAGTGCATCGTGTCCGGAGGGGATTACTTTGAAGGCGATGAAATAAAGTTGGAAGAATAAATCAAGAGTTTATGAAAAAAAAAATAATTGGTTTTACTTTTTGGACTCAGTAGTACATGCTTAATTAGAATATTATTTTTTTTATTAGTAGTTTTCTAAACGGGCACATGAAAAAAGCTAGCAAAATTAATAAAAGATCATTGCCATCTGATTAAATTTATTTAAAACAAGAATATTTCAAATTGATAATATATTTTCACGCACACATACACAATTAAGGGTAACAAACCTTCAGTGATTGAGCCCATTAAAGTTGTAGAGTCTAATATAACAGGACTTTCTCTATCATTTGGAGAAATTTCAAACAGAACACGATTTAGAGTCGACTGCTTGCCACCCATTATGGAAAATACTGCACTGTCACGAAAGTTGAACGAACCATCATGCTCATAGAACATGTCGTTGAAGATAGAAGTAAAAGAAAATCCATCCTCTGAAAATAATACACAACTTAAGAATTTTTTTTATACAGATAATGAAAAGTATAAACCACTTAAGAAAACAAATTAACTAATTATGATTATTATAATAAATAAATAGCATGCGCTAAAGAAAATCATTAGAAGATTTAGCAATAACTTCTAATTGTAAATTTTAATGAACTCTTAGCCTCATATATTGGACGAAAAAATAAATATATAATAAAATAAGTTTCAATTTATTTTCAAAAAATTTCAATTTATTATTTTATTATTTATTTCAACAATTTATATCTACTTTTTTGCATTACGTGATTTCAACTGCATGCACTAATGGTTTATTATCACTGAGTACTAAATAATCCTTTTCATAAAAGCTCTACGTTTTTAACTAATAAATAAACTCGCTGCCACTACAATCCATGTTGGACCAGGGCCATCTGACTGCTGGCAGATTCCAAACAGATGTTTTCTTTTTACGAGTTAGGGTTGCCAGCCCAATGCTCTACAGTCATATTAGACCGGGACCTACGGTTTAAAGTGGATTACGAACCACTACAAACATAGTCATTATAATAGTTATTTTCTTTGTAACTTTCTTCTGTAACATTAACTGTTTTCTTTTATTTGTAGAAAAACAATGACGTTCCTTTTAAACAGTTAAAAGTAAGACTGTCATTTATTCTGCTTTCACAAAGTTGTAGAACAGCACTAAAGCTAATAAACTAGTTAAAACATGAATTTTTTTTCAGATAAAGTCCATTTTGCAATAATTATTTGAATAAATTATTCTTTTGTACAAATTTATAGTAATTTTGCTGAAGTTATTATTCCTCATCTAAAAAACAATAGCATATGGAATAATGAATTACAAGGGTGAAAATAAACCTGATAATTAACAACACAATTAGCTGAATTGTTTAATAATTGTTGTTGTCGTATCCCTCATGGAAGGAGGGAAAAGAGGGGTGCAGCTTCTGTTCTGATGGAGCACCCGTAGGTAGAAGTCTGAAATCTGCTCCGTGTCGCTCTTACAGTCATATTAGACCGGGACCTACGGCTTAAAGTGGATTCCGAACCACTACAAACATCCATGGCACCGCCGGGACTCGAATCGAAAACCTGTGGCACAGAGCACCAGAGCTCTAGACAGTCGGCTATTCAGGCCCCTGTTTAATAATTAAATTTACAAATTTGAAGAATGAACTAAGATGCTAATGTGAAATATTATTTAAAGAATTTTAAACTTTTGAACAATAAGCATTGTGCATACTTATTAATTAAAAAAGAAATCCCACATATATTGTAAGTTTATTTATAAAAGAATAATAAAATAAATAAATGAATAAAAAAAGCTTTAAAAATTTTAACCCCATTTGCAATAGTAGAGTAATTTTTATGTTACCTTCATTTTGATACAAAAAATACATATTAAAGTCAAATAAATTATTTCTATTTGTAACAAACATTATAAATATACATACATCAAATAAAATTTAAGCTTAATGAGGTATGAAGAATAAAATAAAAAGATTATATTTCAAACAATTGTATAACCTTCTTCTACTTCAGTTCTACTGTCACCGCTAATTTGTACCAACACACCATGTTGAGGTGTATTGGTAATAACAACTTCGAGTTGATCATCTGATAATTCATGCATGTCGGTAATGAACCAATTGCGTTCAAATTGCACAGACTGCCCTTGGGTAACAACGACTCGACTTGTATGATCTATGGATGAGGCAGGAGAAGTAAGATCAGCTATGGGTGGGGTGACAGTGATTGTGAAGTTTTGAATAGAAGATAATTGAGAACCACTTCCAGCATCAATAACTAGGGAAAAAAAACATGATTCAATATTTTCCATGCTTCTAAAGATTTTTAAATTAAAAAAAATGCAATTATTTCACAGACTTTTTAGAATTTAATGTTTATTCAATTCCTACTATTAGTTTACACACTCGCTATATATATCTCGTTCAAATTTGTTAATAAAATACTTTTTATTTATCCCGTCAAGTTCAAATACATTTTTTTTTGAACTTGTAGTGAATGACACTTGATGTTGATACAGTTTTAACAAATATTATTTCAGTAATTAAATTTAATTAATTAATTTTAGTGGTTTTTTTTAGATTTAAGTTGCCTGCATCTAATAATAGAGGGCGCCAGATGTAAGAGGGAAAATTTCAACTTTATTTGTAAAGGACTTTTCTACAATAGAGTGAAAAAAAAAAGCAGGAATTGACTTTAAAATTTTTTTTATGTTACTTGATTTACTTATATGAAACAATTAATTTATGATATATTAATAAATAATTAAGAAATTGTTTATTAAAAACATTAAGGTATGTGTCAAACATCAGTTTCATAGCGACCAAAACAAACAATCCCACGGGAATGATATAACAGGCAAAAGGACGGAAAAAGAGGAATTTTCCTTGGGAAAACACAAGAACATTTTCTTGGATACACTGAGTCAATCAGATAAACTTCCATTTGAAAGAAACAAGTAATATAAAATTTTTTTTTTCAAGTCAATTAATACTTTTTTTTCACTATATTGCAGAAAAGTCCTTTACAAATAATGTTAAAATTTTTCTCTTACATGTGGCGCCATCTATTATTAGATATAAAAATTTAACTAACTTAAATCTAAAAAAAACTAAAATTAATTAATTAAATTTAATGAATGAATTAATATTTGAAAAAACTGTATTAACATCAAGCGTCATCCACTACAAGTTCAAAAAAATATATTTGAACTTGAGTGGAGGAATCAAAAGTATTTTAAGAACGATTGAAAATTTGAACAAGATTTATATAGCCAGTGTGTGAACTAATAGCAGGAATTGAAAAATGAATAAGAACGAGCTCAAGTGCCCACATAGGTTTCACGGAGCACTTTTGGCGATATTATTTTAAGCACGCACTATCTGCTGTATTATCTAAATATTTAAATATATTTTTTTTCCAATGCAGCTAGCAAACACTTAGACAGCTTGGTCTTGGATGCCATAAGGTAAGCGCTGCACAGACGTTACTCACTTTGCATTACCCAGGAGGCGCGTGTAACTTGAAGATGAGTCACGGACGCGGAGTAACAATGCCCCTGCAACGCTCTACGATCATAATAGACCGGGAGCTACGGTTTAAAGTGGATTCCGAACCACTACAAACATCCATGCCACCGCCGGAACTCGAACCCGAAACCTGTGGTACCGAGCGCCAGAGCGCTAGCCACTCGGCCATTCAGGCAACCAATAATTTAAATATATATATATCCAATCTGGTTAAAATCGCAGAATAGGGATCGCTGGGATTTGGCGTCAAAAATTCTTGTCGATAAAGTGCTCCAAGAAAAGCGTTGCAATTGTAAATGAAGTGAATTGCAAATAATACAAAGAAAGAAAAAATCCGGCTTATCCAATTTATCACTTTATCGCTCAGTTTCCGCCACAAAAGATCGCCAAATCCCAACGATCCCTATTTTGCGATTTGGCTCCAATCAGGAACAAAAATATGTAACAATAATAAAATATATAAATAACGTAATATGATGGATTTCCAAACCATCTGCACATTTAGTAGCTATTATTAAATTATTTAGCAGTTATAATTAAAATCTCGATATAGATTGACTGATGTATTGTGAATAGATCTTAAATTCATAAATTAGACAAGTTCAGTAAAAGTTTATCAAAAATTTAAATAAATCTGTTTATTTAACATATCTTTAATCATTTAATTCTTTAGTAATAAATCCTTTAATCATTAAAGAATACTATTTAAAACATTGCATAAATTAAGTCAACAGTAAGAATAACGGCAAAGTAAATTCTAAGAATAAAGCACTAAAAAGAGAATGATTTTTAAAAGATTCATCACGTAATAAGTATCATATATTTAAATAATGGTAAGGATGATGACAGCGAAAAATTATGCTTGTAATTATTCAATTCCTTCTATTATCTCACACTCTCCCTATATATATCTTGTTCAAATTTTCAATCGTTCATAAAATACTTTTTATTCATCTACTCATGTTCAAATACATTTTTTTGAACTTGTAATGGATGACACTGGATGATGATACAGTTTTTTCAATTAATTCAGTAATTAAATTTAATTCATTAATTGTAGTTTTTTTAGATTTAAGTTGCATATATCTACCAATAGATGGCGCCAGATAAACTTAAAAAAATGAATGAAAATTATTTATGAAGCACTTTCTGCAATATAGTGAGAAAAAAAAAGAAGGAATTGACTTAAAAAGAATTTTTTTTATATTACTTGTTTTTTATTGATTTTTTTCTGCTTATTAATTATTTTATGATTTATTTATACAAATGTATGAATAGTATCATAGAATATGTGGAAGAAAAAAAAAGACTTACCAACAAACTGAAAAACAAACTGCTTTTCTGCTGTTCCTCCATATGCTGGGGGATGATAAACAATTTTCATTGAATCAACATCATTCTGAGTAAAGGATTGCAATTTAACTCCTGGTTGGTTTAGATTTTCAAGGAAACCCTCTTCTTTCAATAGCTTTTTAGTTATCATATAAACAATGGAATTGGGTGAAATTCCATTTACTTCAATTAATAAGTGATCACTGGATATAGTGGCAGGATGGTTTTGGAGAACCTATCAAGAAAGTATTTCTTAGAAGCATGAAAAACTTACATAATGAAATATCATAGAAGGAATATGAATTCTTACCATCATTCCATACACATTATCTTGCATTATTGTTTCAAGTTCTCGGTCTACTGGAGAAATTTCAAAATCAAAGTTGAGAATTTTCTTAGATTTTCTGTTTTCAACCTATCAAAAATTGAACATAACATCAATATTTTAGGTTAAACATCTACTTTAAAGAATTAGATCTTTTATAGTGCACTTGATGATAAAGTGCACACATTTTTATTTCAAAAAATATAAAAATAAAATAACAATAGTAATAAATATACTTTTTATATATACTTTTAATTATAAACTAAATTAAATTAAATTGTAGTGTGCAGTTTGGCCAACCAGTTTGGGTTGAGATACTTGAGGCACGGGTTGGAGAACTTACACTTTTTATTTACACTTGCACAATCATTATACACATGCAATTAGAGACATACAATATTTAACACATTTAAATACATGCAATTATAGATTTGTGAAAGGATTACACTTCTAAGCCGAAAACCCGAAACTATGTGTAGGATGCTCGAAATATATTTCCATTCCGGGTGAGAATCTGTAGGCCAACTAATGCGGCGGGATACGCTAAATATATTTCCTCACGTGATGAGAGATTGTAAACTAAACGTTTCTCAACAGAGGTGAGTAGTTGAGCTGTACTTCCTTTCGGGTGAAAGTCTCGAGATCGACATACCATTTCTTCTGAAAAGCCACAAGGGCAGCTCCTGCCAGTTTGTAGGAGAAAGCATGGTTACAAAATGCTTTTATTATTTGTTTTTATCAAAACATATGTTTCCATGCGTTGATTTTCCAGTGTTTATACATAAATTATATAGTAATAAAATTATATGAATTAAGTGCTAATAAAATTTGTCAGAGATATATGTTATAAAAGATATACTTTACAATTCAATGGAAGACAACATTCATATAAGAAATGAAATTTCTTTTTTTTCCATAGACTTTATCTGAAACATATCAGGCAAGAAATACCATAAAGCATTTACCATTAATTTTATTTTTGAAGAAACGTTGAAGGGATGATTATAAAAAAATTTTCCATTGTTAATATCAGCTTGAGTAAAACTTATTAGATCTCCTTTAATTTCTTTAATGTCTCTTTCACTATCGATTTTCTTGAAAAATTGCCCTATTGAAAAAAGAATACATCAAACAATCTTGAATTTATGTAATAAAGTTAATAAATAGCTTTTGAGTTTAATGCATAGTTTAACTCTTTTATCTATAAGTTATTATTAAATAACATTATTTGGTACTTACGTATTAACGCCACTTCAGCAGAAATTGCGCTAATGCGCCAATAAAGAGCTGCCAATGCGCCAAAATAGAGACTGTTTTGAATCTATGTTAAACTCTATATCGGCCCATTTCCCACCGAAATCCGATTGACTACTTTGTTTTTAGACAAAGTGTTTTGAATTTTGAAAATGTAGCGATTTTAAATAAAGTGTTTTATATATTTTATGATTTGTCACAAAAATTTTAACTGTAGATTGGCGGCACTTAAAAACCGCCAAATCTGTAGCTGCGGTGGCGTTAATACGTAAATACCCATTATTTAGATTAATAATTAATATTAAAAATTTTATAGTAGAGGTAATTTACTGAAACTAAATACTGGCCAAATCGCAAAATAGGTGCCATTGGAATTTGGCGACATTTTTGTGGCGCCAACTGAACAATAAGTCACTTTATGCAGTAACCCACATTTTTGTATTGTTTGCAATTTTCTTCACTTACAATCGTAACACTTTTTTTGGCGCACTTTGGCGAGAATAATTTTTGATGTCATACCCTATTCTGCGGTTTTTGCGCAAAATATTTATCAAGAAGCACAGTTTTTAATTGGCAAAGATCGAAAGTAGCTACAAAATTAAAATAAAATCAAAATAGATTTGTAAATGCTTACTGACACATTTTTAGAACACGAAAAAAAACAAAAACCAGGTAATCAACAACATAACAATTAGTAACAATGAAAATGTTGCTGAAGCATCCACAAGCAATTTAAATTATATAGGGGATGAACTGATACATTTTGAATCAATTTTTCTTTTAAATCAAGTTAAAAAAAACCGCTGATATATCTTAATGTAGCATGTTGGATAACATAATACAAACAATACAATTAAGCCTTAGTCACTTACTTAATTTACTTACTTACTTAATATACATATACTTACCAATAGAAGGGTTTGATGAACGTTCAATCGTATATAGTATATCAAAGGGTTTTAAATTTTCTCCAACACACAGCAAGAATTCATTAGTTAATACAGACGTTTCAGTCGATTTTACATAAAATAACTTATTACGGGCAATAGCCAGATCATTGCTATTCTAAAATAAAACAAAAATTTATAAATAAATTAAAACTTTTATAAATAATTATAAATTTATAAAATATTTTTAATAAAAAATAGTTTATGCTTAGATAATTTTTAACTTTTAAATAGTTTATGCTTATATCGATTATTATTTTTGCGGAAATCAAATCAAAATTAATTTTAATTTATTATAAAAATTACAGGAGAAATGATGCTACATATATTTTTTTTAAATGATGTAACGTTCATTCTTCGGCTGTGAAATATTAAACTTGATATACACTGACAAATACAAAGTTGTGAGTTTTCAAGTCTAATAAAGAATATAATATAATCTTGAAACGAAAAATTCCAAAAAACTTTAGATAAAAAATTATTACGTTTATCTGAATATTATTTATTTATTATATAAAAACTTAATAATTTAACGCAATTCATGCCTTACTTTTTCTCAAAAGTTTTGCATAAAAGAATATATAATATATTTTTTTTCGTCTTTTGATACTTCCGTGCTTGCTAGAAAAGCTCTATTTCATTTAATTAAGTTGTACGATAAATTGCTAAATATATAGTATGGATGGGCAAGTAATATGCTTTATTTTCAAAGTGATTTACAATTAACATAGAGCATTATTAAGATTAATTTTTTTTAAACCTATTATAAAAGTTTTAATTATTTTAAAAGCCCTTATTATTTTAAAGCTTTTTATTATTTTTATTACAATTAAATTCTGGAAATTTACTGAATAGAAGGTGCAAGAATGGCTTTTTAAGTATAGGGATTATAATAGCTATGAAAAAGATGTAAATAATTTCCAATTAAAGTTTAAATGAAAATAGATTTGACATGACAAAGCCAGCAGATAAATTAATTTTAAAGCATATTGGTTAAATAAGTGCTGGAATAAAAAAAATATAATTTGTTTCTTCAAAATTTGTAATTTTTTTCTTAATCCAATAAAATGCAGAACTAAAGTTAAATAAATATTTAAATTCAAATGAATTTTTACTATTATAAAATTTAATAGCATGCATATATTTTATAAACTTCAACACATCAGTATAGAAAATTAAGAAAGATATACGAAGTTATTTCATACTTTAGGCAAAATTATAACTTTCATATCAGTCACTTTTGAGTTGAATCCATCAAAAGCTTGTATAACAAAGCTATCTTCTTGTATAAAGCCTGTTTTGAAACTTTTAAAAGCAAATAATTGCTTAGAAAATTCTTCATATGTTATAGATGAGATCTCTTTTTCGTCAGGCATTTGAACCAATTTTCCAAAACATGGTCCTAAGGTATTTGGAAAAAAAAAAGAATATTATATTGGTGTGAAATGCAAGAATAAAACACTTTTCAAAACTAAATAATTTTGCAAGAATTAAAAAAAAAAAATTATTCCAAAAGCATTCATTATTTAATCAAAGTATGTAGATCAGGGGTGGCCAACCTGCGATACGCCTTGAATATTTTTCCGGCCCGTGACATTTATCACACTTTTACAAAATATATTTATTTTATAATGGCCAAAGTAGTGAAAACCAATGCATATTAAAAAAAAATACATTATGTGTGCATCCATATATTAAAAATTAACTGCCGAAATTATGAGAAAAAATAACTTTGATTTTAAAATAATATTCTTAGCAATATAGGACAGATATTGCCTGTTTTATTGATGAGTTTACAGTTATGAATTCGCAGAATAATTAAATTTTATTCTGCGAACTCATGATGCGCCTAGCATCTTGGAACGTCTAATATAACAGGTTCTATGTTTCACTTTTAGTGACCATTCCTAGATACGCGTAGTTGATTGTTGATAGCAGAGCAAACCAGACTCTTAGTCCAAGTTGTTAACTCTTTTGGTTCAACTTACACCTGCGAATCGTTTTTTTCGAAAATGAAATTGACCAAACACAAAACACCCTCAAACATTATGGATGCAACACCAATTACGATGTGAAAATACCCAAATTGAGATCGATTTGCAAAAGCTACGTGAAAGAGTGGAGAAACAAATAACGCACTACTAAAATAAATACTTTTTAAGGATTTCAATTTTTTTATTTCGTTTATATTTATATATTTTTTAAATTTAATTTTTAGCATTATATATATTTCTTTACAATGTACGTTTAGTATCATTATTATTATATTATCTACGCTTACATGTAAGAATAATAGTAAATACAAAAATAATAACTAATTACGTTTCAAATTTCCTTCCAAAAAATCTCTATAGATCTAAATCTTATATGGGGATATACAATTTTATATGCGGCTCGTGGAGTTATGATGCATTTACAAAGTGGCCCACAAGATCATTTGGGTTGGCTGCCCCTGATATAGACTATTGTCTAAGAATAGAAAGTATAAAAGTCGAATTGAATACATTTATTGATTCAAGTTCATCAGCTGGTCTTAGACCAGTTTTACAGTGGATATTTACTAAAGAGTGAGAAATCACTCGTAGGCTGGATAAGCAATAAGTAACAAGTGGGATGAACAGTTCGTAGGCTGACACATAGATGGCGCTACTAGTATTAAATCAATATGATTTTTAGTTAGCCCTAACCTTTAAAAGACACGTGCCTAAATGTAACAGCTGTTACACTATTAGTATGTGAGTTATAGCAATTTTAGTGTTCATCACGTGCAGTCCACTCGGCAGACTGTCGATTGGACTCCGGTGTGAAATGATGGAGTCTTGTTTCATCCATTGTCACATATCGACGCAAAAGTTCGGGTTTATTACGGTTGAACAGCTCCAAACACTGCTTAGAATCATCAATTCCTTGTTGTTTTGGGTCGATTGTGAGCTCGCGTGGCACCCACTTTGAACAGAGCTTTCGCATATCCAAATATTCATTCACGATATATCCAACACGTTCCTTTGGTATCTTTAGGTTCTCAGCTATCTCAATCAACTTCACTTTACGGTTAACAGAAATTATTTTGTGGGCTTTTCTGATGTTTTCGTCGGTAACAGCCGCTTTGTGGCGTCCACTGCGTGCATCGTCCTCGGTGCTCATTTCGCCTCGTTTAAATTTAGCAAACCACTTCTCTACGGTTGATTTTCCTGGTGCAAAGTCCGAATAATGTTTATCAAGCCAATCCTTGGCTTCAATAGTATTTTTTTTCCGCCAAAAAGTAATGCTTTATTAACATACGAAATTCCTTTTTATCCTTTTTTTCAAACTAACAAAAGTTGCTTCACTAAAAATGATTATAGCTCACATACTAATAGTGCAACAGCTGTCTAATTTATACACGTGTCTTTTGAAGGTTATTGCTAACTAAAAATCATATGGATTTAATACTAGTAGCGCCATCTATGTGTCAGCCTATGAACTTTTCCGTCCACATGTTAAAAATTGGTAGAAGCGCTATCTATAATGGAAGACGAACTTATCAGAGCATGTGATTGCATAACTGTAGTAAAATGGACGAAAAATTTATTAAAAAATTTCCGACCAAGCCGCTACAAAGACTCTTTTAAAAGGACACTTCACTTTGGAAAAAAAAACTAACAATTAATTAAGGTGTTCTACTTGAAACATTTTAAGTTATTATTACATCGGTCTGTAACGTAACTAAAAAAAATATTCTGAATACTTATTCTTCACGTTTAAATGATAAAGAAACCATATTTATCTAAATATCACAAATGCGATTTATTCCTCTTGGAATAAATACCAACTTCAATTTATGAAATTAAAATGTGTTTGGGAATATCAGGTATTTTAGGCTTTCCGGATTATTGTTTCCGTTTTAAAACAGGAAAACATTTCATATAAATGTTAATTTTTTACTTGTAAAAGAATAATAGAAATATTTTATAATGAAATGCTGTATACAATATTCTTAATAGCGCATGCAGCAGAATACTTAATTGAATCAAGAATGACTATTTGTAGCTAGTGAGGGCGTCGGCTCTCTTTGCATATTTAAAACTCACATTTTACATAATAGTTAGGAAATCTTGTAAAAAAATAAGCAAATAATCTGAGTAGACATATGTGAGAAAGTAAAGGGGATATTTTTTTCTCATCTAAGGCTTCTTCTAGATCTGTTCGTAGGCTGACACATAGATGGCGCTACTAGTATTAAATCCATATGATTTTTAGTTAGCCCTAACCTTCAAAAGACACGTGTATAAATTTGACAGCTGTTGCACTAGTAGTATGGGAGTTATAGCATTTTTAGTGAAGCAACATTTGTTAGTTTGAAAAGATGGATAAAAAGGAAATTTCGTGTGTTAATAAAGCATTGCTTTCTGGCGAAAAAAAATAAATACTATTGAAGCCAAGGCTTGGCTTGATTAACATTATTCAGACTTTGCACCAGGAAAATCAACCGTAGAGAAGTGGTTTGCTAAATTTAAACGAGGCGAAATGAGCTCCAAGTACGGTCCACGCAGTGGACGACCCAAAGAGGCTGTTGCCGACGAAAACATCAAAAAAGTCCACAAAATAATTTCTGATAACCGTAAAGTGAAGTTGATTGAAATAGCTGAGATCCGAAAGATATCAAAGGAACGTGTTGGACATATTGTGAATGAATATTTGGATATGCGAAAGCTCTGTTCAAAGTGGGTGCTGCGCGAGCTCACAATCGACCCGAAACAACAACGAATGGATGATTCTAAGCAGTGTTTGGAGCTGTTCAATCGTAATAAACCCGAGTTTTTGCGTCGATATGTGACAATGGA
The DNA here is from genome assembly GCA_021605075.1 of Caerostris darwini. NCBI lineage: Eukaryota > Metazoa > Arthropoda > Arachnida > Araneae > Araneidae > Caerostris > Caerostris darwini. Next base: position 114,092 of record BPLQ01008179.1, read on the forward strand.
TGAAACATGGCTCCATCATTTCACACCGGAGTCCAATCGACAGTCAGTCGAGTGGACTGCACGTGATGAACACTAAAAATGCTGTAACTTCACTAAAAATGCTATACCTCCCATACTAATAGTGCAACAGCTGTCAAATGACGTTCACGTGTCTTTTGAAGGCTAGGGCTAACTAAAACTCATATGGATTTAATACTAGTAGCGCCTTCTATATGTCAGCCTACGAACTTTTTAGTCCACCTGTTATAAATCAGTCTATCATACATGCTATGCGATGTAGTTATTATGGCTTAAAATCATGAGGAATGTAATTTAGATAAATTATTTAGCAGCTTATGTAATTAAATAATTTTGACTATCTTTGAATTGTTAATCTTTGAGGATCCAGGAATTTTTTAGTTTAGCTTATCGCTCTAGGGTTGTTTTTTGCACACTTTAGGCTAATTAGATGAGACCTACGGTTTAATGCATATTCCGGACCACCAACAAACATCCATCTACCGCCAAGATTCGAGCCTGAAGCCACTGGTACCAACCACCAGAGAGGAAGTTTTTAGTTTTGCTATAATTTCTGCAACCCTATGTTGGATCGCCATTTGCAATTTGGGAAATCCTTCTTTATATTACATGTTCATTATTATAATCAAATTTAGTACTGCTTTTCAAAGAAAATAGTCACAGAAAAGTTAAAAAATAAAAATTCATAAACCTTTTAGAGAACAGAAGAAATAAATAAAATAAATTAAATATCAAAATACATATTTCTGAAAATAATAATAATTCAAAACAATCAATTAATATCAATCAGTATTAATTAATACCAATAAAAATTAAATCACAACTTTCATTTCCAGATTAAATTTCGGTTGCACACTAATTTATAACATTAATCAATTAGAGACAAGTACCTCGAATGACTTTTAGGCTAACATCAGCAATATTGTCTTTGTCTTCTAAATAGAGCATTGATGGATTTATAACAACCAATGATTCTTCTGGTACTACAATGTAGTCAAGCTGTCCTATCTCAGGAGCAAACTTTGAAACAATTTGCATGGGAAGAATTATATCACCGCTAGATACATATCCATCAGAAATTTTTAAAACAAGATCTCCTGTCAAAAATTATAAAAAAAAATAGTTATTAGTAAAAATAATTAAATAGCACGAATTCATGTTTATTTTAAAATACTATGCAATTGAAGTAATAAGAGAATTTATTCGTATGAAGATGAACAAAATAATTTATACGTTGAAGTAAGAAAGATTAATCTTACCTTGAAGTGGCATCCCTTCCAAATACTTAAAGAATACCCATCCATCTTCAAGTTGCCTTGATGTGAAATTATCTCCAGATTTTAATAGAATCTGTTCTGCTTTATCGGACATTTTCTGGAGCTGACTATTCTGTGGTAACTCATGTATTATGACATACAGTTTTTCTGAATCTACATGTGAAGCATTTAGCACAGAAGACGTGATTAAAATAGAACTTCCAGCTTGAACTCTCAAATTACTGTTGATATATACAGATGGAGCACCATAGTCGCCTGGAATTTAAAAAATGCACATTAAAACTTACAACTTAATCGACATTAATTGTTGTTGTTATTATAACAAGTAATATAAAAAAATTTTTTAAAGTCAATTCTTACGTTTTTTTCGCTATATTGCAGAAAAGTACTTTAAAAATAATTTTCATTCATTTTTTTTAAGTTTATCTGGCGCCATCTATTGGTAGATGGCTTATATCAACTTACATCTAAAAAAAAACTAAAATTAATTAATTAAATTTAATGAATGAATTAATATTTGAAAAAACTGTATTAACATCCAGTGTCATCCACAACAAGTTTTAAAAAAATGTATTTGAACTTGAGTGGAGGAATGAAAAGTATTTTTATTAACGATTGAAAATTTGAACAAGATATATATAGGGAGAGTGTGAGCTAATAAAAGGAATTGAATAATAATAATAAACGTACGTTTACAAAGTCTAGACATTGGATCTTCAAAATAATTTTCTGGACACGATTTTCGGCATGTGAACTGGTGCAAATGATACCCATCTTTACAGAGACCACACTCATCTGAAGATAGACAGTAAGTACAACCCAGTCCACAAGCTATGTAAAGAAATGCATCAGGCTGATTCAATGTACACTACACAAACGTAAAATAAGTGATAATAAATACGCAAAAAAAAAAATATTTTACGTACATTTACAAGTAAGTGTGTTATAATCAGCATATTGACCAGTACCACAATCATCCACACATTCTCCATCGCGTAAGAGCAGAGGAAAATCGCATGATACGCACTTATTTGAAATAGAACAAGTTTTACATTTTAAATCACAAGCTGTAAATATAAAAAAAATAAACAATCTTTACTTAATCAACATCTTCAACTAGTATTACATATTAAAACACATATTTATCATTTTATAAGACATTCAAAATGAAAATGTAATCATCAATGATAAATTATATAATAACAACAATAAATAATTTAATATGAATTACGCGTAACTCGTTGGCTATAATTCGCGGTTTATATATTAAAAAACTTCTAGTTTTATAATTCCGAATTGAAGATCTCTCCGTATTTTTTTTCTATGGTAAATTTCAATAAAAAACAATTAAAAAGAATAGCCGTCTAAAAATCCCCCCCAAAAAAAAAACATGTTTAATTTTTACTGAGACTGAAGCTCCTTTCTTTTCCTTTTAAAAACAAAGTGAGAAAAAAACTGCAAATAATGAAAGGTAGTTAGCTGTCTTTCATTATTTTCAGTTTTTTTTGTTTACCTTTCATTACTTGTGTTTTTTCGAAGCACGACACAATAGGCGTCATACGTTGTGAAAATGAATGAACATTCCGGACACGAAACAATGAATAATTAATGATTCTTTCAAATTAATAATTTACTCGTACTGATCAAACTGATTTTGATAAAGTTTGATCAAACTAAATTTTATAACAAATATGTAATACAATAATTGGAAAAAAAAATTGGTACCATTTTGTGTCAAAGTTAAAAATATACTTGAAGTTCTCAAATTTTTTAAATAACATTGAAGTGATTTTTACATTCTTAGATGGGATTTTTGTTTTATTTTACTTTTACTATTCGAAGTAATATGTACAGAAAAGTTCCCTTTATTTTTACCATAGTTCTTATACAGATATATTTTTCTGGCTTTCATCCTTTTACCTGTATAATAGATTAATTAATCAAGTCTTTATGGCAATAAATAAAAAAATTGGAAAATCTTATGCTTGTTTAAGATGTCAAAAACAGATATAAAAGCAAAACTTTATTGGTACACAGTAAGTAAAAAAGGATACCCTTGATAAATAGTGAAATTAGCATTAAATCTACACGTAAGTTATATCGTTGGAAATGGCTCAATGCAACTAACTTCTGATGTAAAGCAGTTGATTAGCAGTTGTTAATTAACATGGTTATTTAATCATTTACCCAAAATTTTAAATTACATAAACTGAGACTTTTAGCGCAATAGATTTATCATGTGATAAATAGTATACCATGTAATTTTTGCAGCAGAATTCATATTACTTTAATAGTTACAATATCCAAAATTACAATTATTTCATTTATAACTGAATAATACGTTACCTTCTTTTGATTAGGATTACTAAGAAAGAAAGAAAGAAAAAATTGATTGATTTCACTGTATAAAGATTGTATGTAATAAATATAAGTAAAATTGTTTATTTAAATAATAATAATTACACATTTTTATTAGTTTATTGCAATTACACTATTTAAAGTGAATGAAATCTTTAGTCGTAACTTCCTATGAGCGATGAATGATTAAAATACATTAAAAACTGCTCATGCCATTTTTTTTTTTTTTTTTTTTTTGTTGGTGCTATAAATTTTCTAAGCCAATGACATTAAATGGTCAACAAGGAAGGTCCCTATTTGTATACAACTGCACTAAATTGACTAATGAACTTTGACACAAAGCAGTTCTATTAAGTATTGATTTTTTACATGTATGTAGCGGGTACTGGTAGAAAATAAATTAATAGTTTAAAAAAACTAAAAAACACGCTTTTAGAGTTAATCAAACTAAAAAGTAAAAAATAATTGTTAACATAAGTATAAAATGACTGACGAGAAAATGTATGTCACTGTTCTAAAAGCGTGAGGTGGTCGATATCAATTGTTATAATTTTTCACTAGTTTCAATCCGAAATGCAGAGTTAGTTTTAAAATGTCATACAAAGCACCCCACGCTTTTAGAACAGTGACATTCATTTTCTCGTCAGTCATTTTCTTCTTATGTTAACAATTATTTTTTACTTTTTAGTTTGACTAATTCTAAAAGCGTGTTTTTTTAGTTTTTTTAAACTATTCATTTATTTTTTACTTTTTAGTTTGATTAACTCTAAAAGCGTGTTTTTTTAGTTTTTTTAAACTATTCATTTATTTTTTACTTTTTAGTTTGATTAACTCTAAAAACATGTTTTTTAGTGTTTTTAAACTATAATATTTAAATGAGGTCCCGGTACGGAGGAGTGGAACTATAGTTCTTACAATAATGTAATTGCGAGTAAAGCAAACGCTAAATGCGAATATGTCGAGCCAGCCAGGATTCGAACAGGGAATCTCCTGATCCGTAGTCAGGCGTTGTGCCGCTGTCTCACGTAGGTTTGAATGTCTTAGGTCCTTTCATTCTACATGGGTTAAATTGCTCTTCATAAGTTGAAATAAAATCACTAATCCGGGAGATCCTAATCATGATCAGATAATAAACTTATCAAAATATTTTAGTGTCGTCAGTCCTTGATAAGTCTACAACGTTTAAATTAAATCTGATCGCTTAAAGTAGGGAAAAATCGAGCCCAAAGAGTCAGTTACAAACAAACAAACATACAGGTGAAACTAATATAAAAGCGTATTAAAAAGAATCAACTGTTTTCTTTTTGAAATATGTCTGTAAATGTTTCTTTGCAGCTTTAATAGTGTGTATGAGGAGAAACAGATCTCCAGGGGAAAAAGTCAGTTACATACATACAAACATACAGGTGAAACTAATAAAAACGTATTAAAAAAAGGAGTTTTTTTTTTGCACTGGTTACTTATTGCTAATTGATAAAAGGGAAATCGCAAAAAGTAAAATTTTATTTTATTTTATGAAATGATAAGCATTGAATTCTATCGTTGGAAAGAAACTTGTTAGTTAACGCGGTAAGCGTATGACATAGTGGAAGCTTTTTTGGAGCTCAACATATATGAAAGCGTCAAATATTCCCTCCGATAAATCTGTAAACGGAAAGATTCTATATTAGATTTTAGGATAAAAAGTGATTGGTATAGGGGTATTTCGTCCAAATTGTGATAGCATCAGATATCAGAATTGGTACTTTAATTGCAAAGTGATCAGATCAGTAAACTTCATAGCCAATGAGCAACGCCCTAAGTTCTAATGGCTGCATCGACTTTTACGGAGGATGTATTTATTTTTAATTAAAAAATATAAACAGCCTCCCTCTACTTTTTTTATTTTGTAAATGTGTATTTATTTTTTTTATCAATATATTCTTTAACTTCTTCCACCATAGAAAGAATGTTTTACTTTTTTTCGAAAATTATTTTTCTTGCAAATTTTATTTCCATAAACAAATTGACGCTCATAACTATTATTCGCAAAAAGCGCTTTTTTTGGCGAATAATAGTTCTAATTATAATAAAATTGAACATTTCTTTTCAACGAATGGCAAATGCTCTTTTCACTATATGAACAGCGATTAAATTTGAAAGTACATTATTTTTTTTAAAGCTAAAAGTTTTCAGTTAAATTTTTTTGAAAAATAAAATAATTTTAGCATATATTTACAATTTCTATTTTCATTTAATGATACCTTCTTAATAGTTGTTATATAAGAATATTTAATTATTTAATATAACAAATTTACATAACTGAATATTTGTAAAAGTTACAGCATATCAGTATATTACTTCTAAAAGTGTATTTTAATACAACAACAATTCTTACTTAAAGATAAACATATTTTAGAAGATTTAAAATTTAGATGTCGCATTCACCAATATCCTGCCATAATATTTTACTTACAGTAAAATTATGAATTGTAAAGAAAATGTCACAATGCTAAAAATGAATGACAAGTAATTTTTCGTACAATTTTTTTACATTAGATACAAAATGAAAATTCATACGTTCACAGATGTTTCCCTTTAAAACAAAACCATCAGAACAGTTTTTGACACATGATCCATCTTGAAAAAATTTCCCAGCCGTGCAAGAAGTACAGTCAGTAGCAGATGGACCTCGGCAAGTGTTACATTCCCTAGAACATTCTAGAAAAATATAATTCCACACTTAAAACTAATATGGATACAAATATCAAATTGATAGTTAGAGATTTAAGACAAGTTAGAAAAAACAATATTTTTTATTCAGTTAAATTTAAAAATTTTAACCTGTGCATTGTCGGCTTACACCATCAATGTAATGCTGGTCAGAACATAGAGGTAAACATTCTCCAAACTGTAATACAAGGTTTCCTTTGCACTGAAGACACTCTGAGGCACCAATACAATGATGACAATTGGAACTGCACGCTGAAAACAGATAAATATCGTTAACTACACTAAAAAAAATATATTTAACTAGTTTTGTTATTTATAAGAAACATTTATTACACGAAGAATTAATGCTATGATAAAAGGTGCTTGAACTTAATGTGCTTAGACATAAAAACAATTTATATTATATGCATGAAAAATCCAGCATTAATAGACAATTTGTTTTTAGACTTATTTATTATTTACCGTTTTGCTTTGTTTTCTCTAGTTTACTAAAAACCTGAATACATACAACTCTTTTATATTACAAAAATTAGCAACTGTAGTGTGCAGGTTAGGCAATCAGATTGTAGCTGAGTGTGGTTGGGTTTAGATGCTTGAGGCACATGTTGAAGAACTTACAGTTTCATTTACACGCGCAAACACCACATACATACAATTACAGTTATATAATATTGAAAACATTTAAAGACAGAGAATTATAGATTCGTGGAAGAATCCCATTTCTAAGCCGAAATCTCGATACTCAGCTACGCGCAGGATGCGCGAAAGATACTTCTTCTCAGGAGGAGAATCTATAGGTCAACAGATACGCAGGGTTGAGTATAATATATTTTCTCTCGGCATGAGAATGTAAACTAAACGTTTCTCAATAGGAGCGCGTGGCTGCGTTGTACTTCCTCTCGGGTGAGAATCTCGAGGTCTACTTACTGACCATTTCTTTTCAATTCCAAGGGGGGCGCTCTTGTCGGTGTGTAAAAGAGAGCATGGTTACACAATAGTAAAACATTTGCTCAACTATATTAAAAAATAAAGTCAATCAAATTTACACTATGGGAAGTTCCTACTATATATCCTATATGAATAAAACAATAATACATAAACTAATATAACATTTTTCTAAAATTATTAATTAATCCTTCACTGACCTTTTCATTTCCTGCAAGTTTGAAAAACAAGCACAATAAAATCATTGTCTAACACAAAGCACATATAGTCGACATCCGATAGCGTGGAAAATTGGCAAGAGCCCAAATCGGATGGTTTGGAAAAGAACGTCGTCAATGTGGAGGAAATGTCATTAAAGAGAGATTTTAATTACAATAAATAGAATTTTAATTTTTAATAATTAAAATTTCAGATGAAACAATACTAAAAGAAATACTAGATGAAAAAATTTCCTCACTAACTACTATAGTTTTTTTTTTTAAAGAAGTCTTGCGTCCCTTCGAATAGCCTTCCAAGCAAGTTCGTCTGATTCCACCATTAAACGTTTTTTTTTTAAATAATTAATTTTCTTCCATTTACAATAGTCAACCAAATGTTCCTGCTTTTTAAAATCTTATAATTCTCTTATTAATAAAATGCCTTATGTTTCCTTTACAGCAGTTGAAAAAAAAAAAATTACGAGTATATAGAGATGAATTCAAATTAGAGCGAATAGAAAGAATAGTATTGTTACGGTTAAATCATAATTCTTTTATGAATTTGTTAGACCTATCTTCGTAAATTTTTGACATTTTCTATTAAAACTTATAAATGTTGTTATGTCTAACCCTCAGTGTACTGTTGTGGGGGACGGACATCCCATGAGTAACAGGTGGGCTGCAAATTTCCTAGGCTGACACATAGGTGGCGCTACTAGTATTAAATCCATGTGATTCTTAGTTATCCCTAACCTTCAAAAGACACGTGTATAAATTTGACACCTGTTGCACTATTAGTATGTGAGGTATAGCATTTTTAGTGAAGCAACTTTTGTTAGTTTGAAAAAATGGATAAAAATGAATTTCGTGTGTTAATTAAAGCATTGCTTTTTGGCGAAAAAACTTACTATTGAAGCAAAGGCTTGGCTTGATATACATTATTAGGACTTTGCACCAGGAAAATCAACCGTACAGAAGTGGTTTGCTAAATTTAAACGAGGTGAAATGAGCACCGAGGACAATGCACGCAGTGGACGCCCCAAAGAGGCTGTTACCGACGAAAATATCAAAAAAGTCCACAAAATAATTTCAGATAACCGTAAAGTAAGTTGATTGAGATAGCTGAGATCCTAAAGATATCAAAGGAACGCGTTGGACATATCGTGAGTGAATATTTAGATATGCGAAAGCTGTGTTCAAAGTGGGTGCCGCGCAGAGCTCACAATCGACCCAAAACAACAACGAATTGATGATTCTAAGTAGTGTATGGAGCTGTTCAATCGTAATACACCCGAATTTTTGCGTCGATATGTGACAATGGATGAAACAAGGCTCCATCATTTCACACCGGAGTCCAATCGACAGTCAGCCGAGTGGACTGCACATGATGAACACTAAAAATGCTATAACTCACATACTAATAGTGAAACAGCTGTCAAATTTATACACGTGCCTTTTGAAGGTTAGGGCTAAAAAAAAAAATCATATAGATTTAATACTAGTAGGGCCATCTATGTATCAACCTACGAACCTTTCAGCCCACCTGTTAGTATGCTCATGGATGGAGGGAAAGGGGCAGCTTCGGTCGTGACGGAGCACCTATATGTAGAAGTCTGACTTGGCTCTATGTCGCTGAAGGAGGGCAGTGCCTTCCGGGAGGACTATACCGTATATGAAAATGATATGACCGTACTGTATATGACCATGATATATATACCGTATATGATCGTACTCGAAACTATACCATATTCGCATATCGTATCGGAGAAACCTCGGAAAATTCCTAACAGGTAGTGCGACTAACGAGGCAAGATGCTGAATATCACAAATGCCATCGAACTTCTCGTTTTTTGAAACTGTGTTTACAATAAAGCCGCCAGCAGATTGAACGTTAGCCCTAATGCTCACCATAGGCGCACGTCACAAGTCAGGCAAACTGCCATAGCCACAAGTCAGGCAAACTTATAAATATTTTACATATGCAGAATTTTACGGGGCCTGATGGCTGAATGACTAGCGCTCTGACGCTCGGTGCCCCAGGGTTCGAGTCTCGGCGATGCCATGGATGTTTATAGTGGTTTGGAATCCACTTTAAGCCCAATCGAATGTGACTGTAGAGCGTTGGGCGTATGGCTGACAAAACCCTACCCAGTAAAAAAGAAAAACATCTCATATTTCGAAATCTGTGAGTAGTAAGACGGCCTTGGCCCACCATGGGGCTGTTGTATCACTGATGATGTTGAGAATTTTACACAAAATGTAAAATTTTTTTTTGCCAAAATGTAAAAATATTGCTTAAAAAATACAAAATTAAGTATATACATACAAGCATGTATACTATTTATGGATAATTTTACATAAAAATATTTTACCAAATTATATTATATTAATGAAGTTAAAAGCTTTAGAAAAAATTAACAAACCTTGGCAAACTCCATTTGAAGGAAAATACCCCTGATGACATAGTACTTCACAGGTACCCAAATGAGTAAGAAAATTTCCGTTCCAACATGTAACACATGATGTAGCTCCATTTCTTTCACATGTAGCACAGGTGGGATGGCATTCTGAAATGTACAACATGTATAGATTGCAAAATATTTGAAACAATTTAACAAAATAAATTGTATGTAATGAAATTACTAACCTTGGCAAATTTGATAAGAGTTTAAATAAAAGTTTGAAGGGCAATCTATAACACATTCACCATACAAAATAGATAATTGCTGATGTTTACATTGCAGACATTGTAAATCTTCACCTTCAGTACGATTCAGCAAACAATCAGAACAGGATGAATGACAATCTATTAATTAAAAGATAAAAGAAATTAAAAAAAATTAAAATAAAATATACTTAGTTGTTTTAAATGTAATATACACTTAATTAAAACTAAATAATAATAATAATAAATTACTATTAATAATTCAATAATAATAAAGTTTTAAAATGTTAAAATTTTAATAGACAAACATTAAGAAGGTATTGCCTGAAAGCAAATGATTGTATAATAAATAATATATACTTATTTATTTGATAAGACAAAAGGTCACATAGAAAAATGCTAATTTTCAATTATAAAAATTAATAACATTTTAAAATAGTTTAAAAAAAAACATCTGCATATCTGCATTAAAATAAAAAAAATTAGGCTTAAAATACACTATTTTCAAAATTAATAAAATTTGCATGTATCGTCAATTTTCTCGAAAAGTACTGAGTGAAAGACAAAACTAACGGTACCCATCAAAGATGCAGAATATGCTAAATATATTAACGTATACTTCCGTGTAGGTGGGTATTTTATTGTCCAAAGGTCAATTTTGTCAAGTTGTATACCAAATAACTTGTTGTAGAATTAAAACGATATCCAAAAAATCAACTAAAATTCTTTTCTTTGCACATTTTAGATTAAAATTTGATGAAAGCTATTTAACAGGAGAACTGAAACGTTCGTAGGCTGACACATAGATGGCGTTACTAGTATTAAATCCATATGATTTTTAGTTAGCCCTAACCTTCAAAAGACACGTGTATAAATTTGACAGCTGCTGCACTAATAGTATGTCAGTTATAGTATTTTTAGTGTTCATCACGTGCAGTCCACTCGGCTGACTGTCGATTGGACTCCGGTGTGAAATGATGGAGCCAGCTTTCATCCATTGTCACATATCGACGCAAAAATTCGGGTTTATTACGATTGAACAGCTCCAAACACTGCTTAGAATCATCAATTCATTGTTGTTTTTAGTCGATTGTGAGCTCGCGCGGCACCCACTTTGAACAGAGCTTGCGCATATCCAAATATTCATTCACGATATGTCCAACACGTTCCTTTGATATCTTTAGGGTCTCAGTTATCTCAATCAACCTCACTTTACGGTTTATCAGAAATTATTTTGTGGACTTTTTGGATGTTTTTGTCGGTAACAGCCTCTTTGGGGCGTCCACGGCGTGCATCGTCCTCGGTGCTCATTTCGCCTCGTTTAAATTTAGCAAACCACTTCTCTACGTTGATTTTAATGATGCAAAGTCCGAATAATGTTTTTCAAGCCAAGCCTTGGCTTCAATAGTATTTTTTTCGCCAAAAAACACCACACAAAATTTCTTTTTATCCATTTTTTCAAACTAACAAAAGTTGCTTCACTAAAAATGCTATAACTCACATACTAACAGTGCAACAGCTGTCAAATTTATACACGTCTCTTTTGAAGGTTAGGGCTAACTCAAAATCCTATGGATTTAATACTAGTAGCGCCATCTATGTGTCAGCCTACGAACATGTCAGCCCAACGGTCATAATATGTAGCTTATGCCGTTTTATTATTTAGCAGTGATAAAAATTTTGATAAAGCTTTTCTAACCTTCATATAACTTTACACAAATTAATATAATGGCGTGAGACTTGGAAATTCTCGTTACCACCTAAGAAATGAAGCAGTACATTTTTTTAACAGCATCTCAATATTTCCAGATCTATAATTCTAATATTCCATGGGAACAGCATATTCGTATTCAAGGCGGGATTTTCCCTAGAATCTTATTTTTAAGCAACATTTTTTTTGTATTTGAAAAAGAAAATTATGAAAAAAATCAAACGCTATTAACAGCCTCTGGTATAAAGGGAATTCACTAGTTTCTTTCTGAAGAATCGGAATGCGGTTCGATTTATTGAGACCTGGTGCAAAATGTAATGCGGTATGATAGATGGTGTTTAGCTTTTGCAAATCTGTGTTATTTCTACTTCTTCTTCATTGGCGCAACAGCCCCATGGTGAACCCTACTGGCAGATTTTGGGACAGGTGAGGATTTATTTTTACGGGGTAGGATTGTCAGTTCTACATCCAACTCTCTGCAGTCATATTAGATCGGGACCTATGGTTTAAATAGGATTCCGAACCACTACAAACATCCTTGGCACCACCGGGACTCGAACCCGAAACCTGTTGGACCGAGCGCCAGAATCTGTGTTAATCGCCGATATAAAAATATGTGACCCATATTCAAGTGAACCACTGATCGTTGAATTTACAATTTTGATTAAATGCAAGATCTGCAATCGCTTGCAGAACTATTTTATATCGAGCACATCTCTTTTGATCCATCTATTCCTCTTGCAACAGTTTTGACTACAACGTGTTATATTTCTCCCGGATTTTTTATTTCATTGAAGAGACGTAGCATAAAACACAAATAATATTGTGATTCCTGCAACATGTTCAATAAAGTACGAAATTTGTCTGCCGTATTCCTTTTTATTTTCTAAGCTCCATTTTAGTTTAATAATATCTTAGAAAAAATCTGCCTATCTAAAATCTATTTTTTTTCTCTTTTTATCCCATGCTAACGCTCAATGAAAGTTAACTTTCATTGAACATTAGCATGGGGTAAAAAGTTAACATGGGGATTAAAGTTAGTTGGTTAACTCTTTTCCCCATGCTAATGTCAATAATCTAGTTATTTGAAAGCAGATGACCAACGTAATAATTTTTTTACTTTTTTTCCCCCTTGCTTTCTTTTTAGCTATGATTTTTGTGTCAACAGCAGTTGCTATGATGATTGGGAACAAGATTTTATGGTGCTCATCTGTTTTGGTTATTGATTTAAAATTGCAGATTTTTTTCTTCACAAATTTTAAGATTTCTTTAGTAGAAGGTCGACAATGAAATTTTCCTCCGTCCTCTTCCTGTTGTTATTGTTTCCCCCTTGAATTACAAAGTTGAATTTCATGGTAATTATTTTTCTTCCTAATTTTACCACAACTGGATATTTCGAGATAAAGCAGCTAATCTGTGATCCTATATCTAGTCAAGTATAAATAATGAAAATGTAACTTACTACTGCACAGGTTTTCTGTATTCATGTATTTCGCTTCTTCACAAGATGATATACATTTCCCATATTTAAAAGTTCTACCAAAAGGGCATGTATAGCATTCATCACTATTAAATCCATAACAGGTAGCACAGGATGGATGGCAAGCTGAAAAACATTCGAAACAATGGTAATTATGAAAGTTTTTCTATGCATAAATATTTTATTTAATCTCTAAACCAAAAATATGCAAAGAATAAATTAAAAAGCTTACCATAACAAATTCCACCATATTGAAAGAAACCGTTAGAGCAGTGAGGCACGCACTTTCCATTTTTAATGAAAAGGGAGTTACTGCATGATAAACAGTCTGTATCATTGGATCCATAGCATGTTTTACATGATTCATGACAAGCTGATAAAAATATAAATAAGTATAAAATGTGTTAGATTGATAAATTTGAATTCAGTAACTAATCTTATAAGAAAAGCTCATATATTTTTTTAAAATCCAGAATATTTATTGAAATTATTAATTGATGTATTTTTCTTCGTTAAATGATTCTATTTTTCAACTTAAATTAAATATCACATGGTATAAGCTCTCAAAAGTTTCATGACAAGCTGATAAAGACAATATTTTTTCATTAAAAATTGATTGAATCTTAATCACTTGATAATAACGTGTGGAAAATTTTTGTTTCCTTTGCAAAATATTCTTGTCTTAACTTACTGGATACATTTTATTCTGAAATATATAACATAATACAAATAATAGCACTATATTAAAGATAGTTAAAAACATAATAAAACAATTTTCAAAAAGTAAAAAGTATAACTTTTCAATATAATACACAGATAAAAAATTTCTTGCTGTAATATAAGTTTCAGTTATACAAACTATCATAATTCAATTTGTAAAGATTACAGTTTCAAGCTATCAAATTTCAGTTGTAATTCAATTGCCTACTTATAATATTAAAGATGGTAAGTAATATAATTTATTGGTATATCTTTTCAGTGTTTACTGTTGTTGTTGTTATCGTGTCCCTCATGGAAGGAGGGGAGAAGGGTGCAGCTTCTGTTCTGATGGAGCACCCGTAGGTAGAAGTCTGACTTCTGCTCCGTGACGCTCTTACAGTCATAGGAGACCGGGACCTACGGTTTAAAGTGGATTCCGAACCACTACAAGCATCCATAGCACCGCCGGGACTCGAACCCAAAACCTGTGACACCGACCGCCAGACACTCGGCCATTCAGGCCCAGTGTTTACTGTTTCTGAAAATATTAAACTTTTTCACATGTAAAATCCAGTTCTACGATAAGGTAAGTAGAGTTGTTTAAGTTTAATAATTCAAAATAGGAATTCACCTGGTAAATCAGATATAATTTTAATAAATAGTTGAGTCCAGCTTGAGAAAAAATGTTCATCTCATCAATTGATTTTTGTAAATTAATTTTACTTTAGTTAACACAAAAACCAATGTAAAGAAAATATTGACACAAACCTGCACAATTCCCATCGCTTGTTAGGTAGTAACCTGCTGGACATTCTTCCACACAATTCCCAAAATGGGTACCGATGTAGGGTAGTAAATACCCACTAGAGCATGTTAAACATTTGTCTTCGGAAGGACCCCCTAGACATGCTCGGCAGTCTGGATGACATTCTATAAAAATAAAGAAAAATAAACTAAATGATAAAATTTGTAATACTTTTTATATAAACATTTAAAAAATTAATTGCATGGATGTTTATCATTAACAGTATGATTTTGATTAAATATTAATATAAATATTTACATAAAATAATTGTATTTAAAAATATTTTATTCAATAGGAACTTAAATATATGCATGTAAGAATTATAAAAAAATCATAAAAAAATTAAATTAACATAAAATTATAAAATGTTAACAAATTGTCAAAAAATTCAACATTGTTTTTTAAAATTAAAAGCAAAAGGTATATGAAATAAAAAAATTTTTTTATTAAAGATTTATAATCAGAAAAAGATTTTCCGTAACATACATTATATAAAAAAATTAATGAAATGATATAGTATCAGCTGTTTATGTTACATCCATTTTATATTAGATTCATATTTTATATTACCTTAAAATAATAATAAATTAAAGATAAATATGATAAGTTAAAAAATTTTCTTCATTTTGAAACACATTGGGAAAAAATCTGCATTAACACAGCTGAAATAGTTTCACATTTCAAAGAATTGAACTTTGATGAAAATTAAAGTCTTTCATAAGTTGTAAACTCATTATATAAATCTATTTACATATATTATATTTAAGAATAGATAGTCGATTCCACCAAAACAATTCTTTTAAGTATGTATATATATATATATTTTCTAGTGCAGCTGGCAAGCACTTAGACAGCTTGGTCTTGGATGCCTTAAGACAAGAGTTGTACAGATGTTACTCACTTTGCATTACCCAGGGGGCACGTGTAACTTGAAGATAAGCCACGGTCGCGGAGTGACAATGGCCCCGCAACGCTCCTATTAGGACCGGGACATACGGTTTTAAAGTGGATTCCGAACCACTCCAAACATCCATGGCACCGCCGGGACTCTCACCCGAAACTCTTTTAAGTATATAAAAGAGCAACTTTTTATGTATTTTTCTTACCTTTTTTAATTGCATATTTAATTAATTTAAAAAATGATTCTTACTTCCACAAATTCCAGCACCAAGGTCACCAAAATATCCTTGTCCACAATCCCACACACAAGAATTTTCTAAAAGAAACTGACCGAATGGACAACTTGTGCATTGAAAGGGTAAGGGTCCAAAACATCCCTGGCATTCATCATGGCATGCTAAAAAAAGTAGTACAGTAAAAATATAAATAACTAGTCTATAAATATTTTTAAATGTATGCAATATACAAAAATTTTATCTACGCTACAGTAAATCAAAAATAAATGAAGATTTTTATTAAATTTAAATGACTAAAATAACTTATCTGTATTGCTTAGAGATCAAGAACTCATAAAATTTATATACTAATTATTCATAATGTCAATGAAATGTTTTAGCAATTATTGTAAAAAAAACAGAGATTGAAACAGAAAGAAATTGACTTTGATTTTTTTTTTTTTTAAATAAACTGGTAAGAATTTGGATTGTACACATGTAGTATTTTTTGAGATCTCAATTAAACTTTTAGTTACAACTTAATAAAAGTAATAAAAATTAATAGTTTAAAAAAACTCTAAAGGCGTGTTTTTAAGTTTTTTTAAACTATAATATTTAAATGAGGTCCCGGTATGGAGGACTGGCTCTTACAATGATTTAATTGTGAGTAAAACAAAGGCTAAATGCGAATAGGTCGAGCCAGCCAGGATTCGAAGAGGGAATCTCCTGATCCTTAGTCGGGCGCGTTATCCGTTCTGCCGCTGTCCCACGTAGGTTTGAATGTCTGAAAGATGTCTGTAAATGTTTCTTTTCAGCTTATATAGTGTGTATGAGGAAAAGCAGATCTCCAGGGGAAAAAGGGATGCGCCGATCAAGATGACTTTTCAAAGGCTGTGTGTTTTAATCACTAATCCTGGCGATCCTAATCATGATGAGATAATAAACTTATCAAAATATTTTAGTGTCGTCGGTCCTTGATAAGTCTACAACGTTTAAATTAAATCTGATCGCTTAAAGTAGGGCAAAATCGAGCCGAAAGAGTCAATTACAAACAAACTAACATACAGGTGAAACTAATAAAAGCGTATTAAAAATAAATTAATAGTTTAAAAAAACTAAAAAATACGCTTTTAGAGTTAATCAAACTAAAAAGTAAAAAATAATTGTTAACATAAGAATAAAATGACTGACGAGAAAATGAATGTCACTGTTCTAAAATCGTGGGGTGCTCGATATCAATCGTTATAATTTCTCACTAGTTTCATTCCGAAATGCAGAGTTAGTTTAAAAATGTCATACAAAGCACCCCACGCTTTTAGAACAGTGGCATTCATTTTCTCGTCAGTCATTTTATTCTTATGTTAACAATTATTTTTTACTTTTTAGTTTGATTAACTCTAAAAGCGTATTTTTTAGTTTTTTTAAACTATTAATTTATTTTTTACTTTTAGTCTGATTAACTCTAAAAGCATATTTTTTTTATAGTTTTTTTAAAGTATAATTGTTTTTACTTTGTTTTCCACTTGGGCGGTTATCCGCTAAGTTTACATACTTTTTACCCATCGCGATTTTCGGCCAATAGGAAGAGCGCAATTCGACATGATCGCACTCCTATGCCTTTGAGATCCGCCTCTTTTTAGCCACCGAAATTTTCGGCCAATAGGAAGAGCGCAATTCGACATGATCGCACTCCTATGCCTTTGAGATCCGCCTCTTTTTAGCCACCGAAATTTTCGGCCAATAGGAAGAGCGCAATTCGATCGCGGATCAGTTGACTGACTCGCCAGTAGATGGCGCCATCAGTCCCAAAATCGAGCCCAAAAAGTGAGTTACATACAAACATACATACATACATACAAACATACAGGTGAAGCTAATAAAAGCGTATTAATAATCAAACTGCTGTTAAAATTCTGCATTAATTATTTAATGAAAATTCCTTAAATTGAGAAGTTTTGCATAGTTTGAACAGTAGGAAAAACACTTACAAAGACAATAAGCATCAAGAAACTTATAGTAGCCAGGAGTGCATTCCGGAACGCAATATTCTTCTTCTAAATAAAAAGAATCTTCACAGAACTGGCATGTACCATCTTTTAAACATCTAGCACAACTTTCATTGCATTCTGTAAAAATGAAATACAGTTACAAAACAAACTGAAAGATGTCAGAAAAATAACACACATGCTGAGTTGTTAAAAGCAATTATCAAGGCAAATAAATAATTTCATAAATATGTTAAAAATCTGTTGGTACAGTAATAGTCTTATATAAAGCAATTGATGCATTACTCTGTTAAGAAAACATTAGATGAGATATGTAAGTAAAATTCAAATAAATGATAAAAATCAATTGAAAAGTTAGGATGACCTTTACGACTAATTATACCAATAACATTAAATAAGAGAAAACATTAAATTAAAAGATATTTTAACAATAAAATCTTAACCTTAAAATAAAATATTCATATTCTTTATAATTATATTTTTAATCTAAATATTAAAATAAAAATATTTTTTTTACCAGCAGGGTGCTAATTTATGCCAAATGTATAGGTGCCACTAAATTACCGACAAGTATGTTGTTGTTGTTTGTTGTTTCTTATCCCACTTGGCTGGCCAAGCCCACGAGCCCATATGGACTCATGATTGAAGGGGAAGGAAGCAGCTTCTGGTGTGATGGAGCACCCGTAGGTAGAAGCCTGACTTTTGCTCCGTGGCGTTCTTACAGTCATAGGAGACCGGGACCTACGGCTTAAAGTGGATTCCGAACCACTACAAACATCCATGGCACCGCCGGGATTCGAACCCGAAACCTGTGGCACCGAGCGCCAGAGCGCCAGACACTCGGCCATTCAGGTCCCAAATTTGCCAACGGCACGCAGTGTTCCCAGGTGGTCACCCACCCAAGTACTGACCGCGCCCAATGATGCTTAACTTCGGTGATCTAACGAGAACCGGTATATTCAGCATGGTACGGCCGTTGGCCCGACAAGTATAATATAATAAATGATTTTAATGATGAAAAAAAGAATGAAATTAATAGAGCACTTGTGTACAATTTGCTTAAGCATCTCCTGATAGAAAAATACCAAATAAAGTTGTAGTAAAATTAACTTCAGAAAAATTAAATTATTATACCTAAACAATAGCCATCTGCAATGTAAAAATGCCCAATACAATCATCCACACAGCTCCCATCTTGCAGTAATTGACCTGACAGTGCACATGAAATGCATTCACTGGACATAGGACCATGACAAGAGAGACAGGATTCATGACATTCTATAGAAATAAAATGATTCTAATTTTAGAACTTTTATTCAATTACACTTAACAGATAATGATGGTAAAGAATAACAATGTTTCAAACCGAGACAATATCCATCAGAAACATAGAAATTGGGATCGCAGTTTTTCACACATTGGCCTTTTTGAAGAAGGTAACCATTCTCACAACTGGAACACTGAGATGTCATATTACCAAAGCAAGTTTTGCATGATGGAGGGCAACCTAGGAAATTACAAGTTTATTAATAAATTCGTTTCTATCAAAAATCTAATGCAACATAAAAAAAAATTATTATTTAACTCTTATCAAAGAGTTTTTATCAACTATTTGATTATTAGTAATTTTTCACATCATTTATGAATAAAAATAAGATTTAAAGAAGAAATTTTTTTTAGAAAATAGTTTTAATAAACAATTTAGTAATTTAATTGTAATAAAAATAATAGTTATTATAATAGTAATTTAAAAGGAGCTGATATATTGTATGACAGGGTTCGTGATCAAATTTCAGTCAATGATTATCATAATATATATTTTATCACATATAATTAAAACAGATACAATATCAGTTTTTAAATTATTATACTAATAAATATAATTATAAAAATGAAAAGAACATATACGCTTTCTCACACCGCAATTTATTACAAAATTATTTTTAAGGTAATTATAAAAACAATTCTAAATATCACATAAACTATGCATTATATTCAGTATATATATACACAGTCCAGTCACATTAATGTGACCACCACCTACTTTCGTCGTCAACGTAAAATAATCAATCACAAAAGGCATGTGGCAGCACATTGCAGTGGAGTGTACACTCAAGAGCCAAAACATTATGACCACCTGTCAATAACGAGTTGGCCCACCTTTGGCCTGCAACACAGCTTCAACCCGCCTTGGCATGGATGCCACAAGTCCTTGGTAGATGTCCGGAGACAGATTGTACCAGATGTTTAAGCAACGATCACGCAAATCCGAGATATTGCGAATTGGTGGTCTTTGAACTCTGAGCTGCCGTCCCAGGACATCCCAAATGTGTTCTATCGGATTGAGATCCGATGAGTTAGGCGGCCAGGACATGGAATTCAGCAGAACTGGAATTCAGCATCATGTTCCTGGAACCACTCCAACACAATTTTAGCCTTGTGACAAGGGGCGTTGTCCTGTTGGAACATTCCATTTCCAGCTGGACAAACAGAGGCCATGTAAGGATGCAACTGGTCCGCAATGATGTTCAGATACCCTGTAGCATTCATGGTCTGCTCTACCACAACCACGGGTCCCAGAGACGCCCAAGAGAACGTCCCCCAAAGCATAATAGCGCCAAAACCGGCCTGTGTATGGCCTACTGTACATTGAGGGAGCAACTGTTCGCCTGGAAGACGGCGTATCCTGACACGGCCATCGGCGTGATGAATGACAAACCGTGATTCATCTGACCAGGCAACTCTCTCCCACTGATCCATGGACTAGTAACGATGTTCCCGGGGCCAGCGCTGGTGCAGTTGGCGATGACGCTTGGTCAGCAAAGGCACACGAGTGGGACGTTTGCTGCGTAGCCCCATATCCAACAGTGTGCTTCGATACTATTCTACTTGGCCCTGCATTGTATTGGGCTGTCAGCTGAGCCACTGTCTAGTTCCGGTTTTGCTTCACCATGCGAGACAGTCTCCGACGACCTTTTTCTTTGATAGCGTGTGGACGTCCAACACCATGTCGTCTACTGCTGGTTTCACCGTCATTCGTCCACTTTTCATAAGTACTAACAACTGCAGATTGCGAACAACCCACGAGCCGTGCAGTTTCTGAAATATTTGTTCCAAGCCTTCGAGCCATTACAATCTGCCCTCTATTTAAGTCGTTTAGATCTGCAGACTTTCCCATCACACACAGAAGTAAGTGAAAGAATGATTCTTCAGACTCTCCAGCAGCAGTTAAATACCACTTCCACCTGATAACGTGCCTTCCACGTCATCCAGGCGAGTTCATTGCAAAATGTAGGGGTGGTCATAATGTTTTGGCTCTTGAGTGTGTATAAAGGAGTCCTAGGGCATCGGAAAGCATTTCAATCACTGGCGTAATGCAGAAACGTAGCAATTTATCCGACGTCCAAAAGGGCATAATTATTGGCTTTCGGGCCAAGGATGGAAGCATTTCG
This sequence comes from Caerostris darwini, assembly GCA_021605075.1. Classification (NCBI taxonomy): domain Eukaryota; kingdom Metazoa; phylum Arthropoda; class Arachnida; order Araneae; family Araneidae; genus Caerostris; species Caerostris darwini. Next base: position 135,532 of record BPLQ01008179.1, read on the forward strand.
GAAGCGGCTAATTTTGTGAACTGTTTGCGTGCCGCGGTGGTAAAAGCATACCGTGCATGGCAAAATGGCACTATCCCAAATCAGAGGCGTGGCACATGTGGTGCAGCACGGGTTTTAGATGACAGAGGCGAACGAAGGCTACCGAGATGCAACTGTTGAGCAACTGACCGCCCAGATGAACCAAGGGGCTATCAAGAGTGTATCCTCAACAACGGTTCAGCGAACGTTGCTGCGTATGGGCCTCCGCAGCAGACGCCTGGTTAATGCACCTATGCTGACTGCTGTTCATCGGCGACGAAGGCTGGAATTTGCACGCCAGTACCGAAACTGGACTTCCACAGAGTGACGACAGGTGGCTTTCCTCGATGAATCACGTTTTATGCTCCATCGGACAGATGGACGTTGGTGTATATGGTGTGAAACGTCTGAAAGCAAACACCCTGCAACAATCGCCAGAAGGATCCAAGTTGGAGGAGGGAGCATTATGGTTTGGGGAATGTTTTCCTGGCATTCACTGGGTGCACTCATCATTGTGGAAGGCACGATGGATCAGCACAAGTACGCATCTGTCCTTGCGGACCATGTCCACCCCTACATGCGAATTATATTTCCTCAGAATGATGGCCTCTATCAGCAGGACAATGCGAGGTGTCATACAGCTCGCAGTGTATGTGCGTGGTTCGAAGAGCACTAGGATGAGTTTACCGTACTCCCCTGGTTAGCAAACTCCCCGAATTTAAATCCAATCGAGAATCTGTGGGACCACCTCGATCGGGTTGCTCGCGCCATGGATCCTCAACCGCGTAATCTAGCGCAGCTGGCCACGGCACTGGAGTCGGCATGGCTCAACATCCCAGTGAACGCCTTTGGAAACTTAATTGACTCTATTCCTGCACGTCTCGCAGCGGTCTGCTCTGCCAAAGGTGGTTATTCTGGCTTTTGACATGTGGTCACATTAATGTGACTGGACCGTGTAAATTAAATGGTCTAAATTCCATTGAAAAAAATGTATTTAAAATAAAACATTATTACATAAACATAAATCATAAATTAATAACTCATGTCAATAAAAAATTATCATTTTAAAATAAATAAAGAAAGAATAAGTAAAAAGCAACTATTACGATACTTATTTTTATTATTGATTGTTAAATCCACTTACTTTGACATTCTTTATTTTCATCACTAAAGTAATAAATAGGACATTTTGTTATGCATTTGCCTTGAAACAGAACTTTATTTTGATCTTTACAATCCAGACAGTAATTTTGGTCAGATTTAGCACAACTTAAACATTCATCAGCACAAGTATCTAAAAAAATGTTACAAAATATAATAAAAAGCTTTTTGAAAAAGTATTCACATGCAAGAAGATTCAATTAAGATAATATAATATACACTATAAAAATTAAAAAAAAATTTTAACACATTTTACAGTGAATGTGGAATATAATTTAATGAATATTTAAAAAAAACATTTGCTATAGATCATATTACAATATTAACCTTTTAAACAAACACAGCAAGAATTGTTGAGAAAATTTTCAGCATTTGATCCACACAGCGGGCATTTTTGAGAGTAACATTTCTCCTCATAATTTTCATTCACACAGACAGTACAGGGATCTTTACTCAGTACAATTAATTTCTGAAAGTATAAATTAAAGAAATCAATACAATCTTTTCACAATAAAAATGATGGCAATATATGACACATTTTTGTTCGAATACACTACTAGAGGTATTTTAAAATAATTTTCTCATTTGAAACATTTTATTAGTTAAAAATTCCACAAAAATAAATTAAAGTTATTAAATATACTATTGATAAAAATCGTACAACAATAAATAGATTGACCATATACCACTAGAGAAGAGATCGTTAATATTTTTGTTACACTAATCTTTTTCCAGTGAGATAAAGTTCACAGATCACTTTTTTGAGCATTTACAAATATTGCTGTTGTTTTTGTTGAATAAACTGTAGATATAATAATTGCCATGAAAATAGACATATAAAATTAAACATTCAATCGATTTCGGTTGGCTTCAATGACTGAAAAAAAATTATTCTGACCAAATACATTAGTTAAAATACTGAAAACAAAAAAATCTTAGGACTCCTCCTTCATCTTCCATTCTAGATTTAAGCAGCGCAGGCTCGTTTGGAAAGGGGAATAGCAAATAAAAGAGCTATTCCCCATGTGGCTGTTATGTTGCTCCCATGGAATTCTTATCTTTCGCGTCTTTAAAGACGGAGTGCCTACCTGATTATAAAACCTTTATTGAAAAATTATTTCCGATTGGAGGAACAACAAGAAATTACAGATGTCATAATTTCAGACATGGTTAAAAACCACTAACAGCAGAACAGTGAGTTTTTAAATTTAATTCATGTATTAAAAATACGTTTTGAATTGGTATGTACTTATGTAGCTATTTACAATGCTGGATTCAACTATTAATAGAACAAAATTCACATCTATGATCCTTTAACCCAAAATAATAGTAATTAAATTTTTTTTAATTGAAATTAAAATTACTCTATATAAATTCTAGTGATATTGTTAAAAAATTTTTTTATTGAAAAAAATAAAACATGCATAAGAATACTTCAAAATTATTACTAAAATTGTTTCATTTCATTTTCATATTACACATATTTGCATAATTTAAAATTTTACTATCCATTGTATTAGTATCCATTAGTTTCTACATTAAGTAAATTAAATAAAAATTTCTTTAAAAATAACAAATTTCATAAAAATATTTAATTTTGAAAATATTTTTATTCTAACCACTGATAATACAAATATTGTAAACCAATAAATAAAGAAAAATGAACCTCTTTCGGAGAAGAGACTAGGATACATTCTTTTGATATGTAAGGGCCTTGATCAATCCAGTCAGCTGAATTATTTATTGATCCCTAGAAAATGAAATAATTTAATTTGATGAAGTTATATTAACTAACATCAAAGAATTAAAATTTAAAATTAAATACTAAAAAATATTATTAAATTACTACTTAAATTTAATGATTAAAAAAGGAATTAATTAACTATTAAAAGATCTAACTGAATGTAAGATATATCAAAGTTTAAATTTTTTTATATGTGAAAACCAATATAAATAAATACATTTTTTTTTATGAATTTAAATTCTATTAGTGAAAAAAAATTAAAATCCAGAGAAAATTCTATACATACTTTATTGGATAATTTTATGCATAAGATAATTTTTAATATAGATAATTTTTAAGATAATTTTTACCATAAGACAATTTAAAATAGACACTCTGATTTGTCATTCATTTAACTGCCTTATTTAAAATATTTATAAGAATATGAATTTATAAAATATGTATATATTATTTAAATGTTTTTATAAATAAATAAATAAATAGCAGATATGAATTCTTAATTAAAATTTTTTTGCAGTTAATTAAATCAAACTAATAACTAACAACTAATTAATATACATAAATTACAATTCGAAATATTTGTATTATATTTTCCCCCATTTTCCCTGTCTCTTAGAATTAATAAATAATAAGGAATAGTAAGATAAAAATGTTTAATAAAAATATTTTATTTTTTAATTGCAACAAAATTTTAGTCTTGAATTTTTTATTACAACAATCCTTTTAAATTAAAAAAAAACAACACTATTTAGTTTATTTAAAACTTTTTGCATACTTACTAGTTTATTTTTATTAACTGAACAATCAGGAACACACTTCGGGCAGCATTCACCAGGGAAAGTTTTAAGTTTTTGAGCCTACATTTGGAAAAAAAATCCGATTGATATACTGCTGCATAGTTTTCATCAAGCATTCAAAAGACAACTCAACTCTAGAATTTATTACTATTTCAGTAAAAGGAAACTGTCATATATAAATATATATATATATATATATATATATAAAGGAAATGTTCCTTTAAAAGATGCATTTGTTAAGAATATATAACAACTTTCTTCATAATAATGTAAATATCCTTTTTCCATAAATAAAATAAACAATGAATGATCAATTTGGTAGTAGAATGTGGTTACTAGATTAAGTGCTTAAAAAAATGCATTGTTAAATAGCTTCTTCTTATAAATAACGATTAGACCTGGATTGGTTCAACCAAAATGTAATTGTTGAACAATTAAATCAAAATAATTATGCAACATGGAGCATAGAGATGGATGCGAAAGATTTATACAAAAAAGTGATTTTAAAGCCACATTCACACCAAGGTGTCTAGCGGCGAAGAGTGAAGTGCCGACAAATCAAAAGCCTTAGGCATTGCGCATTGAGACTAATTGGTCGATGCTTAACGTCTTGATGTGAATGCACCAGCCTTAGTCAAGAACTCGTGACAAGTGAAATTGATGAAAATAGTGTACGCAACCACAAAATTTGATGCAAGAAAAACAAAGAAGATATCAGAATAATTGTTCCTAGCCTAACAGTGGAGCTCGTAATAATTTATGAGGAATTAAAAAGGAAAAAAAAAAAAAAAATCACAACGCTATAAAAACTCGAAGGTGCTAATGAGGTCAGAAGGGCAGATTTGCTGGTGAATTAAACGAGATAAAAAAAAAAAAATCTGCCAAACGAAAGTGCAGATGAATATTTGGCAAGGCCATAAAGACTGTTACAAATAAAGGAACCAGGAAAGGAAGTTATAGAAAGAGAATCGATAGGATATGCAGTAAAAAGTTTACAAGAAAGTTATGAAACAGATGTGATGGTATTATCTGCAAACACTGGAATCAGTTTTAAAATTTTGGGACGAAAATTTCTAAATTTTGAGAACAAGAAAGGAAGAGCGTGGTTTACAAAGCTTATAAAACTGCAAGTCAATTTAAGTCTAAATTATATTTTAGATGTCAAAAAACCGGACATTTACAAAAAGACTACTGGTGTAGCAAGATTGGAGAAAATGCAAGAAATATGAATGAAGAAAGATCAAACACAGTAGTGAAAATTGGAATAGAACTAAACATGCAAAAATCTCAAAAAAAAAAAAAAAAAAAAAAAAAAAAAAAAAAAAAAAACCCCGTGATCTTATGGCCTATTGGCTAACTCTCTGGTTTTTGGTACCATGACCTTAGAGCTATAAACCAAATCGGAACAAGAACCCAATTACTATATGAAAGAAATTGCTTTAACAAATGGAATACGTGATTCCCAATAAATAACAAAATGTCATTTGGATTCTGTATGTATATCACATACGAATGAAATTGAAGATTGATAGTGATTTTTCAAGAAGGTAATGAAATTATTAATGTGGTAAAGAAAAGCAGAAACATAGAATCCATGCAAAGGAAAGTAAATATGAACCCCAAACCTTTTTCCTTTTTTATGTTAAAATAAAAAGTGTTCCAAACATTGTAAAAAAATAAAATTGAACTTGCACTTAAAAAAAAAACTCATACATTAATGATTAATATGGTAATTTATGTACATATAAGTTTAATAACATATATTCCTTAATCCTTTAGTACTTCACAAAAAAGGGGGATGAGCGAAGTAAATTGTGTCTAAATGTACAAGAAAGTTCTTATAAATTATTGCACTGACATTTGCGTCATGTAAAACTAAATTATCTCAAAATGATATTGAATAAGGAAATCTTAAGAAGTCTTGAATATTAGAAGATGACCTTAGAATTGATGATGCATGTGTGAGAAGACATATTTTTTCTATGAAAACACATACATGGATGCAACCGAATAACTCATTGAAGCTTTACATATTAATCTTTTTCGCTCACTCAGAATTCCATTTTTACACTCTAAAATATATTTTTTGACTGTAGTCTATCAATATTTTATACAAGAATATATTTGTATATTGATCGGAATTTTTGAGATCAAAAGTGAAGTAAGAGGAATTTCGCAAAACCTTATTAGAAAATGGTGAATGAAATGCTGAGCCTAATAAGGAATTGTTGACTTCTCATCAAGTATCTAAAAAACAACTCAACTCCAAAATTTGTTGTCGCTTTAGTAGAACGATGCTCTAACATTAAAAAAAAAAAAAAAAAAAAAAACCAATGGAAATGATGACCGTCTTAAAAGATATACTTGTTAAGAAGGTATAACTATTTTATAAATAATTTAAATATCCTTTTGCTCTAAATAAAATGAATAAATAATTATCAATGCACAGGTAAAATTGTTCTGTAATTATCACATCTAAAAACTAACTCAATTAGTTTAATACAATTAAATATAGCTTACCGCTGAACAAATTATTGACGGACATTGTATTACATAAGGAACGATAATTCCATCTTGACATCGGTGTAAAACACAATCAAGCTGTGATTGCCAAACATCATCATGAACATGCCTGAATGGTCCATCGAAGCAGGGTTCTAGATGCAAAACATATTTCATTAGTTCATTAACAATTGTTAATTCGCAATTAAAAATAAACTACATCACCATATACATTGCAAATAAAAAGCGTAATTAGCACGGTTTTCACGTATCATTTTAAGCCGAATTTTAGAAAATATTATATATTATTATAAATTAACATTAATCTCTCATAGGTAAAAAGTAAAGTTGTATTTCTTTCTCATTTTATACGAGACTTATGATAAGTGTTCGATTTTCAAATATTTGTTAATTTTCATAATTTAAACATATTGTGAAATTTGAAAAGCAAAAAGGTTAAATGACTGTATTTCTTTTTACACACAGTACATTTATATAATAAAAAAAAAATTCAGCCTATTTATTAGAATAAAGTAATATTCTAATTTATGCGAGCTCAGAGTTTCATGGTTCCTGACTTTTTTTTGTTTGGCAATATTGACGACCACTACCTTCAATATTTATTTCATTTTCCTTCCATTTGCTTGCTATTATATTGACTTTAATTGTCAAAAGTTTGTCAGAAATGAGCTTTGGATTCAATGAATTTATCTATTCTAAAAAAGAAATTTTAATTTACAATTAGTGCTTATACGTTTTTAAATCTCAGCCACTGCTCTACTAATGATTTTTTTTATTAATTTCCTACAGATTTAAATTTTCTAAATTTGTTGTATGACTTTCATCTATTCTAGAATATTTTGATTGCAGAAAATCTTATCTCCATCTTAATCATCTATATATATTTAAATCTTTATTGTTCAATTTTTTTTAAAGGTAAAAAACTTTTTTCATGAAAGTAAAGGTGAAATATTTCAGACTTTTGTTAGGAAAATGGCCCGCCTTCAAAATAATTGCGGAATATTTCAGAGAAAGGAACATTTTAGAAGTGAAAATTTATAGAGAGTTGACTACACAAAGAACTGGATTTTTATTTAAATGTTTTTCTTCTAAACATGAGTTTATAGTAGACCTTGATCCTAATTAAATAAAATTTACGCGAATTTATAAGCAAAGTTGCATAGCTGCGGATACTATTGTTAAAAAAAACAACAACAGTTTTTAAATTAAATAAATAAATGTTCCTTTTTCTAATTCAATAGGCTACAAAATCTGTTAAATACTGTTAAAATTGTTAAGTACAGCGATTGTCACTACAACTATCTTGTTTCTTTAGTTCGGTGGTTCTATTTTTCTTGTTAGCCGCAGCCTTCTGGTGATCCAAGAAGTATTGATCAATCCATTCAAACATTTATGGAATCTTCATTTATTTTCAAACAATATTTACAAAGGTATACAGGGTTAATGGTAACATATAAAACAAAAATTGATGATAACAGTTCAAAGGCAAAAGCTAAACTGGAAGACAAAAGCTAATTTTCGAATAAAATAGCTCGTCTCCATGGTAACTGCGCAACTCTGAATCGGTTCCAAACGGATTTTATAAAACTACCACGTGACATTGGATGGCGCGAGCTAAAGCATACAAATTCTAACAGCGTTTTTGCTGCTAATTATTCAAAATGCAACACACATTAGTAATAAAAGGCGTGATGATTAGATTGTGAGACTTGGACAGCTTTGATTGAGCTTTATAAGTTATGATTGTGAGTATTCTGGTGATTAGCACATTGGGGTATTAAACAGACTTTAACTAAAAATTTGACGTAAAAAATGTTTGTAGATGACAGATAAAACAATTTTTAGCTGCTACTATGTAAATAGATAACCAAATGGTAAAATGTTTAAAGGATATTTCAAGATAAGTACAAGTATCATTTTAAACTGCAAATCTGTGTGGATTGAAAGTTAAGTACTGCCATCTTTACCGTTTGGTACTGCATGTGAATGGTAGGTGATAGCATAGTATTGTCAGAAACCCTAGTGTGTTGTGAAAGGATAAGATAAATTAAATATCTATATCAGGTCTGAGATGTAAATCGAAATATAGTGAAAATATATCCATAATGAAAGTTTTAATGATGGCTGCTATGTCAAATTTTCCCTAAGGGATTTTCTCTGAAACGAATGATGCAAAAATTTTACCATATATCTTGTTTTCATACTTTTCACAGTTTATTCTATACTGGAAATACTTTGTTATACCGTATCGTTCTTTGCTATCGTTACATTTTTGTTCTACATGGGATGATTACAGGGAAAAGAAAACAATCGTTTTTTATTTCAGTACAGAAAAATTACAAGTTATTGTTTATTTATATCGAGAAAATATATATATACATATTTTATTGATTTTTTTCAAATGGTAAAATATGGAAAGCACTTACTTTTGAGCGGATTACATTGAGGGCAACAATTATCCAGATCTGAAGGGATAGCAGCAACACTGCAGTCTATCACAGGACAAGCTATTTTCGTACAACTTACATTTTCAGAATTACAGTGGCATATATTGCAAGATGAATTCCAAATATCCCCGTTCTTTCAGAAAAAACCCAAAAGAAAAAATACATTTAAGCATAAACGAATGTTGATAAAATAATAATAAATATCATTAAAAAATATAATCATAATAACATCTTTTTTTTTTATTTCCAGATCTAAAAATTAAAAAATACAGTTGTTACAGTTACATACAGTTAAATACATTCCAAATACAGTTGTTACACTAACTATATACTTTATATACTGTAAGGCATTGGTTTGCAAAGTGGCCAATAATAGTTGCCTTGGGCAGTTTTTGATTAAAATAAGGGAGGGGTGAAATAATGAAGAAAATATGAGGAAGTCTAGAAAAACTATTTGTAACAAGAATAAAGTAATCAAAAATAGAAAATTGTTTCTCACACGTCTTTCATTATTGATGACTTATTTTTAAGTTTATTCTAGATGAATTGGTAAATCTGCTAAATGTAATATTTTTTAGAAGTTGTAATTATGTCTTCATCTAATGGCTAAAGAAAGCTTGTATTGTATAGGAAAACTAAAGAAATTTTCGGATGAAATAAAAGCGGCACAACTTCAGAAGCGTATAAAAATGACCTTCATATTATATACATATATATATATATCCCTCGAAGTGCTATACGTTACAGTGATTGTGTTCATAAAAGAAGAGACTCGAAGATTGTGTTAGTGTGAATGAGCTTCACGCATCGACAATCAGATTAAAAAATATACGAGCTCCCGTCGTTTTCTTTTATGCCCAGAAATGCAGGGCAGTTATTTCCTAAAGTCCTCTTAGGTTTGGTTTGCTTTGCCGCTCTACGGTCATTTTGTGCACACTTTATGCTAATTAGACCAGGACCTACAGTTTAACGTGGATTCCGAACACACTAAAACAAGCATCCATGTACCCGCCAGGATTCGGACCTCAATCTTGTGGTACCAAAGGCCAGAGCACTAGCCAATTGGCTATCAGGCGGCTGAAAATGATTAACTTTTGAAAAAACATTGCATTTTGTTTGTCAACTATTTTTACCGTAATATGTTATATAATAACTGAAATACGAATTATTTTAAAAGTATATATATATATATATATATATATGGCGCTCGGTACTACAGGTTTCGGGTTCGAGTTCCGGCGGTGCCATGGATGTTTGTAGTGGTTCGGAATCCACTTTAAACCGTAGGTCCCGGTCCTAATAGGAACGTACAGTGTTGCGGGGGCATTGTTACACGCGCTCGCTGGATAATTCAAAATGAGTAACGTCTGTGCATCGCTTGCCTTAAGGCATCCAAAACTAAGCTGTCTAAGTGCTTGCCAACTGCATTAGAACAATATATATATATATATATATATATACATATAAGAAAAAGTTAATGATAATGGACAACTACAATGTAAATCTTATCCACCACTACGTATGAGTCTATGTTAGTGCACCAAAGTAGGAAATTTTATGTAAGGAGTTATCGGGATTACAATGGTATGCAAAAGTTCTCCATTTAATAAAAATAATGCAAAAAATAATCCAACCTTTTTGTGAGTTAAAGCGAAATTTAGAAGTTATTTTTTTATAAATTTTTACAAGAAAAAGATTATAAATTTCCTCAAAAGAAACTGTCATTCATTTGAAAAGAAATTATGTAAGGGTATTCTTCCCACGCCTGTCGTATTTAAGTAAAGTTGGTTATAAATCACTGCACTTTTCCCCGTTTTGAGACCTTATCCGCGGTATCATATTTGGCGGCAAGACATAGCAGCAGAGGAAAAAAAAAAAGTAAAAAAGATTATATCGACCTTCAAAGCATCACATAACGTTGCAAAAGAACTATTTTATTTACAATATTCAAAATGAGATACGCCAGAGTTCATAATATAATAAATTTCGTGGAGGATTTATAAAATGACTGCAATGTATATATGTGTATAACTTCTGAAAATTTAAAAAAAATACTTTAAGGGAAAAAGAAAATATCTAAATATTTCTAAAATAAAACTACATACATGGCAGATTTTGTAAAACCTTCAGGGTAAATTGATAATACCATCGATATTCAAATAAAATTAAAGGAAAATATACATAGTAAAAGGTAATCAAGATTATATTAAACAAAATTTTATTGTAGTTAAATAAAAGGGATTTGATCTTAAATTAATATCATACTACAGTAATTTCCTGGGATTATGAGCTAAAAAATGCTATAAAACTTGAAATGGATTGTGAATTATACGCTAAAATTCTGAAATTTCATGGTACGAATATACGTTGTATAGACCACTGCGTATAATCTGAGGACATTTTGTTCCAAAAGTTTCATAAAATAAAAAATTTTAAAACTGCCACCGACTTTTGCAGGAAAAAAAAATACGTGTCTTTTTTATTTATTATTTTTTATTTATTTTTAGAAAAACATTTTTTAGAGAAAAATCCAGACATTAAGAAAAAATATAACAGTTGTGAACGACGGAAGGAAATTTTACGAAAGTAGACAAATTGAGACGAATATTATACTAAGATTAAATTTGTTCTTTCACATCTTTCATTAGGTAAAATGAGTAGAAACAATTAACACCTCTCTAAATATAACTAAAATTAATATATAATTAAATTAAAAACTTCCTATCTCGCTATATATAAATACTGAATATAACAAAACAATCGAAATCAATGTATATGCTAGTGGAGGTAGAATGAAGTTAAAGGAATACATATGTTTTAAAGAAAGGCCAAATTAATAATAAACTAGTTACAGATCAATATTTTTATGCCATTTTCATCTTTTTAGTTTTCCTCATAATTGTGACTAAGTCAGTGGATTATGTGCGCGGTGCGAATTATAGGCTGAGTATATTTTTCCCTGAGAAGTTCCATAAAAATAGGTTTTTTTAAAGCCACCACCTAAATATATTTCCTACAAATAAAAAATTGTAACAATTTGTGTGAGAGAAACTAAATAGACTTTTAAATATACAGAAACATAACAGTTGTGGACGATGGAAGAGAGATGGGCTTTTGCACATTTAGATAAAATGCGACAAACATCAAATATTGGTACGGGGTAGTGGATCCTAGGTTTGGGGATGAAATTAACATAAGATGTAGAAACATTGTTGAAGTAGATGTCATGCATGCTGGAAGTTGTTCTTATTACTAATCCCCTTGGTGCAGGAAAATTTACATCAGGTCCAAGAGACCTCGTCGCAAGTGACTGGCCCATGGCTGAAGGTAATATGCATCTTTACTTTTAGCGAGGAACCACGAGGCCTGAAGAAGTCTACGATCCTATTAGAACGAGACCTATGGTTTAAAGTGGATTCCGAGCCACTACAAACATCCATGGCACCGTCGGGACTCAAACCCGAAACCTGTGGTACTCAGCACCAGAGCACTAGACACTCGGCCATTCAGGCCGCTGGAAGTACGATTCCTATGATGATTTATAAGTTGTTTTTAGTTTTAGTAAGGCATTTTTTAGAATGAAAGAATAATCTTACATTTTTTGAGCCATATGCATTTAAAAAATGGTTAAAAAAGCCCAAAGATAAAATGCTGTAACATTGTAGTAACAATTATAAATCAGATGCATAGGACAAAATTCATAAAAATACTCAAATCAAAAAGAAAGTAAAAGTGTAGAGTTGGTAATCTTAATTTTCAAAAATGCAGAATTTATGCCAGATTATTTTATATTTAAAAGAGCAAAATTTAGAAATCTTAATAGCTAAATATCCGTTTTAAAATTCTGATAAATGGGATAAAGTTACAAATCTACATTAAATTATACATAATTTTAAGTAGAATATAATTATTTTCTTGTATAGTAAAAGTATTAAGATTCTTGGTGAAAAAATCGCAAATATTTATTTGTGTTAGGTTCTTTTATGAAATCATTATATTTATTTGTATTACTTTCTTGTATGAATTCAAAATTATTTCTGCAAAAAATCACATTAATTTTCATTGCATTTTTAACTTGATAAAAAAATCTACCAAGTTTTGGTTTAATTCTTCTATAAATTTTTAACATCTTTAAAACGTAATAATTAATATATCTTGATTAAAATAAAAATTACTGACAATATTTATTTTTTGCCTAGTTTGCGACTGAACAGCAACGTGTGCAATTATCATTTAAGAAAGCTTATATTCAATTCCACCGGCAATATCACTCATAGCATCCAGGAAGTAGAAAAATCTAACTTTTCAGAAGGAAAAAAGAAAAGTGAAAGCATCTCGCGTCGACGGTCAGGCCGTCTGTAAAGAGATTTCCGGGAACTTTTTTACATGCAATACGCAAATAAAGGAAAGACACGTTTATATAAGCGATATAAGGCAATATATATATGCTTTTTACATACGATACACAGTTTAGCGAAAGACAGATTTTCCGTTTTAGCAACATGAAGCTAAAAAACAAATATCATATATATAAATAATATTAATTTTGTAAACCCATATTATATATTTATTAACCCTTTTACCTCTCTCTCTCTATATATATATGTGTATATAAATATATACATAAATATATATATATATATATATATATATACATAAATATATCTATATCTATATATATATCTCTATATATATATACATAAATATATATATATATATATATACATAAATATATATATATATATATATATATATATATATAAATATATATATATATACATAAATATATATATATATACATAAATATATATAAATATATATATATATATATAAATATATATATATATACATAAATATATATATATATATATATATATATATATATATATATATATATATATATATATAGGATAAAGTTTACAACACACTTTAGCACATAAAGTGTGTTTTTCTGGTTATTCCAATGTCGTTGTGAACAAATGATGAAGGACAATATCCGGGAACCACATTTCCCACTATTTCAGGTGGTTTTCTACTAATATTAATTTATCTTTTCTGTATTGTTATTATTGTGCATATCAGCTGCTGTAATTGTGTGAATCGTGCATTTGCATGCATTTTTTTATTACATTATAATACAGCAATTATTAATTTCTGAAAGTATTTCCACATGCTGTAACACTTACACCTACGAGGGTGAGGTGGAAAGTTCTCGGTCTGACAATGAAGAACTGCAACTTTCAGTTAAAAAAAAAATGATTTTATTTTTCTACATATCTCCTTTGACTTCAACACACTTGGTGCAACATTAAAAAAAATACAAACAAAAGTTATATAACAATCCATATCAATTGAAAATCTTATTTCAAGTAATACATCCTCGTCTATTTATTATTACTTTTGTTTTAAAGAGCACTTTTCTTAAATTTTTTTCAAAAATGATTAAAAATAATTAAGTTTAAACAGCGAAATATTAATCTTGGACGTGTTGTGTTCTACTTGAGATATTTTAGTAAACCGAATTAATTAATTGTCATTTCACGTTCTTCACATTAAAAACTCTAAATACTACACCTTCTAAAGACGATAGATTAAGAACAAGACTTTTATTATGTATATAAATATATACTAGCAGAACCCAGCGGACGTTGTACTGAAAAAAAAAGTGCATTATAGAAAATTACATAACGCGAATATATTCTCCATATTCCAACATATATGCATACTAATTTTCGTGGATATCATTTGAACGGTATATAAGATGAAATGCTGCAGCAACATCAGGTGGCAAGTAACAATAAAGTAGATAGCGAGAACATATTTTCCATACTCGAAAACATATTATTACCAATTTTCATAGCGATTGGTTGAAAGGTGTAGTGATATACTGCAGCACCATCTGGTGGCGACTTACAACAAAGGGAATAGCATAAAAACATTCTGCATATTTTGTCAAACACACACAAAAAATTCATCAAAATCGGTGCAGCAGTTTAGGAGAAGTTCAGTGACAAACACATGTATATATATACACTGAAGTGACAAAAGTCATGGGATACCTCTTAATATCGTGTCGGCCCTCCTTTCGCCCGGCGAAGGGCAGCAACTCGACGTGGCATGGACTCAACAAGTCGTTGGAAGTCTTCTGCAGGAATATTGAGCCATACTGTCTCGATAGACGTCCATAATTGTGAAAGCGTTGATGGTGCAGGATTTTGGGCACGAACAGACCTCTCGATGATGTCCCATAAATGCTCGATGGGATTCATGTCGGGCGATCTAGGTGGCCAGATCATTCGTTGGAATTGTCCAGAATGTTCTTCAAACCAATCGCGAACAGTTGTGGCCCGGTGACATGGCGCATTGTCATCCATAAAAATCCCATCGTTGTTTGGGTACATGAAGTCCATGAATGGCTGCAAATGATCTCCAAGTAGCTGAAGATAAACATTTCCAGTCAATGTTCGGTCCAGTCGCATCAGAGGACCAAGTCCATGCCATGAAAAAACAGCCCACACCATTACGGAGCCACCACCAGCTTGAACAGTGCCTTGCTGACAGTTTGGGTCCATGGCTTCGTGGGGTCTGCGCCACACTCGAACCCTACCATCAGCTCTTACCAACTGAAATCGTGACTCATCGGACCAGGCCACGGTTTTCCATTCATCTCGGGACCAACCGATATGCTCACGTGCCCACGAGAGTCGCTGCAAGCGATGTCGTTCTGTCAATAAAGGCACTCGAGTCGGTCTTCTGCTGGAATAGCCCAAGAAAGCCAAATTTCTCCGCACAGTTCTAACAGACAAGTCCCTTGTACGTCCCACATTGATTTCTGCGGTTATTTGACGCAGTGTTGCTTGTCTGTTAGAATTTACGACTCTTTGCAGACGTCGCCGGTCTCGGTCGTTAAGTGCAGGCGGTCGGCCACTGCGTTGTCCATGGTGGGATGTCATGCCTGAAATTTCATACTCTCGGCACACTCTAGACACAGTGGATCTGGGAATATTGAATTCCCTAACGATTTACGAAATGGCATGACCCATGCGTGTAGCTCCAACTAACATTTCGCGTTCAAAGTCTGTTAATTCCCGTCGTGCGGTCATCATCACGTCCAAACCTCTTCACATGAATAACTTGAACAGAAATGAAAGCTCTGCGAAAGCACTGCGCATTTATACCTGTTCTACGCGATGCTACTGCCATCTGAAAATTTGCATATTGCTATCCCATGACTTTTGTCACTTCAGTGCATATATATATAGATTGGATTGCGACATCTACCGGGTCCAAATGTAAATCTAAACCATCCAGGGTCACACTCAAACACACACCGATTTCATCAGAATTGCCCCAGCCGTTTAGGGGGAGGTCAGTGACAAACACATGCACAGAAGTATTATATCGATTGCAGCGCCACCTACTGGGTCCAATTGTGAATCTAGTCCATCCAGAGACCTATTAAAACACACTCAAAAAATTTCATCAAAATCGACCCAGCCGTTTAGAAGTAATTCAGTGACAAATACATGCATAGGAGAATTATATATATATATATATATATATATATATATATATGTAATTTCTTATTATTAGTAATAGAGCATATCTTGCCTTTGCATTGATTCTACGCATTAAAATATTTTTTTAAGATTAAATAGATTTATTTGAATATTTATATCATCGAGTGAATACTGAATTACATCAATGTAAATGAGCATCATGACATATTTATACTTAATTGCGGAAAGGGTCAAGATTCGGGAAATACCCTCCAAAATCGAAATACATAAATAAATGATACGATCAGTTTTATGGATAGTTGAAAAGATGCGCGGAAGTGAAAATGCATGACGCCTTCTCGATCGTTTCTAAATTTGGAAGTGTGATATCAGCAAGATAGTGTCATTCGTTTCACTGTTTATGAAAACGTCAACATCACGGAGAATATAAGTCATTGGTAACTTAAAACCACTTCATTAATTATGCCATTTAAATTGCCCCAGCTTCTGAATTATCAGAGCATTGCAATTTCCTTTCAGCTCACTATAGTTCTCGCTAATATTTCGTCACTCCTTTGATCTTGAAAAGGGAAAAAAGAAACTGGTTCATAACTACCCTCCTATTTAGCGATACCAAGCAGACTGAAATTCTATATGTATATCTTTTTATGAAGATAAAGTTGATTTTTTCCCCTCGCCTTTGCCACTCTTTTTTCTTCTTTCACTTGAGTTTTCCACGAACATAAAAAGACCTTTGAACCGCTATGGGCCTCTTGTAGTAGTATGTTGGGCAAGAATATCGGATTGCAATTTACTGGTACTGACGTAATAAGCCTTCGTTGCATTGAGGAGAAAAAAAAGGATAGCATGGTTACAGAGTAAGAAATTAATATACGTCTTACAATAATATACACGTACAAAGATTCGAAAGAAAAAGCAAACCCTTTTCCAAATTTCAGAATTTATATTAATATTCTCGATTGAATGCTATTGATTCAATATCTTTAATACTTATAAGCTTATATAATGGTATTGTTGCTATATCTTAAATAATGCTATTACTTACAACTTCTTATATATTAATATAGCTTATACAATGGTAAAAAGGCAGCATAGTTACATGATTTGAAAATAATATCTGTCTTGCAATAATACGCTCGGTACAATGATTAATATTCTCGATGGGATGCTATTGATTCAATTCTTTAATACTTATAGCTTATATAATGGTAAAACGATATCATGGTTACATGATTTAAATATAATAACTGTCTGATAAAAATATACACGGTACATTGATTCGGACCAAAATAAGTTATCCCATTTCTAGTTTTGGACTAAAATTATTATTAAATTAAAATATATTCAATTTTTCATGAAATATTGGTAGTTATTTATCACTAACATTTAATAATAGTAAAGAAAATAGGGTAAAAATATTTATCTTAGGGTGATAAAAAAAAATTAAAACATAAAGAAATTTTGAAACAAAACAGAGTTTCGTTATATATATTTTGGTGAAATGCTATTAGTTCTCGATCTTTAATATTTTACAATGGTAAATTATACTGTTTAATTATGTAATATGAAGATAATTTAATACGAATAAAATCCAAAATAAAAAAATATAAAGACAAATAATAAAATTTTAAATAATATTTAATCTTTTAACGAATTTAGCAAATTATATATGAACATTTCTATTATTTCATAACAGCGATCAGTTTTATGAAATAACAGAATAAATTATCGTCACTTTCATATTTCAATGACCCAATAATTACCAGTCAATTTACTAAATAACTGGTAATTATTAAAAAAAATCTTCTGATTATTCTTCAATTACTGCCTTCTGATGATAGATAAAGAACAGCCCCTTAAATATAAAATTTTTTTGGATTTTTTTAAAATATATATACTTTTATGAAAATCTTCCATTATCTTCAATTACTGTCATCTGATTCTATTAAAATAATTTAGAGTTTAATTTTTATTTCCACTTTTTAGCTCTTAGATAAGAACACATCGCAATATTAAATACTGAAATCAATTTTATTACACACATAATGTTTGCTTCTTAGAATTTTTGTGTTCATATTCAATTATGATGAAACTTTTATTTAGATTCATTCGATCCACCAGAAATAATTTATTTTCTTAAAGTGCATTTTTATAAAGCCGTCTCTTTCTGCATTTAATCAAAATGTGTAAAATTGTTACGCTTGTTAATTTTACCTATTTTTTAAAGCCTTCTTTCAGTTTAAATGCTTTAAAGTTATAAAATACACATTTAGCTTTGTTACATATATATATATATATATGCATATTTAGCTGTTTTACATATATACATATTTGATACAAATTTAGCTAATCTTACTTGTTCGGTAAATATTTAGATATATTTATATTAGATTTACTCAAGACGAAACGATCCTTATACCAGAACGACACCATGTTCAAACATAACAAATGGAAAACACAAACGAACTAATTGAAATATTAAGTTAATAAACTTAAATTACAGGTATAGTTCTTAGAAGAAATATAAGACAATTATTATTGTCTATACCTAAGAACTATACCTGTAATTAAAGCCTTATATAAAAAAATATATATATAAGAGATAAAATAAAATGCCTTTATTAACCTACAATCTAACTACAATAGTTATGAATTTTGATGTACGATTCCTTGATTGTTCAACACCATGTTCAAACATTAACACAAATAAATGGTAAACACAAATGAACTAATTGAAATATTTAGTTAATGAATATAATTTACAGGTATAGTTCTCAGAAAAATTATAAAAAAATAACAAATTATGTAAAAATAACTATAAGAGATAAAATCAAATCCCTTTATAAACCTACAATATAATTACAATAGTTGTGAATTTTGATTTCCAAGCATGAATCTGAAGAGTTATAGAATTAGCAGCTGTAATACGTTGCTTCAGTTTTTGCAAATTAGCATAATGCACCTGATAAACAGAATCTTTCACATGACCCCATATGAAAAAAAATCTATTGAAGTTAGTACAGAAGAAACTCTATCACTTCGCAGATGTCTGTTAACACGTGGCATGAGAACAACTATCGCTTGAACTTAACAAGAGCAACCATGAAACTGATATCGAAACCTACATAATTAAAATGTAAGTAAGCGGAAAAGATTTACTCATACAGCTTCTATTTTTTTCTCGCCTAATTATGAAATGAGTTCATTAATTATATGATATCATATACATTTGAATTAATTGACTATGTGTATTTGATTGTAGTTGCAGAAACAAATTTAAGGCCCATGGATAAAAACAATAAAAAAAATACTGTGTTTATATTTTATAAAGAATTCAAAATGAACAATGATAATGGCAATAAAATTAGGAATTTTAGAGAATAAACTGAGTTTGAATTTAATTTTATATCGCATACAGAGAAGACAAAATGAAGGTTTTTAAATGGAAATTTCTCATGGTGAGGAAGCAGATTAAACTATTTTAAATAATAACTTATTATTAATAATGTGTTTCTTTTTTCCATGCATTTTTATGGAAACCCCGTAATTCATACGAGAAAAACAGTTCACCCATGTTAATAAAAGTCCGACATAAAATATATAAATGCATTAAATACAAATAGAAAAAAAAAAAAAAACTAAAAGTATAAAAATACAATAAATGAAATATTACATTTAGATTATAAACTTTCAAAGTGAATAAAAACAAGCGCAAAATTATCGAACAAATTATTGTTTATTGGTTTGTTGTTAAGTCCTTAGCAACAATTTCAATTTAAAAAACAATTAATATATAAAAAAAAATTTTAAGTCAATTCCTTCTTTTTTCTCTCACTATATTGCAGGAAGTCCTTTATAAATAATTTTCATTAATTTTTTTAAGTTTATCTGGCGCCGTCTATTGGTAGATACATGCAACTTAAATATAAAAAAAAACTAAAATTAATTAATGAATTAATATTTGAAAAAACTGTATTAACATGAAGTGTCATCCACTACAAGTTCAAAAAAATGTATTTAAACTTGAATGGATGAATAAAAAGTGTTTTATTAACGATTGAAAATTTGAACAAGATATATATAGGGAGAGTGTGAGCTAATAGAAGGAATTTAAAAAATGAAATTATCTCGTGATTTTTGGTTATACTCCAAATAAAATATACTATTATATAAAAAAACTGAAATCCTTTCACGAATTTCAATATACCATGTGTGAACATACTTTGCTAGACGATTACACATATATACCGACGTTCAGTAACCCAAGAAATTTATGAAGCAATTGGTCAGAATTCTACATGAACAAGAGTTATGCACATTAGAGTTCTACATGTTTATTTAGCGATTTTTTTCCCTTGCGGTTTTCACGAAATTCACTTCTAGACAAACAAAATGGCCGTTGCAGTTTTGACGAGGAAAAGAGACTTGGTGTAATCGGAACCCTAAAGTGCAGTATACCCACAAGAACTAACAAACTCAATAGCAACAGGAATATAACAAAATTTATTAACTGTAGAACTTTATGAAGAAGCAATTGTTCAAATAGTACAAGAAGTACTACCAAATTCAAACACAGAAAGAGATAGCTATTATGCCTAACTATAATGGATAAATGTCGATTTCATTTGTCGTTGTTGCTCCTGAATGACCTTTACCAGGTTTTTCTCTCTAGGAATTCAATATCTTTAAACAAGTTAAAATAGTTAGATACAATGTATAACAATATTAACTGACCTTCTAGTCTGCCCAGAATTGGCCACATATTGCATCAACCAAATTTTGTGGTTATTCATTTTAGAAATATACATTTGAATTTTATCAAATTTTGTGAAAAAAAAAAAAAAAAATCCCGAAATTTGTTGGAGGTGTAAGAGCAAAAGAAATTAACCAGAAAGACTTAATATGATTAGAATAAAAAAAATGCAACTATTATTGTAAGAATAAATATAAAACATGGACTGTCAACTTGTTTGAATAGGGTTTTGAAAGAAGACTAGAGGATGTTTAATGCAAATAACTAAATTTTATTTTTATTTTAGATGTAGTATCAGTAATCTTTATCAATAATCCATATATAAACAAGACGCTGATCAGCAAGAAATCGATGTTTTCATGTTTGTCAGCAATCATTCATATTGGAATATTTTTGCCCAGAAGGGTATTCGCAATGAATTTTTAATTAGCAAGAAATTATGTTTTGCTAATATTAGTACTAAATATTTCAAATTCATACAAATTAATTATTGCAATTTACTTTTTCATCGTCCAGTTAGTCACGACCGCTTTGTTGGTCACTATTTTAATAGCGGATTTCTCTATATTTATTGAGGAATAAAAAAACAATAACAATAAATATTTATAATGTTTCAATGTTTAGGAATCAAAAGACATTGGACGCTAATGCCAATAATTAAGTTAAATTTTATGAAATTTATAATGAAAAAAGAAAATGTGAACTTAGTAAAATTTTTCGTGATAACTAAAAACTATTATTTAATTATTCAAATAATTAAAAATTATATAGGAGGAGGGAATAAATCCCGCAATAGTACAAATAAACTTTATTGTTGAGGAAGACAGAAAGTGATAGCAAGTGAGGGATTATATCATTAAATATCCTCCAACTGAATGTTATGAATTATTTAAAATTAATGTTATAACATGAGAGATTTTCGCACCTTAAGAATTAGCTCTATAATTGCAGATGAAGACCAACTTAGGATGATAAACACGGATTTCAAACATGGCCAACATAGGTTTTGTAGAAATGTTACACTGCAAATGACATCAATGAAATTGTGGCAATTATCTTTGCGGAGAGAAAAGGAAGTACTGCATCGATATACACTAGTCAATATGTTAAAAGTATTTACATAGCGGCGAATAAAAAAATTGCTGAAAGAAAAATTATCCGGACATAGACTCATGGGAGGAGATGTTGTAGTATCACAGATCTATCAACCCAGCATCAGTTTAATTTGTATTATGAGGTAAAGTGTAGAAGTGCGATTCCTTCTGCTTTAAAAGGTGGAATCAAAAATGCATCAATTAACAGGTGGGATGAAAAGTCCATAGGCTAACACATAGATGGCGCTACTAGTATTAAATCCATATGATTTTCAGTTAGCCCTAACCTTCAAAAGACACGTGTATAAATTTGACAGCTGTTGCACTATTAGTATATAAGTTATAGCATATCTCAATCACTTGCAGTCCACTCGGCTGACTGCCGATTGGACTCCGGTGTCAAAAGATGGAGCCCTGTTTCATCCATTGTCCCATATTAACGCAAACATTCGGGTTTATTACGATTGAACAGCTCCAAACACTGCTTAGAATCATCAATTCGTTGTTGTTTTGGGTCGATTGTGAGTTCGCGCGGCACCCACTTTGAACAGAGCTTTCCCATATCCAAATATTCAGTCACGATATGTCCTTTGATATCTTTAGGGTCTCAGCTATCTCAATCAACTTCACTTTACGGCTATCAGAAATTATTTTGTGGAATTTTTGGATGTTTTCGTTCGAACAGCCTCTTTGGGGCGTCCACTGCGTGCATCGTCCTCGGTACTCATTTCGCCTTGTTTAAATTTAGCACACCACTTCTCTACGGTTGATTTTCCTGGTGCAAAGTCCGAATAATGTTTATCAAGCCAAACCTTGGCTTCAATAGTATTTTTTTTCGCCAAAAAGCAATTCTTTATTAACACACGAAATTCCTTTTTATCCATTTTTTCAAATTTACAAAAGTTGCTTCCCTAAAACTGCTATAACTCACATACTAATAGTGCAACAGTTGTCAAATTTATACACGTGTCTTTTGAAGGTTAGGGATAACTAAAACTCATATGGATTTAATACTAGTAGCGCCAACTGTTTGTTTGCCTATGAACTTTTCAGCCTACCTGTTTTCTATAATTGATGATGCATTTTTGATGTTCTAGATATATGTTCTCATATTTCGTAATTCTGTTAAGTTACGTTATAGTTTTAAGCTATCGACGCATGTTCTCTAGCATCTTTTGAATTGGGATAGGCTAAAATCTTTTCAGCTAAGCTCTTTTTAAATTCCGTTTCCGTGTGGGAATACAAGAACTTTCACCTATTTGCTCTGATATCTGGACGTAGCTTAACTCTTTGAAGACGGAAATTCCCTTCATTTATCGAGATGCCTACCATTATGGAATATATTAACCACATTTTGTAAACAGTATTTCTTTAGTATTTTATTTTTTTAAAATATTTTTTAATTCTTATTAAATAATTACAAAACTATGATGGAATTCAGGCTATATACTTTTCACCTCATCACCATCATCAGTGACGTAACAGCCCCAAGGTGGGTAAAGGCCATTTGCCCACCGGCAGACATCGAGACAGGAGATGTTTTCTTTTGACGGGCTAGGGTTGTCAGCCCGGCGCCCAACGCTCTACATTCATAACATAGATCGGGACCTACGGTTTAAAATGGATTCCGAACCACTACAAACATTCATGGCACCATCGGGACTCGAACTCGAAACCTGTAGCACCGAGAGCAGAACGCTAGTCACTCGGACATCCGGCTCCCCTTTTCACCTCATACCAATACTATATCGTCTTCAATGTGTTAGTGTAGGAACTAATAGTGTCTTCAACATCGCAGAACTCAAATAGTATATCATTATACACTCATGTCCATAAATTAAGGATAATTCAGAATCACACAGAAATTGAACTCTAAAATAAAAATTTCACCTGTAGAATTATCACACTCATCTTGAAGAAGAATATGCAAATTACAGGAAACCACCAGATGGCGCGGATAATACATCACAATGACGAGAGTGTAAGAGAGGGGTATACAAGGAATGGTGGCAAAGGAGTAAAATGTTCACAAGCGCTTTAAAAGCCTTTCAGTGCAATAACCGCATAGTTATGGCACAAAGGAAGCATTTGGATGGTTGTTTACGTGGTAGAATCATTGGACGACTGGAATGTGGACGTACCCAGCTGGAAGTATCCGAGGAACTTGGAATCGCCCAGAGTGTCATCTCCAGGCTTTGGCAACGATTCCAAGATGATGGTAATGTGAATATATGTCACAGCACAGGTCGCCCCCGAGTTACAACGCCGAATGAGGACCGGTATTTAGCAGTTACTGCCAAAAGAAACAGACGGAGCACAGCATCAGACCTGTCTCGTCAGCTCTCTTCAGCTACCTGTACGACAGTTTCAAGGCAGACAGTGTACAGATGCTTAGGGCACATTGGTCTATATGCTCGTAGGCCTGTCAGATGTGTTCCACTTACCGCAACTCACTGTCGCCTGCTATTAACCTGGAGTAGAGAGCATGAATTGAGAACACCGCAACAGTGGTCTTGTGTGATGTTTTCCGACGAGTCCAGGTTTAGTTTGCAGTCTGAATCTCGTTGTTTGCAGTCTCTTTCATATGGAGAGCGCCAGCTACCCGTTGCCACCAAGAGAACACCATTGAACGATACCGTTACGGTGGTGCAGGATGGCTCGTTTGGGGAGGAATTATTCTTGGTTCCAGAACTGACCTGCATGTTAAGTGTGTAACGATGACAGGTCACATCTATCGGGATGTCATTCTGGAACAACATGTACGTTTGTTTCGGGGCGCCATGGGTGCTGAATTTCTGTTTATGGATGACAACGCCCGTCCTCACCGTGCAAACATTGTAGACGAATGCCTTCAATTGGAGGATATCACCCGTATGGATTGGCCAGCATACTGACTAGACTTGAATCCAATAGAGCATGTGTGGGATATGCTTGGCCGACGAATTGCAGCCCGTCAACCTACCTGTCAACCGGAACTTCGGAGGGCATTGCTTGATGAGTGGTGTAATATTCCCCAAGATCAGATTGAAAATTTGATACTCAGCATGCCTAGGCGTTGTAAGGCCTGTATTGCATCGTCCGGGAGACATACTCCATATTAATCATCATACTAACCATGTTATACTGTTTTTTGTAAATAGGTTCTTTTTTGAAATTTTCTCCAGGGAGTAAAAATCGCAATTTTTATTAATTATGTCAAACATATAGCATCTTTTTTGCTCTTTATCTTTTGTTTAATAAATAGACTTTACAAATAAGTCAAATTTGTTTTGCTTCTGTCTCTTTCTTTGTCTGAACTTCATTATCCTTAATTTATGGACATGCGTGTAAGATAAGTTAGCTTATTCCTAATAAATTTATAGATGGTAATGATCGTACTCAATCTAAAATATTCTAAAGGAACTCGCCCATTCACATGATGCAAAATAAATTGAGATTCACCCATTTTAAACTTAGTAATTTAATAACATATCTCTGAATAGCAGAAAGCAGACAAACAATAAGACGGCATCTTTACTATATCATAGACAAAAGAGTATATATTCGAACCAGAATTTTCACTTAGAAATAAATAAATCTTTAAAAATTGACCATGAAAAGTTTCAGTAGATTAATAACAATTAGTATCAAAGAGTTTATAACTTTTAACTAAAATAATGGATCCCCACCATCAAAATAATTTCTTCTCTGAAACAAATATTATAAAAATTTTCATATTTATTTAAAGTTTCTATTTGTTTAATTTTGTAAACGAATAACATTGTGTTTTGTAATAAAATATATAAAAATCCAAGAAAAATTGCAAAATAATTGTTACAATGGTTTAATAAATGTTTAACATAAATATTATTATTTAAAATACCTTTTTGTATTTACTTTTATTTTATACATTTCACAATTATTATATATTAATTATTTTTAAGAAATGTATAAACATATTAATATATAGGAAAAAAATCATCGCTTGCATTATATTCTTTTTTTTTTTTAAATTTTTTTTAATGAATTTATAATAAATAGAATATTTAATCTTCGTATAATAAATAGATATTAATAATAAAAAGAGCAGCTTACCATATAAGTTTTGCCTTCAAAAATGCAGCTACCTAATAAAAAAAATTGTCTTTTGTATAAAATATACGAAATCCATAGCAGATAATAAAATATGCAAAAACAATTAGAAAACTTTTTAATTATAATTCTCTAAATTATGGATAAACAATACTAAAAATTATGATTTTTTTTTGATGGAATAAAAGTAATTGCAATATAAACATAACTTTGAATCTTTTAAAAATTTTAGATTTATCTAAACAGTTCAGCTATTTGCAAACATTTAAGAAAATTATTTTACAAAGTACTTGAAAGTAGTCTTTTAAAAGTATAGAGCACTATTATGAATGAAATAAACAATGCTATAGATTTCTTAGTAACAGTTACATTTGATGAAATATTATTAGGCACATGAAATATTCATTACAGATAAATATAAAAGGTGATATATTTATGACATTAAAAAAATTTATTTTTTCCTGTTCAAAATATTTGTGTCAAATAACTTAATTTTTCTTAATGTTTGATAAAAAAGCACTTTTTTTTTTTTTTTTTAAGAAAAATTATTTTTTGATAATTTTAAATACAATTGCTTATGAATATTAATATTATAAATAATTAATTTATAAAATAGAATTTATTAATTCAAGAATTAATACATTCAGACCATAACTAAAGTACAATTATAAAGCATTAAATTTCTAATTATGGTGATAAAATAAAATAGATTGATCGAATACAAAGAGTACAATAAAAGATTTTAACTGCAGACAAAATTTAGGTTTTAAAAAACATGAAGGAATAGCAAAATTTTTTTTTCTATTAATGTACAGATTACTTTATAAATTAATGTGTATAATATTTCAAAGTAAAATTTAAAAAAACAACAACACTAATTTACATACATTTCAAGATATAAAGATGTATTCTGTAAAAATGTCATTTTACTTAAAAGTAAGAAAAAAATAATAATAATAATAAATAAATAAATAACAAATAAAACAATTTATTATTATTATTGCAAATGATTCTAGTTTGTTAGAATGACAAAAATCGGCTTAGAATGACAAAAATTTATTAAAAATAATTCAAGATTAAAAATTAAGAATACTCTGAAATTATTTCAGATATAATTTTGATGAAAATTATTACTCCACATTATATACATTAAATAAATGATTTTAAAGAATAATTATTCCAATTTTAAATAGCCTTTTAAACCACATTTAACATTCAAAAATTCTTCCAACCAATGTTTTATATGCAGATTAGTTCAATATTAAGATTTTTATGTTTAAGAATTTATGTGCTTCTTTTTGATATAATAAAATTTTTATTTCAAACAAATTGAAAACCTAAAATAAGAAACATTAATAAGTGATTAAAGTTATTAATATTTATTCAAAAATAATAGAAGAATAAGGGAACAATTTTTTTTTTTAAGAATTAAAAATAAAACATATATAAATATTAACACCTATTAGTTTATATATTACAAACTGAGCGTTTTTGATAAATGAAAAGTACATTCTTAAAATATTTCTTATCAAACTAATTTTTTATAAAAATTTATATTTTTAATATGAAAGTAAAATTAAAGGAATTTAAATGATAGATAAATGGCAAAGTTATTATTAAATATAGTAAAATAAATTTTTTTAAATATTTACAAAGCAAAAAATGGAATAAAATTTTTTTTTACCTGAACAGCAAGAAATTAAGATGGAAAAAAACCAAAAAGTATAAAATAATTTTTGTAAAGAACTTTTACAAAAATAAAGTGAAAAATTAAAAAGATCCATGTCAAAAAAATTCAAAAGAATTACTTATATCTATTAATAAAATATAACAATTAAATGACATTCTTATATAATTTCCGCAAACCTACATTATGTTATTGCTTTGGAAAGAGAACGTTTGAATAAGCGCATGCATAGCGACAAAAGTCCGAACATCGCGCTAAAAGATCGACGCATGGTTAGCAGACGATTTGGGAAAAACAAAACTAAAATAGTATGCATAAGAGCTGAGTTGTTTTTTTGTTTCAATTTAAATACCATGTGTAGAAAATACGAAAACCCACTTCAAAGCTTCTAAATCAGTTTTTACAACAAAGAAACATGAATTTAATAAAACGATAAAAGCAGAATATAAAATTATTAAAAAGATATAGGAAGAATGAAGAACAAATATTAACTGTAACTGTATTTACTGTTTTGGTGGGAAATTTGTTTACTAACAATACTTTCGGATAGCAGCATCGTTCAGAATGGAATGCAAATAATTTAAAAGCATTCTTTATTTTTTTTAACAATTAGATTAAGATTTTCAATTTAAATAGATTTCTTCATCATTCAAGAACATTGGAATGTTTATAAGAATATTTTCTTATTTTATTTAAGAAAAAAGGGGATTAAATTTATTTATCATGGATTACATGACAGAGGAAGAATTATATGAACTTCAGCATCAAGATGAATTTGATGCTTTGGATGATATGAACACATCAAATTGTAAATTTTCATAAGTTATTTTGTTGATAGAATTGTTCTGCTTTTATTTTTGGATTTTAATTAATTTCTGGTTATTGTAGTAATATTTAAAAATGCCACCTAAAAAATTTATGTAAATTATTAACTTTTATTATTATATTATGTATATTAATTTTTTCATATATTATTTTTTTGTTTTTTACTTTTTTGTTCTATT
Source organism: Caerostris darwini (assembly GCA_021605075.1). NCBI lineage: Eukaryota > Metazoa > Arthropoda > Arachnida > Araneae > Araneidae > Caerostris > Caerostris darwini. The sequence continues at coordinate 164,351 of BPLQ01008179.1, forward strand.
TTTTCAGCTATTGCGAATGATCTCGAACCTCTTTCGTTTTATTCAAATAAAACTAGTTCAAAAGAAACAGAAGTGAGTAATTTGCACTCACAACAAAATGACACTGAATCTCAAAGTATTTTAGATAGTGAAAATTTCACAGCTGAAAACAGTAAGTGTATTTCTAAACTGTTATTTTTTTTAACTTGCATAACTGCTAAAAAATAATCATTCAACATTTTAATGTTAGAAATTTTGATAAAAAATTTAATTTTTTGAATAATAACTGTAATAATAACACTGTAATTTTTTGTTTAGTATTCAATTAAACTTTTTTATGTTCTTAGAAAAATCAAATTATTATGCTTATGAAAATTAATAATTTTTTGCTAATTATGTAGTTTTTAATTTTTTTACGTTAGTTATGTTTCATAGCATATAAAATAATTCTGTAATTTTTGATAACTGATTCAATATTGTCTTGCTTAGAGATGTGATAGATTTACAGTTCATGATGTAAATTTTTTCGAGCCTTCTCTGTTGAATATCTTGTATGTTTGTACTAAATTCATGAGCTTTAAGCGCATTTCTTTTATCCTTTCTTTTATTTAAAAATATTTGAAACAATATTGAAATAAGTTCTCTCATTTATTCTTCTTTCAAGTGTGACAAATTAAAAGCTGTTAGTTAACATTTTGTAAAAAATCCATACAAATTCATGGGCCTAAAAATAAATCTGTGCACTCAGTCTGTTGAATGATTTTGATATTCAATATGATGAAATAAAAAACACTGAAGTGCAATTAGATAATGCATTATTTTGTTTTCTTTACACTATGTGGATACATATTCAGTTAGACAAAGACTATTTTGTAAATAAAACCAGTTGAAAATTGAAAGTTATTGTAAAATGTGTTTGTTTTCTTTAATAAGATTTAATTTTGATTAGTGTATTAAATGATTATTCATATTATAATGACATTATTTTATTTTTACTGGAATAGTTTGCCATTTCTATTTTAGCACAATTCATAACATTTTCAATCAAAATTACTAAGTAGTCCAGTTCAATCATAGTGAAAAAATACCTAAAATTGTATTTAATTGTAAGATTTTTTTTTTTTTTTTTTTTTTTTTTTTTTTTTTTTTGCATTGTTATTTCAAATTTAAAAAAAAAATATTTTAGAAATTTACTAGTTTTCAGTTATTTTTAGTTTGTTGCCAATAACATGGTCTTTACTAGGGCATAAAAAGTAAAATGAATTACTGAAAAAAAATTTTTTTTTTGTCAAAATACTGGTATTTCTAAAATTCTAAATCACTTTTGGAAAACTCTTAAACTAAAATAAGTCTCTTAAAAAATAAAGTCGCTTGAATGTAGGGAATTGCAAAACAGCATTTAAAAAAAATGATTACAAATAATTACTTCATAAGTTTCAAAATTACAAATTACACCAGAAATCATGCAGTCCAGCCATTAATGTGTTGACTATGTAATTACAAAAATACAAAACAATATTTTTTGATGATATTGAATTTCAAATATTGTTAATATCATTTCCATCTTGTGATATATTGCTGTAATTCTTTGATGTTTCAAATTCCATTTATTTGAAATATTTAATTACTCTTGAAGCAATGGCTAATAATATACTGTAGATTCAGGACTTTTATTCCCTTTCCTTTAAAACAGAAATTCTCATTTTGATTTTATGCTGTAACATATCCTCCATTTATGCCTATATAAAAAAATTCGGAAAAACAAAAAAGAATATTTATAACTTAATGCTTTTTAACTTGTTCTTTTTCAGGCAAATCAAGTTCTCTTTATTCTAAATCTAATACAATACTTACTCCTATAAATGAATCACTGGAAAATTCTATGAGTTTATTAACTGAAAACTCTCCTATAAATTCTGAAAGAAGCTTGTGTAACAGTTCTAAATCCTCTCCAAAAGGTGAATATATATTCAAGAATTTCATTGAAAAGTTTACTAAAGTATTAATTATTTAAAAAATTTATAGAAGAAAAAAAAAATTCATAAGTATTGAAATTTTGTTAACTGAAATAATTTTCTCTGTGATTTTTTTTTACATGTAATATTTATAAATATATTTTTTATAAAGTTTTTGCAATTAATGAAATTTATTGAAATGTTCGGATTTATTGAATTTTTCTTATGTTATCTTTGTGAGATTCAAACTTTTTTAATACTAAAAATAACTTAGTATGGTCTTTTATTTCTAAAAGTAAATATTTAACTTAAAATTATTGTATAAACTAATTTCTTTTTAATATATTTTTTCATTAGAAAAATTGTCAGTTAAAAGAAAATTGTCTTATGATGTGAATGATTGGAAAGAAACTTCTGAAAGTAGTGAAGTTTTAACAATACAAAGAGCTAAAAGAAAAGTTGGAGATTGGTCAGATGATGAACTAAATACATCAGATTCTGGTAACATTGCTTGTTAATAATGCTTTTAATATATATTTCATTTAGTTATTTAGGAAGTAAATTTTAGTAGGTAATAATAGTTCTTTAAAACTTCTATTAGAATTTTATATTTAGCATTGAATGAAGTTTTTTTTTTTAAAAAAAAAAAAGGCATTGTGTCATATTAATGCTATAAACATATCTATGATATACATATATATACTGTAAAAATATCTATGCTATATATATATATATGTATATACTATAAATATATGTATGATTAAATAGATTTCTCAACATATTTTTTAAAATTTTGTATGCAATGATCAGAGCATTGATTCCAATGTATCTTTTATTATGTACATAGTTAAAAAGAGATGTGGGTATGCTGAATCTGAAACAGATGTTTCTGAAATTCCTTCTACTTCTTATCAATCACAATCCCATGCACGATCAGTTTTACTCAGTTCAAAAGAAACACTACCACTTACACGTTCAGATGGACGTAGGATTTATTTTGCTTTAAAAGATGAAGACGATGACTGTAATGATGTAAGAATTTCAAATATGATAATTCAATTTCTCTTTTTATTTAGAAATAATACATATTTAAGTGTTGCATTATAATCATGTTACTGTATTGCAGGTTCAAAGTTTTAGTAAAAGAACTTTCACCCTACTTCAGACACCAATAGACCTCCTGAAAACTCAATATTTCCTTATGGTATGCATGAATTATCTTTTGCTTTGAAGATTTAACTGACTGCCTTGCCACCTATTACTGAGTAACCTAAACAACTAACCACACAATTTGATGTTGATTAAACATACAAATTTTAAATTAATTAATTTTAAAATAAATTTTTTATTAATCATGTTTCTATTATTTTTGCACATTAGTATAATAAAACTCAATTTCTTAAATATATCAATAATAATTTTTGATTCTATAAATCATTTTCTGTAATTTTTTTTTTTTTTTAATCTGTAAAATATTTGTTTGTTTGAAATTGGGAAAAGTTATGTACAATAAAATACATAATATTTTTTATAGAATTGTAAAATTATTTAAAATAAAATTTTGATTCTAATTTAATTAAATAAAATCAACAATTATGTATTGGTATTAAATTATTAATTGTGCAGATCCAGCTGTGAAAATTTTTTCAATGAATAGAGTTGTTTAAATTAGTAACATGCATAACGATTGATATTTAAAATAATCTCATAATTTATCACAATGTAGGATGCTTAGCATTAAATGGCATTATATCACTGATATATTTTCATTCTACACCATATGGTCAGATATATATTTATATAACACTTTCAAAATAAACCAAAAAATATTAGCATTGATACACAGTAAGTTTAGACTAGTATATGCAATTGATGCATATCAATCAATACAATAAAATTTTTTAAAATGTAAAACATAATTGAATTGAGGTAAGCATGATGAAATGAATGAATTAAGTATGAAAAATGAAAATTTTTATGTTTAAAAATTAAAAAAAAATATTTAGGAAAATTTGTTCATGAAATTTTGTATTAGACTACATTATTCTATCATAAATCAAAGTGTTTTAGTAACTAAGGAAGCTCAATTAAATGTTAGTTAATTATGTTATGGCAAAAATAGAATATAGTTTTGCTTCTACTATATTTAAGTATAGATTAATGCAAAAAAATTATTTACCATTAATTTAAATTCTTTTTTTTAGGAAGAACAATTATTAAAAGAACAAGAAGTAACTCCTATGGTAGAAGAACCTTCATTATTTGAAGAATGTAAAGAAAATATTCCAGAACAATCACTTTGGGTAGAAAAATACCGTCCTATGTCTTACACGCATCTTTTAAGTGAAGAGGTATTTTTCTTTTGTTTTAATAACTTTAAAATATTTAAGTTCAAATATTTTTTAAAATATATTATATATTTATGAAAAGTTCATATTTTTTAAATTATTCCAAAATTATTATTTTTTCATTAAGTGAAGAACTTTTGTTTTATATATTTTACATTCTTTATTTTAAGAAATTGCTGTATAATTCTATAAATATTCTGTTTTAAAAATCATTAAAAAATTTAAATAAATTTATTATAAATTTCTTTGTGTTGCAATGTTTTTTTATTTTGAACTCTTTATGCACAAGACTAATTTTCTTTCTTTTAATATATTTAAATATTATACAATTCTATTTCTTTTAAATTTCTCTCTTTAAAAATTTAGCAAACAATCAGTAATTTCATTTTAGTTTTGAGTGTATGATTAAAATGAGATTTGTTTTTCAACAAACTTTTAGGGTATCAACCGAACCCTTTTACAATGGCTTAAGTTATGGGACAAAATAGTTTTTGGAAAGGAAAAGAAAATCAAGAAGAAAGCAGCAACAACAGAGCCTAAGAAAACAAATAAATTTCAAAAAACTTGGGGTGAACTAATTGAGGTAAACCTTTTTGGCTTTGAATTTTGTGAAATTGTGTCATAAAACATTAATGAAGCACTTATTTTTCAAAAGAGAGGGGATAATGTATTAATAGAAATAAAACATTTGATAGAAAGGTTTTTTAATATTTTAAAAATCTAAATGGAACTTAAATCTAACTAAAAATGTAAAAATTTTTGTATAGAAATTATTTAATTATCGTTAATTTTTCTTTTCAATAATAATAACATTTTTATATAGAAATTTTTTATTTATCATTGATTTTCCTTTTCATGTTTTATTAGGATTTGGATGAATTTGGAAGACCTTATCACAAGGTAATTCTCCCATTTTTATTACCTGATCATATGCTGTATTTGTGTTAGTATATTTTTTGTGTAAATAAAATGATTTATGCAGGTAGCATTTCTGTGTGGCCCACCTGGATTAGGAAAGACTACACTGGCTACTATTATTGCCAGACATGCTGGATATAATGTCATTGAAATAAATGCTAGGTACATCAATCACACACTTTTTTTTTTCATTTTTTTAACCCTTAATTATTTTTAACTCTTGTCAAATTATTTTTTTTTTAGTGATGATCGTAATCCAGAATCATTTCGAGTTGCTCTAGAAGCTGCTACTCAAATGAAATCTGTATCACATCAAGATCATCGTCCAAACTGTTTGATTCTTGATGAAATTGATGGGGCTCCAGCTGTATGTGTTATTATAAATGATTTTCTTAACTATGATTGTTTTTATTACATAAATATTTTTAACATTAGTAAATTTAGCTCCACCGATTTTATGTTATATTATAAACCTGTATTTTTATAAGTTAACAAGATAATAGAAGTTTTGCTTCATTTGTGGATGCAGTGAAAATTGTAATAATATTTATAATGTTTTAAATAAATTAATTCTCCTATTATATATTCAGCACTATAATATTGTATAATATCTCACCTATTGCTCCTCTACTATTATAAGATTTTCTTTTTATATTCAAAAAGTATTATTTTTTATTTTACAGGCCTCTATAAATGTCCTTTTATCCTTTATTAAATCTGTTGGTGTTCCTAAAGGCCAAAAACTTAAAAAGGGAGACATTCCTCTTCTTAAAAGGCCTTTAATATGCATATGTAATGATCAGTAAGTCTTGCACAATTGAATTTACAATTTTTTGTTGAATTGATAAAATTATGTACATATTGATAAGTTTATAAAATTTTCTATATATGTATTTTCAAGTAACAAAATTTTCATCTTACCAAAAATGTGATAATGCTATGAAAAAAAGAATACAACATAAAGTATTATTGGATAAAATAGAATTAAAAATATTCTACGGTTATATATGATGGAATAAAAAAATTTTCATTGAATGTAAAAAATATGAAAGATAAACATTTTCTTTCTTTGTTATTTTTATTGATATAAGCCATTACTTACAGTATATAGTGGGTATAAATATTAGCCAAGAAGTGAAAAATCAGTTGCTATATATTAAAAAAAAATGGCCTTAAATGTAGTCGATTTTAATTCTTTTACAGTATTTTTGTAATTAAATTTATATGGGTAAATTACATTATCTGAATAAAAAAAATTATGTAAATTTGAAATTTTTATGATTTTTATTAAAAAGATGTATTGATATCTGCCATTTTGACTGAAAATTAAACATTGTTAAAAAAAATTGTTATTCAAAAACTTGTTCCTATTAAATTCTTGAATTAATAGCTTTTTAATTATTAATTTAAGAAAATCACTTTTTATCAATACTAATTTAAAAATAAATTATAAAAATAATTATATTAAAATCCTGCTGATAATTATATTCAAACTTTTGCAATTTTTAGATATAGTGCTGCTTTGAAACCACTTAGGCAATTAGCTTTAGTGTTAAACTTTCCTTCTACAGCTACATCTCGTCTAGCTGCACGACTTAATGAGGTATCTTTTTTTTTTAAATTGAATGATTACTTATTTAAATAATTTTTAATAATTTAACTTTTATTAGAGATTTTTTTTTTTTTTTTTGAAAATAATTTACATAAGTTATTAATGGCTTAAAAACTCATTGCTATCAGATTTTTACCTGATATATTGAGTCAATTTGTTTACACTATTCTCATTGAAATATTATCTCATTGAAAATTCTGTTTATTTATTTATTATTATTTTTTTTTTTTGCAGATATCCTCAAAAGAAGGCTTAATTGCTGATATGGCAGCTTTGAGCTTGCTTTGTGAGAAAACTGCAAATGATATTCGATCATGTTTATCAACCCTCCAGGTGAAATTTGTTAAAATATTAATTAAAACTACTGAAGTGTGTGTGGGGGAGGGGAAAGATGCAATAGTTTTGAATTTATTGAAAACTAATTTTATTTAAATTCCAGAAATATATCTTAAATATGTATATATTTTTATTGCTTCATACCATTTTAAGTTACTGTTCATAATTTTAAATTATATAAAAAGCCTTTTTAATATGTAATTTAAAGTATACATTTTACTTTGCAGTGAAAAGTGTTTCTAACTAAAATTTGTATTTAGTTTCTTCATAGAAAAAAGCACGAATTGAAAGTGTCAGACCTGCAAAATTTACAAATTGGGCAAAAAGATATGCAGAAAAGTCTTTTTGCTGTATGGCAAGATGTATTTTATTTCAAAGATAAAAAATCGTAAGTTTTATAAATCAACTTAAAAAAAAAATCATTTTTAATTAATATATATCAGATTTGACTTGATTTGATTTATTTTTTTTACAGATTTTCAAAAACATTCAATGTAATTCAAGCATTTGGAGACTATGAAAAAGTTTATGTTGGAATGTTTGAAAACTATTTAAACATTAAATTCAAACACAGAAATTTAGATTCGGTATGTAAATTTAATTAACAAAATGAGCTATTGAGTAATAAAAACTAAATATCTAAAAAAAAAATTCAAATCATTCATTTTATATATTCATTTATTTTCATCTTTAGTTGTATTCTCTTTTTTTATTTGTTTCAATTAAATAATTCAAAATTCTAATTATGATATTTAATGCAGACAGCTATAATTTAATTTTCATTAATTTATTATAAGTTCTTTATTGCAATACTTGAGAAGCCACTTGAACTCATTAAAATAAGTAAAAAAGTATTTTCAGGAATTTATTAATTTTTTAACTTTAAACATCCTTCTTTAAAAAAATTTTTTTTTTATTAATTATAATGATACAGCAACTTCAGCATCTTTAAATTAAAATCATTCATAATGGAGGGCTTATAATAATCTTCTGTCTGTAATCCATAGTACCATATAATCCACTGAAGTAATTTTCTGCTTCAAAAAAGAAAATATTTTAATATAATCCACAATGTTACAGTGTTAATTCATAATCCACAGCGATTTCCACCACAGATGTATCATATACCATTCAACTTCTATTTTTTTTTCATTCTCATTGTGTAAAAATTAAAAAAAATAAATAAATAAATTTTTTTCAATTTTAAGCAATGTTTTTTCTGTCATAATTATAAACAAAAGTTATTTTATAAATTTATGGTAATGGAATCTGGAAAGAAGGTATGCTTTTAAAAACTATGATAAAAACTAAAAGAACATTTTTCTTATGATTTCTATTCTACATATTAACTAGAGTGATGAAAATTTTGATCACTAACACTTAATGTTAATTATTTTACTTCTCAGATTTTTTCATCCACTGTACATACTAATATATGATTCTTGTAACATTTTGTCTAATTTTGTAAAAGCTTGGCTCCCTTCAGTTTTCCTCAACTGTCATGTTTCTTTGTATTTAAAATGTTGTTTAGCTTCTCTTATGCAGTTTTATAAATTTTTATTCACCAAAGTGTTTTTAAGCTGTGGATTTATAAAATTTTTTCTAGAACTTCCAGGAAAAATGTTGCTTATGGATTGTATGCAATGGCCAATTATCAACACCCCAAAATTTTTAAGTTTTTTCTTAACATATAATCCACAGATTATAAATAGGAAATTACAGTAATAATTTCCAATTTGTTATGTCGGAATACTATTTTTGATTATATTAATTTAATATATAATTTGCTTGCTACACTTATATTAAATGCACATTTCAAATGTGTTTGAATTAGATTACTCAGTTGTGATTTTTCTATAAATTTTAGGTTTGGTTGGGGTCAGAATGGCTTTGTTTTGGAGATATAATACAACAACAAATTGCTCATCAGCAACTTTTCTTTTTAATGCCATATCTCCCTTATCCAGCTGTGGCTTTTCATCTGCTTTTTGCATCTAATTCTTATCCTCATATATCTTATCCATCAACATTTTATGAAGTAAGTTTTTACATTTTATTATGTTTGTTTGGATATTGCTTTATTAAAAGCTATTCTAACATTCTTCATTGAATCTTATGACACTTAGTTTTATACTAATTATTTGCTTTTCTTAAAATTATAATCTTAAATTCTATAATTGTAAGTATTGTAATATTAGGTACTTTATTTTCAGAATAAAATGAAAGTTTCTCAGTTGTCAAATACTTTAACAAGTGTGATTAAAGATATCACAACATCTTTGAAAACTTTTCTTAATCCTGCCATCTTATTGACAGATGTGTTCCCTTTTCTAGTAGAAATAATTAAACCTAAGTTAAGACCAGTAAGTATTAGATATATTTCTTACATATTTTTTTAAAATTTTTTATTTATGTATACTTTTAAAATGCTAATTTCATTTCCATAAATTTTTTTTTTTCAGATGATCTATTATTTATTGTAATTTTGTGTTTCTTTTTTTTATCTTTCAGGTTAATACTCAATTATATAGTGAACGAGAAAGGAATGAGTTGCGGCGAGTCATTGAATTAATGTTAGCCTTTAATTTGAATTATCGCCAAGAAAGGTCGTTAGAAGGAACTTATAATTATGTTCTGGATCCGTTAGTATTTTTAGTATAGTATAATTATTCTATTTGATGTATTCTTATGTATACTTACATATGTCAGTTAAAACTCTGTATATGTTTTTAAAAATTCTAGTTATTTTTAGAATTTCATGATTTTGTAGCAATTTATATACTGAAAATTACGAAACTTAAGTAGATAATTAAAAAAAATTTTTTTTAATTTTTATTGTTATTTAAATTTTTTTTTTTTTTTCTGGTTTGAATTTATGAAATTTTTTTTTCCTTTTATCAGAAACATTGAAGAATTAATTAAATTCAGTGACATAAAGACAAAAACTATTTTGACATATTCTTCAAAGCAAATGATTGCACGAGAGGTAATTAAATAAGTTTAATTATTATTATTATTATTTTTGCATTAATAGTTACAGTTTATATTTTGGTGTAATTTGCATTGTATTGGTGCATTTTTAGGTTGAAATGGAGCAAATGAGAAAAGGGGATTCTTCTGCAGATGAAAAAGCAAAAAAACTCTCAAAAGATCCAACAGTTAAGAAAATTGAGCCAAAAATATTTCAAAAGAAAGAAATCATTTCTGAAAAGGTATACATTTACAGTTTTTTTTAAAGTGAATTAATTACAAACGATGACATTTCTTTTGTATCTTTAAATAAATAACATGAATAAAATTTTTCAGCCTGTTTTAGATTTTTTTGGAAGGCAAATTATTCCAACTGCAAAAATGGAAAATGAAAGTAAGTTTGCTGTTTATTGGAAAACTTAATACTTACTTGAATGTGCTGACTTGGTTAAAGAATTATTTAAACATTTTAGTATAGCTTAAATGATGAAAAGTGTTTTAAAAAATTTGCTTGAATTAAGATACAAGCATAAAAAAATAATGCTTTATCTCAATTATTTTTAATATAACATAGGTTTAGATTTTCAGATTATTATAGTTATAAAGGAAAACATTTTTATATTTTTAATTTAAGGCTGTTTTCTTACTAAAATATTATTTATTTTGAGTGCCTGCCTACATATATATTAGCAATCCTGATTTTTAATATACAATATACATTTAGAATATTTTCTTGTTTTTTTTTAAATAAAAAACAAGACAATGTCCCTTTGTTATACATAACAGTGTCCTTTTGTTATATACAATGCCCCATCATTATATCACACATATTGGAAGACAAAAGAAAAATGCTATATTATGGAAATGTGACATAACTCACAATTTTATCTGGCTTCTATGCCTTCAGAAAATGTCTGAAAAAACAATAAAACGAGAGCTTACTATATTATTCTGAAAATCAGAATAACCCTTGCATCTTTATATATGAGGAATTTATGTTTTAATACGTTTTCAATATACTAAGATGTATTTGGTATAATTTCCCCTTTTATATAACATAAATATTTGTCATTTCACCTTAAGATGTTATCCAATATATAAATTTTACCAATGTATTTTTGAAAACTTTGCGATACACGCTGAAGAAGGTTGAATATGCTATTTATTTGCCCTATTAATAGTATGACTATCTGGCATAAAATGAAGACTATCCTTCATATTTATGATTTTTTTGAAAAAATAAATTGTAGTAATGCATATTGACAATCTTATATATATATATATATATATATATAATTCATTAAAAATGTTAAGGAATTTTATATAAAAAGTTGTATTTACATAAAATTTTGAATAATATTTGTTTTATTTGATTTGTGAATCTAATTTATTGTAAAATGTTCATCAAACGAAAAATTTATTTTCAGAAAAAACAGATGCTAGAGATGATGAAGTTTGGTTTCATTTTAAAGAAGGTTACAGTAATGCTGTGAGAAAAACAGTCTATATAAAAAATCTTCTTTAATAGCTTTTTTCATATTTTTAAAAATGTTTATTACTTTTAAGATAACAAAATTGTAAAAAACATTTTTTTTTACTGCATTAAAATGAGAAAACTTGGAATATTGTTTAAAAACATTTGAAATTATTTTTTATGGCATTTAAAGGATTATAGGGAAAATTTATGTATATTGCATGAACATATTTTCATATTGTTTTAATTTTCTTGAATTAAATTAATTTTAAAGATTTAAAATTTTTTAATTTTATTTTTATATATATATATTCAGATTTCAATTCAAATTTTGATTTTATGTATATACATAAGTAGTAGGTATACATAAAAATAACTTTATTAATTTATAACTACATCATTTTTGATGAATTATAATTTTGATAAAATATTAAATGTTGTAATTTTGTAAAATAACATAATAAAAGAAACATTTCAGTAATAATATTATTTATTATTATTTCTACAATCTGTGCCATGATTTGTAACTATTAGTGACATACACAAATATACATAACAAATAATACTAATTCTCTATAGTTACTGTGTATAGTGTCCCTTTCACATAACTATATTCAATTATATCTTGGGTGCTTTTAGTTTCATTATCTGAATATTGAACTATTAGGAAATGAGAATTATCTTAGATCCCTACTTGTTTTTCTTCGGAGACTGAAAGAAAAAAACAAAATAATTTTGAATTATGCCATGTTATGCTGCATTGTAAACATTTAATTATAATAATTCAATGTTTACACAGAATGAAGTAATACTGTAACAAAATATACCTTATTCTAATAATTATTACATTGCTAGATGCATGATATAAAATGAATAAATCTTCAATATGCATTGAACAAATTATATATATATATATATCCAATTAGAAAGTTGTTTCAAATGATGATAGCATTCTAGATTTGGTATTCTTGTATCACCTTACATAATTGTCATAAGTAATCTATTGAAGACAACAATGGATCCATAAACATAAAATTGGATAAAGATATGATTATAGACTTTAATATGCAAATGCTTAAACAAACTATTTCTAATTGTTTGCCAAATATTTTCCCAGTACAGCTGTATATCAGCTTATAAACTTAATTATTTTCTAATAGAGTTTGTGTTTTGAGTTTACTTTCCTATTGTACACTAGGAATAAATTTCCCATAAGTCCTAAAATAAAATAATTTTAACTGGAAATATGAATTACACTAATTAATGATGTGCGATACAGAGAAGCATTATCTAACATATGTTATGTGTGCAACTTTCTTTTTATATATTTTTACTTATATAATAAAAATTTTGATTTTCAGCTTTTATTTTTAATCTTCCAAGTAAATTGTTTCCTTCTACACGTTGAAAAATATTTCATTAGCTAGATTTCTACATTGTCGTTTTACAGATTAAAAACTTCAAAAATAACAGTTAAATTACTTTCGGATATTTTACTTTTTGTCTTGTAGCTGTAAGAATTTCTAAAACACGATTTTTTTTTTCTTGTCCACATCAAGTTAACTATGCATTACATTTCATAAATGTAAAAGAAATGTTACTGCCCAATGCTGTTGAACATGTTTTAAAAATGAAAAATAGCTGAGATGTGCAAGCATATTTGTTTCTTTCACATGCTTTCTGTATATCAGCTTATATGATAATCACGTGCTTTTTTTTTTGTTGAGAAAAATATCTATACAGATGTGAAAATTCACTGTGATCTTGTGTGAAATACATAAAAAATTGTCTTAAGTCCTATAAATCTATGACCCATAATTTTCAAGGAAAATACAAGAATAACACAAGGATTTTAGATCTGACCCAGGAAAATTTATTTTGATGGTAACAGAAGAAATTGCGCAACAAATGACGTTAAATGCTTACCTGTACTTAATTTCTTATTTACGAAACATACAAAAATGCTAATTACTGTGAATTATCCGATGTTCTTATGGAAAAATAACAAAAATTTATGATTAACCACAGATTACAAAAGAAAGTAATAAAAAAAAGCAATTTTTCCCTCTATTACTTAACCAACTGAATTCAATTAATAAACATTTATCGATTTCGACAAAAATAGCTTGCGACAGAAAATTTTTGCAACTCAATAAAAATTATGTATTTTTTTTTTACTAACTGAGCAAGTAGCATTCAATAATATTCTGTAATACGAACGTATTACAGATTCTTCAGATTATATTCTGTAATACGTTTTTTGCGATATTTTAAATAAAAAACAACAGTTATTTATGACATTTTTATTTAAAGGAAATTCTAGTAAAGCTGTACTAAGCTACTGAAAATTTTCTGGGATACTGCTGAAAAGTCTTATTTCAAGTTGCATTTCTGAACATAGAAAAACGACCTATTCAATTGCGATAGCTGCTTATTTATCATAGGAAAGAGCAGCTGTCGTTTAGCTTGCGTGAAAAGGAAGCGATGGGAATGTATTTTCATGGTAAAAGCATTCCGCTCATGAATATTACATGTGCCTAATTTTTTGATAGAATATCAGGCCAGTGCCTTAAGACGAGAGAGACTAAATACGTCCCGTGCTCTATTTTTTATTTAGACTTGGTGATTAGGAAAAATATGAATCATCCATTTTACTGCATTTGCGTGATGTCCATGGTGATAATTTTCTATTGTTAAATGAATGTAAACTATTTACACTAATATTCTCAGCATATTTCCAGTTAAGCTCTATTTTTTTTTTGTTCCGGATGTGAAGTCGATGATTTCTTTCTCATTTCCCCTGGAGGCTGCGTTTTCAAGCGGCCTGATGGTCAATTGGCTAGCTCTCTGGCTTTTGGTACCACAGGCTCCAGGTTCGAATCCAGACGGTGGCATGGATGTTTGTGAGTGGTTCTGAATCCACTTAAACTATAGATCCTGGTCTAATTAGTCTAAAGTGTGTAAAAAAATGACCGTAGAGCGACAAACCAAATTGCTGCGTTTGCAATGTGTAATTCTTTAGTCAGAATTTCGCTGCATAGAGTTTGCAGCCTGTTTCCTATATTATGATAATACTAAATTACTGTAATTTTTTTTGTTCTAATCAGGGATTTATATGCTAAAAAACATCAAAATTTTAGGTTCTGGATCATAAACTGCTACGTTTAAAGGGAGAAGTATAATTGTAGACGTTGAAAAGAAACCGATCTTTGACAAAAGTTGGCAAAACTCGACTCGTATTATAAGTCGTTATATACTAGTTCTAGAATGAAATTAAATATAGAATACAGAGAAAGCCAAATTAATAATTAACAAGGATACTGATAAGCATTTTCACCTCTTTACTTAATTCAAAGACTACGAACTTTGTTAAACTTTTCGCCAAAAGTTCTTTAATGCATATCTTCTTTTGGGTTTCTATTATCTTGAATTTATGATGTATATATTTTAAAAATCCTTATAAAATTGGGAAAAGTTTCATTAGTTATTTGTCATGTATATAAAACTAAATATGATTGGCAGAACAGAACAGAATTTGGTAGATTAAAAAGCAACTCGAATCATTTCGCAGATTATACGAAATCTTTTATTTTTTTGGAGCACAGAATTATACTGCGAGTATATTGCCCTGCGGATTATATGCAAGAAATTACGGTGTTTAATTTCAAAATGAAAGTAGAAATGTAAGATTTTTATGCTTGATAAATTATGTTGTTTTCTACTGGCAAATGAGAAAATAAACTTTTGTACTGATAAATCAGGATTTTAATTGATAAATGCAATGCGATTAAAGATCTTAACTCACAGGATTAGAACTGGAACTGGGAACTCGAAGTGACGAATCAGAATCCCATCTCTGAAGTTCTTCACGAACCATTTTTTCCATGTGATGTCTTTTTGCTTTTTCGTCCAGATCTCCACTCTGGAAAACAACATCAGAATTACAATTTAAGATCTATTTTAAATTTTCCGTTTTCATTATTATCTTAAAACAATTTAACAATTATAAGTATTAATTCGTGTTTATTTTTTGGTCTTTAAAAAAGGCATCTATTTTATATAAAAAAAATTAATTAGTACATCTAATAAAATATTGTCCGTCGCTAGACCCTGCTTTTTCTCATCTCTTTTTTAAAAAGACGAATTACTCATTAAAAGAATAACTTGTCTTTTGAGGTTAGGCGTGAATCAAGTCAATTTTTTAATTCTTCAAAAGAATGGGAAGTACTGCTTTATGCTAAATGCTTTTTAAGTGGAGAAGATCATGAATTATGACTTGGGTGTCAACTATTGTAAAGGAAGTTGTAGAACTGAGCTCATAAAAAATAATGTAGTATCTAAAGGTCACAGGTCTGGTCGAAATAGTTCTCTCAGCTATCTATGCTGGGCTACTACCATTTATGGGAGTTATAAGCTATACGTTTTTAATTGAAACATGTAGTAATCAGAAGGAGCTATTTCTGGAGAATATGGTGGAGGGACTTTCCATTGAAGCATTTCCAAATGGGTTTTCATCTGTTTTGCTTGTGGCCGAGTATTGTCTTGTTGAAAAAAAGGACATTGATGTACCTTTCTCGTATTCTGGTAGTTTCTCTTCCAATGCTTGGCTCAAATGCATTAATTGCAATTGATTAGCATCTTATGATTATTTTCATTTTGGCTAAGGCGCTTTTGATCCTTCATATTAAAACCACTGTCTTTGAATCGTTTAAACAATTTTCAATGAGTTCTTCCAACTGGTGCATGTACCCCTTGAGTTTCTACAAGTAATCGATGCGTTTTAGCAATTTGTTTTCAAATTAAAACAGAAAAATATTTGATATTGATAGATTTGTAAAATGTAAAGGTTTGTATGCATCATGAAATTTTAACTGTTAAAATCATTTTAACTGCTTCTTGTGAAATTATGTTTTTAATTGCACCGTAAATTATTTTTATTAAGCATCATATAAGCCTCTATTGTTAAAATTGAAAGTTTCATCTATACTTGTACAAAAAAATTTGATAGAAAAAAATGTACATAAAAATAAAGCACACTATAAGCAATATTTTCTTAGATTAAAGCAAAAAAAAGAAAAAAAAGAATGATATCTACATAAAAAAAAAAGTACTTAACAAATTAAGATCTAAAATATTTTTTAAAATATTTTTTTCTTCTTCTGATTTCTTATAATGGGTATTTCAATATCAGTTTATATTAGAGTTAAAATATTTTAATTCATAACACGGATTGGAAATTTGCATCTTCTAATAATGCCTTTTTCAAGTATTGCTTAAATACTTAATTTTTTTTATCAAGTTAAATAACTATAAGTAAATTTAATGTTTCAATTTAATTTTAAGCTCAATTATAGTTATAATGACATTGGTGCTGTGTTATTTTTGCTGATCTTATTTCTTATTTATAAAAAATATAAACTTCAAATAATCAGTTAAAGGTTCATTACCTCAGAGATAGTGTTCAAAATTTTATTCATGTTTTCTCTCCTTTTAGTTTTTGCTCTGTCCATTGCAGCCATTTTGTTGAGGACTGCATCAATCTTAGATACAATGTTGCCGATTGAGTTTTCCATCTTATCCACTCTTTCCGATAAGCTGTGAAAAAAAAAGGAATTTTCTTATTTATGACGTGAATATAAAATTACTTATGACTTAATATACAATTATTTATGATTTAAATTATTAATTATTTAGACATATTCCTTTTGATTATTTAACAGATATTTTTTGTCGAAATTTATTAACTTCTCAAACACTGACATTTACAGGTTTAATTTGTTTTTGTTAAAATTATTCTAACTAAAAATAATTTAAACTCTTTTGATATTTATAAAAATTTCTCAATAATGATAATGATAATAATAATAACTCATCTCCGCATCGATGAAATCTTAATTCTTCATAACATCATTGCAGCATTATTTTCTCACAGGAAGAGTTTTAGCATTTCATTCATATTCCTTGATAAGTACATAATAACAACCTGTCATTCAAATTTAGCAGCAGACAAGCTGTATTGTGGGTAGTTATATTACATGCAATTAGTGTTTTGTAATGAGATCAAGATGTCATTTAAATCTGATAGTAGATAATCAGTGTGTAATGAGACTCAGAGATTTAACAGATTGAATAAGATTGATTGGATTAGCAGATTGTCTGTACAATTACAGATTGAATATGGACCTCACCATGAGTTGTTCCAGCGTGATTGGTGATCGGTCATGAGCTGAGAATTGTCTACTCCAATATGAAGTGAGGAAAGCTGACTCCTCCTCCTCTTGACGGATTTTCTTAAAAGCCCTGGAGTCAGTCAGTTTCAAAGTCAGCCCCACGTAATTTCGTGAATCACGCCGTGTGATAATTAAGGTCTGTCGCAGACCACATGTTTTAAATTCGTCGCAGACTCGAGAACTGTGAAAATCTCCGTCCTTGAAGTGAACTGCACTTGTGAATCAAATTTATAATTTTTAAGTTTCATTTCTTTGTATAATAACCCTGAGTTCTGTATTTCTACATATATAATGTTTGTAAATAAAAATTAAAGTGTTCTCATGAACCTGAAAGTGACCCTCTTCTTGAAGCTGTTATAGGTCTAATATAGGACGAGCCGTTACATCATCATCATCATAATTGGCTCAATAGCCCGTGATGGGCCAAGACCTTTTGCCTACTGACATATTTTGAAATCTTCATAACAGTTATTGCTTTAAAAATACTGCGCAATTAAACTATATAAATCACAATCTTAAAAAAAAAATAAACTTAGAAATTTCAATTCCATATATTAATCCTTATTGCAGATGTATTAATAATAAAAATTACATAATAAGAATCTTCCAAACATGTGAAATATATTAAGAACTTCCATGCTTTGAATGTATGAAATATTTTAATTCGTAATTTACCTCTAACGATCAACAGTCATGCAATATTTATTGTTTTTCTAATTTTTTTTTTTATTGGTTCACTGAAAAGCTTGCTTATATACAATGCATAAAATAAAAAAAAGAGACAGAATAATTTTTCTTTAATTTAAAAGATTAAATCTAGAAGAGACAATATTTTTTAAATATCAAAAATTTATTTTATATTTATTTCAACAAATAAGGTATAAATATTGAACAGATATTCAAGTAAAATAAATTCACAGTGAAAATTCGAAATTATTTAAAAATTGAGTAGTGCACTAATTTATGATTTAAGAGTATTTATATATAAATAATGTCTCTACTTTTGAATGATCATAACTTTAAACTGATAATCTATATTAAACAATGTTTTTTAGGATTATTTCGTTTTAAATTTCCTTAACCAAAATTTCAAGATTCACTTCGTTGTTTAAAGTTAATTATAAGAAACATTTAAATTTATAATTTTATTTATAAATTTAAAAAATTACATAAAATTTTCAATTTATAAGAAAATTTATTTTTTAATAAATTAAATTAAATTTATAAGAAAAATTTAAATTAAAAGAAAAAATAAATTTATAAGAAAAAATTATTAAAAAGAAACTAGTGGAATAAATAAAATTTAATTTATAAGAAAAATATCTTAAGAAAATTTTTATAAAAAAATTTAATTAATTATTTTTAATTTATAAGAAAAAAATCAAAATAAACATCATTATTTTAATATATAAAATATATATTAAATCCTTATAATAATTTAATATAATTATTATTATTATAATTATTAATTTTCCAAAGAAAAACAACAACAAGAAAATAAAATGTGAGATATAGTTTATATTTTTATTTTATTTTTAAATATAAATTTTTGAAAATATAGCTATATCATTCTTCAACTTTGATTTTCTGGGATTTTATATTAAAAGTACTGAAATAACATTTATTGTAAATAATAACGTAAATTTTTATAATTTTAGGCATTTTGTAACTTCAATTAAAAAAATGTTACCAAATGCAGAAAAGTAGTTGTAGTATTCCTTTGAATTTATTTCATTGGTTACTTCTTATTTATTATTGATTACTTCTTATTTATTATTGGTTACTTCTTATTTGTCATTGATTACTTCTTATTGATTATTTGCTTAAGATAAATGTGAAAAAATACATAAGGGAATAAATAATAAATAATAATAATACACATTAGTTAATAAAAACTATTTCAACGGAAATATATTTAGAAAAAATAACTGACCTTTGCACATTATATTCTGAATTTCTGTTATCAGTTCTAAAATCACCGATGTTTTCATAGAAACATCTTTCTGATTCATAATTTGTCCAATTAAAATTCATTTCTTTCATTTAATTAGGGATTTTTATATATTTTTTTGCTAGCAGTTGTACACAGGTTCTTGAACGATCAGAATTGCTGCTAAAATGTTGGTATGCTTTTAGCCTTTGATCAATTATCCCTTAGCAAAAATCCCTATCTTAAAAATTTATGGCTTTGAGTCGGATTTATTCTTTCAGAATCATTTACGTTTCTCTATATGAATATTTCCCTAAAATAATGTGCTTTTTTTTTTTTTTTTTTTTTTAAATGAAAGTGCGTTTTTAAGATTTCTAATTTATTTTTGTGAAATTAATATACATTTCTTAGAAGACAGAATATTTTATAAATTTATTTTAAATATTTGTTCTAAGTTTTTGTAACGAAGTGCTTTTCAAATCACAAATAATCCGCAATATTTTATTTCTTTTATCTTTAAATTTGCTTAAATTTTTTTTTTTATTTCCCGCTCTACAAAATTAAACTATAAATAAATTAATTAATTTTAATTATCGCTGTAAATAATAATTCATTCATTAATTAATTTTAATTATCGCTGTAAATTATTTTAATCATACGCAATATTGAAGTGTTATTAAAGTTAAATGCAGAAATCCTAACATGCATGTTTATTTTTTTTTTAAATTAAATTTATTCTAAATGAAAAATAAATTAAAATTTTTTGAAGAGTTATTTATCAAAAAAATAGTTTAAAGGAATTGCTGTTTATTGGTACTACTAATATTTTTTTTGTACATAATAGCATTGTATTATAAGCATTTTAAGAATGTATTGTACAATTTATCCTTAAAAAATGACTTAAAATCTTACACGATACTATGACTAAAAAGGCTTTTTTAAAAGAGTTTTATATTTTATTGATAAATATTAAAAATATTTTTTCAAGATAAGATTTAATGAAAAAAATGTAATTAATTTACACTTAAAAAAAATTTCGTATCATATTATTCCATTTATTGAAATTTTCTAATTAAATACTTACGTTAAGTTTTGCATTAATTTATTTGTATTTACATTAAATTTTATTATTAAATTTTTCCAAGGATGTTCTAAGCAAGAAAAACATTGTTTTATATTTGGCTGATCAGAATTTTATTATTTTATATTTGAAGAAGTTAAAAAAAAAAAAAATTTTATCAAAAATAGAAATGTAGGTTTCTATTCTTGTTTCGAATTTTTTTGTATGTTTATTTATTATTTTATTTATAATTTTTGTGTGTTATTATCCAAATGCTTATTACTTTCAAGTAAAATAAAACTTATATTAAATTAATAACACTAATTATTTTAAAATTAATGATAATTGATTTATTATATATATCAACTAATAATTTATTTTAAATAATTTATTAATGATTTTTTTTATTAATCTATATTCTTTGTAAAAAATTTAAATGAAGAAAAAGATTTATTAAAACATTTTCATAATTAATTTAGTATAAGAAAATTAGTTTAATTAATTTAATATAAATATTGATGAATTAAGTTAGTATAAATATATGTTAATCTTAGAGAAAGTTAAATTATTACACCTAAATTTGTAAAACTTAAAAATCCCTTTGCGAGGGAAAAATGTTGCATTTTTTCCCTCTGTGTGTTCTCTCACCCATTGAAATCTTGTTGCGAGACAAGCGAAGCCATAGCAACCGAACTGACAGCGTTGGAATCATTAGTCTCCGGTTTATGGACCTGCCGCTCGATTTCTAGTCGCTGATTATCCAGATCCGCCAGCATCATCTTCGTCTCATCTGCATCTAGTTCCCGATCGTTGTTGATGTCGTACTTGGCGAATAGCATCTCGATTTCCATGTCCGTGAAGTTTTGCCTGAAAAATAAATATTAAGGTTTCAAATTCAAGGGGAAAAAAGAATGATTTAGTATAAGAATTTTGCAATATTTTATATAAACAAATATACTATGTCAGAGAAAGTTAAATTATTACACCTAATTTTGTAAAATTAAGTTAAATATCCCTTCCGAGGGAAAAAGTGCTACAAATACAGGAAAAATTTATTTTTAATATCTTCAGAATATTATAATTAATTTCTCATGTTTTTTTTTGGTAATTTCTTGGATGTCTTGTTTCCTAACCTGTTTTCGTATTTATTTTTATATATTTTTCTTATTTGTTTCTGCCCTTTTTTTTTTTTTTTTTTTTTTTTTTCACTCTTTTATGTTTGTGTATGTTCAAAGATAACATCTCCTGTCTCGAAATCTGCCGGTAGGCTGGGACAAGGCCCGTCTACCTTTTGGCAGGTTTCGGGACAGGAGATGTAGGACTGACAACTCCACCTTGTAAAAAGAAGACGCCTAGGGACTTATGGTTTAAAGTGGATCCTGAGGCACTACAAACATCCATGGAACTGCCGGGACTCGAACCCGAAACTTGTGTAACTGAGCGTTATTCACTCGGGCATTAAACCCCCAATATGACTTGACAACTCGTGTTTATTAAAAAAACTTTGTATCGATATGGATTCACAACACAAACGATTGTTTTTACATCCTAAGATGTTCTAATACAGCTGGCAATACAGAGACAGTTATATTTCTGCCATAAGCAAGGGCTGCACCGCTGTTACTCATTTAGCACTACCCAAGGGGCACGTGTAGGTGAAGATATGCTAATGACGTGAATAACACTACCCCCCACAATGCTCTACGATCATATTAGATAAGGACCTACGGACATTTTGTGCACAATTTTGGCTAATTAGACCGGGACCTACGGTTGTGGAAGTACTAAAGTGGATTCCGAACCACTACAAACATCCATGGCACCGCCGAGACTCGAATTCGAAAACTGCGACATCGAGCACCAGAGAGCTAGCAGATCGGCCATCAGGCCTCTCAGCTTGTTTTTTATTTATGTATATTTTCTTTTTTTTTCTTTAACTCTTGATATTTGTGTGTGTTCAAAGATTTTCACTTTCATGTCTGCATCTTATGCGTACTTCGAATTTTGAATAATATCCTTTTTCTTTCTGTCTGTTTTTGGTGCAGTTTCTTCAAAGATTAATTAGGATGCACATGGAAAATTTTTTTCTTTTTATCATGAATGCTATTTTCGGGGCTTGATGGCGAGTGACTAGCGCTCTCGTGTTCGGTGCCACAAATTTTGGGTTCGAGTCTCAACGTTAGCATGGATGTTTGTAGTGATTCGGAATCACTTTATCCCGGTTTAATATGACTATTGCTACTACTACACCACACACCACATCACTGTGCATAGAGCTGAGTTTCCCCTTTACAGTTTGGGAATGATGTGGGTGAGAAGTCTGATTGGTTTCTGTGAAGTACTACGGTCATATAACTCAGGGACCTACGGCTTAAAGTGGATTTCGAATCGCTACAAACATACATGGCCCCCACCGGGATTTGAATTTGAAATCTGTGGTACCGAGCACCAGAGCGCTAACCACTCAGCCATCAGGCCTCTGTCTAATATGACTGTAGAGAGTTGCGTGTAGAATTGACAGCCCCACCTCGCAAAAAGAAAAAAATCTCATGTCTCGAATCTGCCAGTAGGCAAATGGGCCTTAGCCTCTTATAGGGCTGTTGCGCTAATGAAGAAGAAGGAAAAGAAACATAACAGTTGTAGACTATGCATACTTTTCATAGCTATTACTATTAATAATTTCATTATTACTATTTTTTTATTGCTGTACTATACTAAGTCATTATGTTTCTAATAGTTTATTGTCATTTTTTCTTCTACTTTTTTCGGTTTCTACATCATGTACGTACACTGTTCAATAATTATTTGATTTTACTAATCTTGCTTGCATAATTTGTACAACTTTTATATTACTTCATAAATAATCATACATTTACATTTAATCATATATAAATAATCTTACATGTTCATAAATAACCGCTTTTGGTTACTTTCTATAAAAAATCATTGTTTATTATAAATTGAATAGAAATATGGAATTTAGCCCACATAACGTATAAGCAAATATGAGAGAAGAAGATTATTTTTAATTGGTCGTACCAGGAAATGTACTTTATTATATATTAAAATAACAGCTAATTAAATATATAGGAGAGATTTACGAAATATATGAAAGGAGCACACAGTCATTTACAACTTTAAAAAATTTGAAAGAAGAAAAATCATTACAGAATCATTTTAATATAAGAGTATGTCAAGAATTATTATATAGAAATAATAGCCAAAATCGCAGAATAGGGGCCGCTGGGATTTGGCGTCCAAACATTTTCGCCAAAGTGCACCAAGTGTAACTAAAGTGAATTGCAAACACTACATGAAATCCAGGTTACCACAAATGACGACTTATCGCTCAGTTGGCGCCACGAAAAAACAGCCAAATCTCAACTGCCCCTATTTTGCGATTTGGCCAAATAATTAATAAGTACAAACATTATTTAAAATTTTATAAGTTTTTTGGATTAGTATTCTAATGGTTTATTTCAAGATATTTTTGATATCGGACTTACTGCCTCAGTTTTTGACGAACTTCTTCGAAAGTCAACTTGTTATCACCATTAGAATCAGCAAGTTTTAAAGCGTTTTGAAGATCTAATAGCTGGTTTCGCTTACCAAGTTTTCCCATCATATTGTTAAAACCCTGAAAATATACTTGAGTTAATTAGGGATTATTGGTAAGTCTACTATAACAGAATATGTAATATTTTTTACCTTCTTGAAGTAATCAGCAATTTCAAATTCATTCTTCTGTGAAGCGATTTCCGCTTTTACTTCTGCGTAAGTGTCGTTGATGATAGCTAAGAACATGTTCTGCAAGGGAAAAATGAAACTGTTAAATAAAAATAGAAACATTTTTATCTTTTATTTGTGCTCATAAAATGATAAGAGTGTTCGTAAACGTTTTATCAACATTAGAAGTGTGTTTATCATCCATTATGATGAATATTATTTACTATGGAATCGTGTCTTATTCCCTCTGAGTGTTTGGTTAGAGTAACTTCAAAACACATTCAACAAGCTCAAGTCGTCATTTCTTTCATGCCGAAGAAATAGTAAGTCATTAGTATATAGTCATCAGTCATGCCGTGAAATAGTAATAAATTTCAAGCACTATTCACATGCAAATTCTTAACGAAAATAAACAGCATTGATTACTACTGATTTGCCAATTGAACCAAACGAATCCATAAGCCAATTGAACCAAACGAATACATCGAAGTTCAATTGAACCAACCGAATCCACTTGAAACGAATCAAAAAAAAATCAATTGAATCAAATGAATCTATAGAAAGCGAATTGAACCGAACGAATCCAAAGAAGGCCAATTCAATCAAACGAATCCATAGAAACCAAATTGAATCAAAAGAATCTATAGAAAGATAATTGAACCAAACGAATTCAATTGAAATGAATCCATAGAAACTTAATTGAACCAAACGAATCCAATTGAAACGAATTCATAAAACAATTGAACCAAACGAATCCAATTGAAACGAATTCATAAAACAATTGAACCAAACGAATCCAATTGAAACGAATTAATGGAACAATTGAACCAAACGAATCCAATTGAAACGAATTCATAGAAAAATTGAACCAAACGAATGCAAATGAAACGAATTCATAGAACAATTGAACCAAACGAATCTAATTGAAACGAATTCATAGAACAATTGAACCAAACGAATCCAATTGAAACGAATTCATAGGACAACTGAACCAAACGAATCCAATTGAAACGAATTCATAGAACAATTGAACCAAACGAATCCAATTGAAACGAATTCATAGAACAATTGAATTAAACGATTCCAAATGAAACGAATTCATAGAACAATTGGACCAAACGAATCCAATTGAAACGAATCCAACTGAAACGAATTCATAGAAAACGAATTGAACCAAAGGTTGTCATTTAAAAGTTTCAAATTCTCAATGAGTCAAATTATATTCACGGCAATTGAAATCATTGGTGTACCAAATCTTTTCACCGGAATCGTTAAGAAGCGTATAGTACATACATGAGGCGCCAACAGTTTTTGAGAGGGTGCGCCACTCTCTCACTCATCGGTGGGAATTGCACAATTGCTCCAATTGTTTGTCACTTTCAGCATCGATTAGTGTCATTCTCTAATCTCTAATTTAGACTGTGCTTCTTTAATTCTTTTTTTAATAATAATTAATTACTTAACTACTTTTCATTCATCCATTCAAGTTCAAATACATTTTTTTTTTGAACTTGAATGGATGAATGAAAAGTAGTTTATGAACGATTGAAAATTTGAACAAAATATATATATAGGGGAGAGTGTGAGCTAATAGAAGAAATTTTCAATCGTTCATAAACTACTTTTCATTCATCCATTCAAGTTCAAATACATTTTTTTTTTGAACTTGAATGGATGAATGAAAAGTAGTTTATGAACGATTGAAAATTTGAACAAAATATATATATAGGGAGAGTGTGAGCTAATAGAAGAAATTTTCAATCGTTCATAAACTACTTTTCATTCATCCATTCAAGTTCAAATACATTTTTTTTTGAACTTGTAGTGGATGACACTTGACGTTAATACAGTTTTTTCAAATATTAATTCAGTAATTAAATTTAATTAATTAATTTTAGTTTTATATGGGAGAAATATTCATATATTCACGCTGATCTTTCTTCTAATTTGCTCATCATTAATTAATTAATACTTAGTTAATAATCTCTTTTTTCTCATAACTAATTATTAATTAATTAATGATTATTAATTATTTTATTCATTCAATTATTAATTATTTTTATTCATTTAATTATTAATTATTATTTTATTATCAAATATTTTTATTATTCATTTAATATATACTATTCAATTTTTAAAATAATGTAACTACAAATTGGAAATAATATAAAAAAAATCGTCTGATTTTAATTTATTCATTTAATTATTAATTATTATTATTTTATTATCAAATATTTTTATTATTCATTTAATATATATTGTTCAATTCTTAAAATAATGTAACTACGAATTGGCTATAATATAAAAAATCATCTGATTTTAATTTAGCTTATTTTTCTGGAAATTATTATTCTTAATTTTTCACATTTGAAATTTGAAATGATCGTGTTTGAGTATTCTTGTTAATGTATTCTATGTTTTTAAATTTTAAATGATCAAAAAGTTTTTGATTAAATTTGAAATATAGCCTAATATATTTGCTTTTATTATTTTTATCGTATGTATTTGCTTTTATTATTTTGCTGTAATTCGAGATTTTTTTTTTTTTCAATTCTTTCTATTAGTTCACACTCTCCCTATATATCAAAATTTGTTCAAACTTGTTCAAATTTTCAATCGTTCATAAAATGCTTTTTATTCATCCACACAAGTTCAAATACATTTTTTTGAATTTGTAGTGGATGACACTGGATGTTAATACAGTTTTTTCAAATATTAATTCAGTAATTAAATTTATTTACATAATTTTAGTTTTTTTTAGACTTAAGTTACATATATCTACCAATAGAGGGCACCAGATAAACTTAAAAAAAATGAATGAAATTTATTTATAAAGGACTTTCTGCAATATAGTGAAAAAAAAGAAGAAATTGACTTTAAAAAATTTCTTTTTATATTACTTGTTTTTTTTTTTCATTGTTGAAGTTTCGTCTCGGACATAAGATTTTACGATTACTGATACTCAGAGTAGAATGCAGTCTTAAGTTCCATAGTAAGTATTGTATGTTTTAATGGATATTATAAATTCTCTCATTTTGTAAATATAGTTTATGAACACTTCGTTTAATGGAAAAACTAGTTTTGACTGAGTCATGTTAAAGCAAGCTTTGAGTTTTGCTATAAAATTAATTAGTTTTTAATTATACAGTTGTAGTTTGTGACATCATGATTATTTGACTAAAAATTAATAAACGTCGATTTCTTTTAATTTATAGGAATTTTGTGTGTGTTTAAATAGCAATTAAATGATCCTGCTCACCATTATTAAAAAATAATATGAACTATTTATAATAAGAAACTGAACGGAATTGTATTTTATTGCTACTTATCATATTAACTAACAATTTCAAACTGAATTTTGATTACAAAAACCTTCATCAAAATTTTAAAGACTCATTAAATACTTGTTAAATTAACGATAAATTATTATTGCAAATTATAACATTTACAATAATGATATATTAATTTCACTAAGCAATTTTTTATGTATATCTATCTATCTATCTATCTATATCTATATCTATATACATCTATATATATATTTATCTATCTATCTATATCTATATCTATATCTAAATCTATATCTATATATAATCTTTATTTTTTTTTATATTATTCAACCAAACGAAAAAAAAAATGAACTTTTTTTTTTCTAATGCAGCTGGCAAATAGACCGCGATTTTTTATGCCATAAGGGCTGCACCGACGTTACTCACTTTGCACTACCCAGGGGGCGCGTGTAACTTGAAGATAAGCTACGGACGCGGAGTAACAATGCGCCCGCAACGCTCTACGGTCGTATTAGGACCAGGACCTACGGTTTAAAGTGGATTCCGAACCACTACAAACACTCATGCAACACCGGGACTTGAACCCGATGCCAGTGGTACCGAGCGCCAGAGCGTTAGCTACTCGGCCATCAGGCTCCCAAAAAAATGAACTGAAATAAAAAATAAAATATAGCCCACATAATCTAAATTGAAGTTTTATCTACAAACTTCAAATGTCAATAGTATTATGTTTCAACTTACCATTAAAACGAAAAAGACGAAGAACACATAGCTTAGGAAATAAATAGGTCCTAGAATTCGATTTGCTGCTTCCAATTCGTAAAAATTGAAATCTCCTAAAATAAGCCTCAGCAGCGTAAATCTAAATATAAATAAATAAAAAAAAAATTTAAGTTTTTAATATTTGAACATTATTTGCTATCATAATTGCAAATTTACTTACACAGCTTTTGCAAATGTACTGAAATCCCTCACAACAGTACCAAAAAGTAAATAACCCAGTTGGGCAAAGGCAAAGAATACAATGAAAAACATTATTCCAAATCCAGCCACATCTTTGGAACACTAAAAGAGAAAACAACGTATATATATATATTAATACCTAACTCATCAACAATAGCTGTACAACTTTACTAGTGTTACTAGATGTACAACTTTACTGACAGATTATTCAGTAAAATAAAAAAATAAAAAAATTAAAGATTTTTATCTTATAATAAAAAATTTTTCCGTTAATTTTCAGAACTTTTTTTGCTATAGTTCTATCTCTGTTTTAAACTGTACTTATTTTAACTTGACAGAATATGTTGAATTTTTCTCATTCATTTCTCATATTATTCATTTAAATGAAAAATATTAGATATATTTATGTTACTAGTCAAAAATCGATATAATGTTTTTTTCTTTTAATGGCAACATTGCTCTATTCCATTTATTACCCATAAAATTATTGGCACAGTTTGGAGGAGATGGGGTTTTCATGTTTCGGACGATTTTCAACGTTTCTTATTGGTGAATTTTTTAAAAAATTTCACGAGCTATTAGTTTATTTTAAATTTCTGTTCACGCGCTAATAATTATATAATTATATATTTAACTTGTTCAGAAATATCGTTTGAGGAAAGCAAAAATAATTCTATTTCAAAATGAAAATTATTAATTATAATAATTATGTAATATATTATAATATAATAATATAATTATATCATTGTAATTAATTATATATGTACAAGTTAAATATATAATTATATATTTAACTTGTTCAAAAAGATCGTCTGGTGAAAGCAAAAATAATTCTATTTCAAAACGAAAATCAGATTTATCAAGAAAAGAAAATCGTTTGGAATTGCTATTGTTCTTTTTTATTTTTTAAGATCGCTGTTATGCATTTTGTTCTTGCATTAAATTCTAAATTTTATGGATAACCTGTATATCAGATCAACTGAATATATTAAAAATATTTTTAGCTGTTTTTTAAAAACTTTTGTTCAATCTTATACCCTGGACAAAGTAGACGACAGCTGAGTCATGGTCTTGTTGAAGCTGATGTACTTGAAGATTTTAATCCAGGCCAGAAAAACCGTCAGGGCCACGAGGTTGTTGAATTGCGTCTGCCAATAGCCTAAAAATTCGAAATTTGGATAACTGTCTGGTTGACTGAGCAATTCTTGAAGTAAGCCGTCCATTACCATATTCCTGTACACACTGAAGCCGATGCATAAAATAGATACCTGGAAAGAAAGTAAAATAGTTTTAACTTGCTCATTTTTTATATTTCTGATGATTATTAGAATGCTGGTTTAATTCAGAAATGCGCTGACTGCGGTCCACTGATGTATTTCGTGCCATCATACATCTATTTTACTTTAAAAATGTAATCAATTTTTTAAAGACAATTTTAAAATTTAACTCAAGGAAATAGAATAGGTAGCATAATTTAATTTTAAATTATTGATAAAGTAAACATTTGAATTTATAAAAATATTATATTTATATGTAGTTGTCTATAATGTGTAGCATACATATATAAATGCAATTTTTTTATTTCTATGATATGTGCCATATACAAGTTTCCTTTCAAAATTAGACTAAATAAAATAGATGGAATTAATTGTTAATGAATAACACTTTAAAATTACCATGTCTGTTTGAATCAATGCATATTTATGAACAAACATTTTTATGCATTTATGTATTATTTTTATTTTTATGTATAAACATCCATATAACAAAATAGATAAATTATTCACAATCAAATAGATAAATTAATTTTTACTAAAAAATCGAACCAAATGCTTATAAAATACTTATTAAACTATTTCACTATCATGATCAAGTTTTTTACTTTTTTTTATTAAACAATATTATTTCTATAAATCAATGCAATACGTATATGTTGAATAATTGACTTTTTTTCTGTGTGGCCTGCTTTCAAATTATAATGCGTCGCGTAGCTTTTGCAATTTCGGGCTTGGTTTGGTTTGTCGCTCTACGATTATCTTGTGCACATGGGGGTTAAACAGACCGGGACCTACTGTTTAAAGTGAATTCTGAACCACTAACAAACTTCCATACCACCTTCAGGATTCGAACCTGGAGCCTGTGGTGTGAGCAAAGGTCAGAGCGCTAATCAAATGGTCATCAGGCCTCGCAATTCCGGGCAATCATAGTTTGTTGTTGTGACTAATCCCCAGTTTCCTGAAGTGCGGAACAAACACCCCATGGGTAGACTTGCTCATGGATGGAGGTAAAGGGAGCAGCTTCTATTGTGATAGAGCACCCATAGGTAGAAGTCTCACTTGGCTCTGTGGTACTGAAGAAGGAGGGTAGTACCTTTCGCGACGACTTTTATGAAGAAGTACCCAGCATTTGCATATCGTATGGAAGAAAACCCGGAAAACTCTCACCAGAAAGTCCGACTCCCGAGGCAAGATGCTGAACATCACAAAAGCCATCGAGCCTACTCGTTTTTTGAAACAGTGTCTATAACAAAGCCGTCAGCGGATTGAACCTCAGCTCTAATGCTCACCAGCGGCGAACGTTGCCACTGAACCACGAGTCGGGCAATCGTAGTTTGAAAGGAATATAAAAAAAATCTTGGTGTATGTTAATAAATGTGCCATTATAGAATATATTCAATTACATTTAATTAAGAAATATATTCAAAATTTTTAACTTGTGTGTAATAAAATAAGTGAAACAAAGGTTTATTTATATATTATATTTTTCATAAAGCACCAAAATCATAAAATACAAATAATCAAAAAGAATATTTTAATATAGGCAAATTAAGATTATTTGAAAATATATTTTATTGATTTTTAATATGATAAATGGTTTTACAAGAATTATTGATAATATTACCAATGAGCATTAAAGTGCAATTACATTGGAAAAAATATTTACTGATATAATTCTGAAGAAAGAAAAATATATTTACAAATATAATTTTGAATTGAAAAGAAAATTTTCCCTGACATAATTCTGAAGAAAGAAAAATATTTTTGCTGATATAATTTTGAATTGAAAAGAAAATATTTACTGATATAATTATTCAGGAAGAAAAATAAATTTACTGACATAATTTTGAATTGAAAAGAAAATATTTATTGATATAATTCTGCAGGAATAAAATTACTCTACAGACTTCAAAAATTTTTTATAGTATAAATTGATAGAAGTTTAATTTGAAATTTTATTACATTAAATAATTGGAAATATTCACTGGGATAGTTAAGGATAGGTATTTATTAAATACATGAAATAATTTATTTTTTTATGGATTAAAGTAGGTTAAGATTACTCACCGTAAGTACTAAGATATCTTGAATGTTAAAAAAATCCTTGAAGTACTTGCATTTATTTCGTTTAATCTACAAGAGAAAAAAATTTTTAATTAGAAACAAGATAACTGAATATTCTATTTAATTTTTAACACTTGAATGTAGAAATATGTGTTTACCAAGCATGCAAATTTTACAAGACATTTATTGTTTCAGAATTTTTTTAGTCCACAGAGGGCAAAGAATTGAAATGGAAATCTATTGCAGATATAAAGCATTGGTAATGAGTAAGAATTGTGGTTTATCAAATTGTAAAGAAAAAAATTATTGCGAATAACTATTTATAAATAAAGAAAATTTAGAATGTAATATATAAATAGGTCTATGCAATATAATGTTTGAAATAAATAATATATATATATATATAAAAGAACACAATCGTATATTCACAAATTGAATATTTGAAGCAAGTAACCTTAATTTAAATAATTTTTTAACAATTAAGTTTAAATTAAAGAAAATTTCTAAATCAATCATCCAGATGACGCCAGTTATAATTAGGTAGCACTAGATAGACGTGCGAGACAAAAAATGGCTTTAGTTTATTTAAAAAATAAACTAATGAGAATTTATTAGTTAGCTTTTGAATAGATACAAGATTAAAGAATAATAACTTCAGATAGAAAAAAAGTAAAACAGAAGTGCTACAATTTTTAAATGTCATTGGAATTTCCTAGCATACTAATATTCATATATATATAATAGTTATCTTCCAATATCGGGTATTTAGATTTTAGCTCATATGATTAACTATGAAAACAGACATACAGCAAATTCAGCGTTACAAATAATTGACTGCTACATTTAAATGTTGTATCACAACTTAGAAAACGCCACAGGAGTAACTGCACATCATCTACAAGATTACTATCTTCTCTTAGGTAACAGAAAGTATTTATAATTAGGGATTTTTAAATTTATTTTCCTGTATAGGTACAATACTGAATCCAACACTGAAAAAATCGAGGTTGCTTGTCTTCGAACCAAGCTTTTTTAATACTGAAATCCAATGTGTTATCCACTAGCCTCCATGTTATGAGTGGTGGCTTTTCATTTTCGTTACATTCATACAGTATTTCGCTAAAAAATATTGTATAAAATGAAAAGGGAGAATATATATATATCAATTTTAGCGAAACACTGTATGAATAAATTCTTACCTCTAAAATTTCTTCGATCAAATAATATACTACAAAAACAGTAAAGATGATTTCGCAAACAAATATAAAGTAGTCACTTGTTGTCACATAACGAAGCAGCTTGACAGTTCGAAAAGTCCACGATGGAATCATCCCACCCGTCGCCGGAAATTCGAACACTATTCTGTTCAAAAAAATTAACAACAATAAGTTAAAATTAAAAAAATAATAAATACATAAATATTCTTTAAATTTTCTTGTAAATTTTGAGAGTAAATAACAATATAAATAACATTGAAATGACACAAAGCTTTTATTAATAAATAAAACTTTAAAATTCAATATTTTAAACTGTAGACGTAAATAACATTGCACTTTAAAACTTTGAAGATAAATAAAATATTATGGAATGTTTATTTCTTACTTGGCGATGCAAAATAAGTTGAGATTTGCGTTATAAACCGTGAAGTCAAAGAAAACAGCTCTAGTTGCCCTCGATATCCACAAGTTTTCCTTGAGGAAGGCCATTACTGCTCTGGATTCTGCCTGACTGGTACCTAGATCCGCATAGGAGCCAGCCCCACTGTAGGTGGCCAGCAGTCCCCAGTGACTGGAACCTCCAAGTTCACGCTCTGAGAAGTAGTTCCATCTGCAACAAAATTCTAATTTGTATTTGTCAATTAAAATAAGTCCAAGAAATAAAGGTCAAACTATCGACTTTGCTATGGTGGAGGGTTCTAGATATCCGAATTATCACGTTTTATTCAGTTGTGGGAAACTCTAAAGCATGAAACATGCTTTTGCAATAAACATTCATGAATTGTCGATTCTTCTAATTGTTCTATCGATTCTTTCTATTGCAAATAAAATACAAATTTCTTCACTGAAACAAATTTTGCAAAAATGTTATTGTACAAGTAATGTATAGGAAGTTCTTATAATTAATATTAATTAGTCAATTTTTATGATGGATTTTAGTTGAGATTTTTATAATTAATTTTTATTAAAAGTTTTATAATTAATCTTAATTGGAAATTTTTCTTATTAATATTTAATAAATTAATCAAACATGCATATTGTCGATGAAATTGCTAAATCTATTAAATTGGTGGAGAAGAGCGTAAATGCTGCCCAGGACATCCTTCAGAAAAATTGTGGGGCGTATTGGAGAAGACAAGAACATAGATTCCTGCATATTGCCAATGAAATTGATAAATTTATTAAATTAGTGGGAGAAGAGCGTAATGCCTAACCAGGACATTCTTCAGGAAAATTATGTGGTGTACTGGATTAAATCAATAAAATTGTGACCAAGCAATCCGAATAGGGGTGCAAGAGAACTTATCACAATCATCATTAAGTGTAATTTTCCAAAGCACTGATTAGCTAAGGCCATCAACGAGTATCTTGGCGGGATTCTTTCCACTACGGTTCCTCTTTCTTGCATGTCGATTAACCCAGAATTGCATTGATTCTATAAGTTATGCAATTGAAATAAAAAAATACTCATATAGAATAATTCTTAAAATTGTCACTCTATGAAACTTACTGTATAACTGTACTTAAACTCTTTAGAACTTAGAAAATCGATCATAAAATTGCCACAATGGTAATAAAATACTTACGCCGTTCCATTCATCACACCAAACGATCTTTTGTCTTCCACTTGAGGAGAGTAAACATCGTAGCATTCTGAGATTGAGGATTTGAAATCGTCGTGAACCACACAGGAATCGTTCCTGACACGCAGCATCCTCATTCTGGGAGAACCCAGAAGTCTGTTCTCGTACAGCACATTCCTGTCTTCTTGCAGCGTGGGTGTGCCGTCATTGTCGTACCACTTCTCCCAAAACAGACAATCGTGCAATACGTACTGCTCAAACTAAAACAAACGATGCATCAAATTATTTTTCTTTAAATTTTGAGAATTATTATTACTAAGAAGATTACGCCTGTTTTTATTTTGCTTTGTAACCTTTTTTTTGAAATTTAAATCAATGATGACTCCAAAGGCCGCGCGTTCATTGCAATTCTCTGCTGCAAATACTCACCCATAATCTGGTTTATTGTTTTGCTTGGACATTTTTAAATTTTAAAGTGTTGTGTAATTTTAAAGTCTTTTTTGTGATTTTTTAAAGTATTGTGTGATTTAGAAATTATTGTTGGAAATAAACATTTTACCATCTGAGCCTATTGCACGCTATTGAACAATAATCCATGCAGTTTCTCATGCTACGTAGAAAAATTAGAATCAAGACTTTTCAATTAATATTTCAGTTAAAACCAGCTATTATTTCTTTTCTGTATGAAGAAGTATAGAGTATTTCATACTCTAATAAAAATAATACAATATAAAATACTCTAATAAATTTTAGCATAATATGTTGATGAATATTTAAAAATTTCCCTTTTCTTTTACCATAGATATTCATCATAGAGTTTAACTACCATCGTGCTTAATTTTTACACACATATTTAAGAAAATTTATAAAAAGGAAGACATTTTAAATAATAATAGCATGATTAACATCATGCTATTATGGTGATCTCAAAAGCTCATGGGGAGAAATCAGAGGATTATAATTCTAATTGCAATGTAAAATCCGAAATGTCTAAATTTATGTTTGAATTTCCAAGAAAAAAAAAATAGGATAAAATTCTAATTCTTCTAATTTAAATTCTAATCTTCGATTCTAATCTAATCAATAGGATGTTGAAATTCTAATTTAATAATAATGCATTGCTTCTATTTTAGTAAAACACATTGTTACATAAATCTAATAATAATTCAGGTCTTAAATCTAACAATGCATAATTTCTATTTTAGTAAAATAAATCTAATAATAATTCAGGTCTTAAATCTAACAATGCATAGCTTCTATTTTAGTAAAACAAGTCTAATAAAATAATTTAGATCTTTAATCTAACAATGAAAGACTTCTATTTTAGTAAAATACATCTAATAATAATTCAGATCTTTAATCGAAAAATGCATAGCTTCTATTTTAGTAAAACACATTGTTACATAAATCTAATAATAATTCAGGTCTTAAATCTAACAATGCATAATTTCTATTTTAGTAAAATAAATCTAATAATAATTCAGGTCTTAAATCTAACAATGCATAGCTTCTATTTTAGTAAAACAAGTCTAATAAAATAATTTAGATCTTTAATCTAACAATGAAAAACTTCTATTTTAGTAAAATACATCTAATAATAATTCAGATTTTTAATCTAACAATGCATAGCTTCTATTTTAGTAAAACAAATTGTTCTGAAACAAAACTATTTTCGAAAAGCAATACTGTGTCCATCAAAGGTGTTAAAGTTAAAGTTATGAATAAAAACTTACTCTCCAGAAATCGATGATTTGCGTGGATCCTTTCACATTGTTTCTGGTATCTTCATAGGGCGATTCCAGGAATAGCTCGCTGATCACTTTGGTCAAGTAATACATGTTGGGGCTCATCATCCCAAAAGTCACTAAGACACATAAAAGAAGTGGCATTAGGACTCTCACAACAGAAATTAACGAAATTCGAGATAAAGTTAGTGATGAGAGACGATCACTCTGCAGTAAACAAAGTAACTCTTTCTAAGTTATATTTAGTCTAGATATTTGAGATTATTTTTTTCATTATTGCTTCTTTACATACTATTAATATGTGAGATATTGATAAGAGATAAATATTATTTAAAGTATTATCTCTGAAATCAAAATATAGAAATAAAATATATATATATATATTAATGATGTAATATAGTAATAATGTATAATGCAAATGTAACGTAGTAATTATGTATAATGTAGCTGTAGTGATCTTTATAAATGCATTTTTGAAAAGATAATTATTATTAATAGAAATTTTGAATTCATTTTCTTATATGTATTATTAAATTCTTTTACTATAATGCTTTACAATTTATATTTTTAATTTATATACTGAAAATATTAAAGTACAATTTAAATAGTTAACATCATTATATAAATTTCCTATGTTTATATGGCGAAAAAAATTTGAAATATTTTCAATGTTTAATATTTTATGCAATATTAATCTTGTACAATGGAAGAAGTTATTATATTATTACACTGAAGTGACAAAAGTCATGAGATACCTCTTAATATCGTGTCGGCCCTCCTTTCGCCCGGCGAAGTGCAGCAACTCGACGTGGCATGGACTCAACAAGTCGTTGGAAGTCTTCTGCAGGAATATTGAGCCATGCTGTTTCGATAGACGTCTATAATTGTGAAAGCGTTGATGGTGCAGGATTTTGGGCACGAACAGACCTCTCGATGATGTCCCATAAATGCTCGATGGGATTCATGTCGCGCGATTTAGGTGGCCAGATCATTCGTTGGAATTGTCCAGAATGTTCTTCAAACCAATCGCGAACAGTTGTGGCCCGGTGACATGGCGCATTGTCATCCATAAAAAATCCCATCGTTGTTTGGGTACATGAAGTCCATGAATGGCTTCAAGTGATCTCCAAGTAGCTGAACATAAGCATTTCCAGTCAATGTTCGGTCCAGTCGCACCAGAGGACCAAGTCCATGCCATGAAAAAACAGCCCACACCATTACGGAGCCACCACCAGCTTGAACAGTGCCTTGCTGACAGTTTGGGTCCATGGCTTCGTGGGGTCTGCGCCACACTCGAACCCTACCATCAGCTCTTACCAACTGAAATCGTGACTCATCGGACCAGGCCACGGTTTTCCATTCATCTCGGGACCAACCGATATGCTCACGTGCTCACGAGAGTCGCTGCAAGCGATGTCGTTCTGTCAATAAAGGCACTCGAGTCGGTCTTCTGCTGGAATAGCCCAAGAAAGCCAAATTTCTCCGCACAGTTCTAACAGACAAGTCCCTTGTACGTCCCACATTGATTTCTGCGGTTATTTGACGTAGTTTTGCTTGTCTGTTAAAATTTACGACTCTTTGCAGACGTCGCCGGTCTCGGTCGTTAAGTGCAGGTGGTCGACCACTGCGCTGTCCATGGTGGGATGTTATGCCTGAAATTTCCTACTCTCGGCACACTCTTGACACAGTGGATCTGGGAATGTTGAATTCCCTAACGATTTCCGAAATGGCATGACCCATGCGTCTAGCTCCAACTAACATTCCGCGTTCAAAGTCTGTTAATTCCCGTCGTGCGGTCCTCATCATGTCAAAACCTCTTCACATGAATAACTTGAACAGAAATGAAAGCTCTGCGAAAGCACTGCGCATTTATACCTGTTCTACGCGATGCTACTGCCATCTGAAAATTTGCATATTGGTATCCCATGACTTTTGTCACTTCAGTGTATATTGAATTGCATAAATTTATTACTTGATTTTTTATATAATTAATCATTCTTAAATTATGGTAAATTTTGTACACACCTTTCTGATGATTATTTTTACAAAACTTGTTAAACTTGAACCTAAATGATGCATAAAAATCTTGTCATTCATTTTCCAGTTATAAAAATTACAATCAAAATTTCTCAAAGTGATAAATAAATATTTAATAAAACTGAGTCAATGAAGGTAGCATGGATGCAGAATTTGGGTTTTAGATATAAGTTTTTCCGTATAAGATAACTTTGACTATAAGTCAAATCCAAAGGAATAAGAAGGATATCATTTGCATTAGATGATGCACCTTAAGTTTGTTTGGTATGTTTATCCTTATACTAAAAATACACAACTAAATCTAATGGAAAGAAAATGTCATAATTTACATTAGCTTAGGTATATTAGATTGATTAAATACATTAATTCATGTAATGGATCTTGTCAAGTGTAAAATTACTCGTTTATTATTTATATACTCGTGTATTATTTTTTTATATTAAAGCAAAATCACAGGTAAAATGGTTTATTAACATAAATGTTATTGAACTTTCATTAAATTCTTAAACATCAATAAGTGATATATTGAAATCTTGCCATCTTCGATATTATCATTATACAATGTGAGCACAAAGTCTTGCCGTGATTATAAAAATTTATTACAAAATAACCGTTGAAAGTAATTTTAGTATCATTGGATAGTTCACTTTTAAAAACTTTTTGAGCAATACATCTGAACAAAATTGATGTAGAAAACGATGACTTAAATCACATTTGTTTTTCTTATGAATCAACCTTTCATGTCTGCGGAAAGGTAAATAAACACCATGCCCGTTTTCATGGATAAAAAAAATCACCGCCAACGTTTATTTAGACTTATTGGAACTGTTTATTGCACCTCAGTTATAAGAATTTCAACCATAGCTCCTTTCTTAGCAAGATAGGGCTCCTTCTCACTGGAATTCCTTAGTTTGTGAGTTCCTAGACAGGTAATTTCCTTGTTGGTGAATTGGAAGGGATGGCCAACGTCATGGCCTCGTGACATTACTACCCTTGATTTTTTCTTTTAGGGATACATAAGGAATATAATCTTTACCTCACCAGTTGTTGACGTTGAAAATCTCTAGGCTAGGATAAAAGGTACCGAGTATTATCAAAGGGGATATATGGAAGAATACTTAGTGAGAACCACTTTGATGTTCTCCGAGTTACCGACAGGGTACAAGTTGAAATTTAATGAAATAAGTAGTTTTATTGAAAACTTCTTAACAGTACTGACAATGTATCCAAACAAACATATGCCTAGTCGTAATAATTTTTGTACAATAAGTTTTTGTAAACAGAGAAAGACTTTGTACTCATCCTTTATATCACATTAATATCATCCTACTTAATTGTATTATGATGAACAGAATTTTTTTTGTAGACAAAAGAATGCTTATATCGAGTTTGTTACTATCCAAAATGATACTGACTGCTGTTGTGGGTTTCTAAAACCTTTTAATGTCTTCAACTACATTTAAAATTTTAACAAAATTTTATTTTGTCTTGCATTATATATTACATTTTATTATATTTTTTTTCCGTATTTGTACAATGTATTTTCTGAGCACTGGGGAATGATCCATGATCAGTGAATTTCCAACTTTTGCTGGAAATAAGAAAAAAATTGTTAAGTATTGACAACTCACGTATGCATAGTATTGTAAGGAACACCAGGTAGATGACCAATTCTTTTATTGTTGTCTTCACATACCACTCTCGGTCGGCTTCTGCATTGCCTACCATTTGACGAGTCGCCCACACACCTGCAAACAAAATAAGAAATAGTGATTTGCCATAGACATTTTGTAGATATTGATGCTGTGTTTGTAGAACGTGGCTTGTAGAATAAAAAGGTAGTAATAAGCGAAAAGTGGAAAGTAAAACATCATAAGGAAACTTGTAGAAGAAAAAGAGGCTAAAATTAGTATGACAGAAGGAACTATTTGTTTCAAATAAATTTTATTAAAATAAAAATAAAAAACTGAATATCATTAACGAATTAAATTTATCAACTGAACATATATACATAAATTTTAATGATATTTAGATTAATTCTTTTATTGATGGTTGGCCAATAAAAGATAAAATTTGTCATTTAGATGATATTTTTAGTTGTTAAAATAGTTTATGTTTATGTGGTGTTATTATTTCTCAAGTTAAATTCCAGTGTTTTTATGAAAAATTAATTCATATTTATTAATAAATCTAATTAAATATTTATGTCATTAATGAAATAAAATGACTAAATTTATACTAGAACAACGTTCTAGTGTCTAAGCTCTCAGCAGCAATCAAGAAATTTTGCAGTAACCAAATAGGTCTAATTATAGGTAATCTAGAAGAAGCTGTTCTCCCTTTCCCTCCTTCCATGAGACCACACGTGTTCTTGGACTTGGTCTAGATGTTGCTGT
Organism: Caerostris darwini; assembly: GCA_021605075.1. Lineage (NCBI taxonomy): Eukaryota > Metazoa > Arthropoda > Arachnida > Araneae > Araneidae > Caerostris > Caerostris darwini. The sequence goes on from BPLQ01008179.1 coordinate 205,461, forward strand.
CGAATCCACTTTAAGACTTTAATGTGCAACGTCAGAATTAATGTGCAAATTTCTTTTTTTTCAGAATGCTATTTTCAAATGAGCCTGATGATTGAGTGACTAGGACTCTGGCGCTCGGTGCCACAAGTTTCTGGTTCGAGTCCCAACGGTGCAATGGATGCTTATAGTGGTTTGGAATCCACTTTAAGGCGTAGTTTCCAGTCTAAAAATGACCGTAGGGCTGACAAGCCTAGGTCCCGGTTTAATACGACTGTAGAACGTAAGGGTTTCGAATTCGTAACGTAAGGCTTGACAGCCTTACCCCGTAAAAAGATAACATCTCCTGTCCCGAAATCGACAGACGACCTTGGCTCACCATGGGGCTGCTGTTTCAATGATGATGATGATGATGAATTTTCAAATAAATTTTACCCGACAGTTTTTTTTCCTTGTTTAATTTTAATATGTGAATGAGATCCTTTTTCTTAAAAGTTTAAATAAAAGGAAAATAAGAAGTTTGTGAAAACCTGTAAAGTAATTTAAATTTGTTATGTTTACATTAAAGATGCTCATTTTCGTTTGCAATATTTTCAATGTCTATTTTCTGATTAACATATATTTCTTTTTATTTACAAAACGAATCAAAATCTTCTCTATTTTCAAACATTCCTTACATTTTTTTTATAATGATTAAAAATAAAATAGAAACCTACAAAATTGGCGTGCTGGGGAAAAAAAAAAAAAAAGCAATTAAAATGTTTGCTTTTCGTGATTTGATTCGAACTCGGCAAAATGTTTCCAGAACGATTGTGTGAATCGTTCATAAAAACGGCAAAAATAAAATCGTTTCCATAGCAACGAAATTAAAGCGTCGTCAATTGTTTTCGAGGAGTGATACTATAAAATATCACTCTCTCTTAACGGTCATTCCGATTCAAGTTGTTCTGTGTTTAATTAAAATATGTACTACAGACCCAATAAAATCATGGAATAATGAGAACTATAAAACGGAATTAAAGGTCAGAGTAGGAAACTTATTTTCCTAATTTATTTTTTGTAGTTACTTTGGATGTAACTTGGCACTTTTATTCTTGACCTACTTCTAAGAAACACACATTAATCTTTTAACTATTGTTTAATGCTTATTCAGATTCTACGATTGCTTTATATGGAAAGCGCGAGGCTATATCGTTAAAAAAAGACACTTGAATTAATATAGTTAAAGGTTCTTTAGACGGAGAATAATTTTCTGGATTAAATTAATTCTTGATTACTGTATAATAAAATTTTAAATTGCTAAAATAAAAAAAAACTCATTTCAGTCTCATTTCAATAGAATATAATTGGAAAATAGTATGGGAAATAAACACTTGATACATAAATTTCTATAGATTTGAACAAGCAATATTTAGACCTACTTCTATGATACGATAAGGAACTTCTACTTTTACGATAAGGAAATATCCAAATTCTACGATTGCTTTATAAGGAAACATCCAAATTCTAGGATTGCTTTATAAGGAAAGCACGAGACTATATAATTAAAAAAAGACACTGGCATTTATATAGTTAATTGTTTTTATATGAAGAATAATTTTCTGGATTATTTTAATTCTTGATTACTATATGATAATTTTTTAATTGCTAAAGCAGAAAAAATTATTTTAGTCCGAATTCAATAGAATATAATTGGAAAATAGTATGGAAAGTAAACATTTAATACACAAATTTCTATAGATTTGAAGAAGCAATATTTAAACCTACTTCTACGAAACACACATTAATCTTTATGAACTATTGCTTAACGCCCATCCAAATTCTACGATTGCTTCATAAGGAAAGATTCAAATTCAACGATTGCTTTGTAAGGAAAACACGAGGCTATATCATTAAAAAAAAGCACTTTCATATATACAGTTAAAGGTTTTTATAAAAAGAATAATTTCTGCTTTAAATTAATTCTTGATTACTGTATAACACATTTTTAAATCACTTAAGCAAACAGCTCATTTCAGTCTCATTTCAATAGAATAGAATTGTAAAATAGTATGGGAAACAAAAACTTAATGCAGAAATTTCTATAGATTTGAACAAGCAATATCTAGTCCTACTTCGACGAAACACACGTTAATATTTTAACTATTGCTTAGTGCTCATTCAAATTCTACGATTGCTTTGTAAGGAAAGCACGAGGCTATATCATTAAAAAAAGACACTTGTATTTATACAGTTAAAGGTTTTGATATCAAGAATAATTTTCTAGGTTAAATTAATTCTTGATTACTATATAATAAATTTTTAATTCGCTAAAGCAAAAAGCCCATTTCAGTCTCAATTCAATAGAATAGAATTGAAAAATAGTATAGGAAATAAATATATTTAATGTTATTATACAAATTTCTGTGGTTTTGGACAAGCAATATCTAGACCAGCGGTGGTCAACCACCGGTCCGCCTTGAACATTTTTGTAGCCCGTGACATTTATCACACTTTTACAAAATATATTTATTTTATAATGGTCAAAGTAGTGAAAACCAATGGATTAAAAAATAGATTATTTGTACATCTATATATTCAAAAATTAATTGTCGAAATTAGAGTTGTTTAATTTATAGTTTGATAAATACAGCAAAATTTTTGAAATATATTCATCTCCCTTTCATGTTGAAATCGAGTCGGTTTCAGAATATCTCTAAATGGAACTGGCTGACTTACAATACAATATTGAATTAAAACACATTTTTGAAACATATTATTATTATATTATCTATGTTTACATGTGAGAATAGTAGTAAATACAATAATAATAACTCATTATGTTTCAATTTTTAACTCCAAAAATGTTTATAGTGGGTCTAAATCTAATATGAGGATATGTAATTTTATATGCGGCATTTGATATGCGGCAAGTGGCCCGCAAGATAATTTGGGCTGGCCACCCCTGATCTAGACCTACTTCTACGAAACATATATTAATCTTTTAACTATTGCTTAATGCTCATTCAAATTCTACGATTGCGTTTATAAAGAAAGCACGAGGCTATGTCATTAAAAAAAAGACACCTTGCATTTATACAGTTAATTTTATTACACTGAAGTGAAAAAGTCATGGGATAGCAATATGCAAATTTTCAGATGGCAGTAGCATCGCGTAGAACAGGTATAAATGCTCAGTGTTTTCGCAGAGCTTTCATTTCTGTTCAAGTTATTCATGTGAAGAGGTTTTGACGTGATGATGACCGCACGACGGGAATTAACAGACTTTGAACGCGGAATGTTAGTTGGAGCTAGACGCATGGGTCATGCCATTTCGGAAATCGTTAGGGAATTCAACATTCCCAGATCCACTGTGTCAAGAGTGTGCCGAGAGTATGAAATTTCAGGCATAACATCCCACCATGGACAGCGCAGTGGTCGACCGCCCGCACTTAACGACAGAGACCGGCGACGTCTGCAAAGAGTTGTAAATTCTAACAGACAAGCAACACTACGTCAAATAACCGCAGAAATCAATGTGGGACGTACAAGGGACTTGTCTGTTAGAACTGTGCGGAGAAATTTGGCTTTCTTGGGCTATTCCAGCAGAAGACCGACTCGAGTGCCTTTACTGACAGAACGACATCGCTTGCAGCGACTCTCGTGGGCACGTGAGCATATCGGTTGGACCCAAGATGAATGGAAAACCGTGGCCTGGTCCGATGAGTCACGATTTCAGTTAGTAAGAGCTGATGGTAGGGTTCGAGTGTGGCGCAGACCCTACGAAGCCATGGACCCAAACTGTCAGCAAGGCACTGTTCAAGCTGGTGGTGGCTCCGTAATGGTGTGGGCTGTTTTTTCATGGCATGGACTTGGTCCTCTGGTGCGACTGGACCGAACATTGACTGGAAATGCTTATGTTCAGCTACTTGGTGATCACTTGCAGCCATTCATGGACTTCATGTACCCTAACAACGATGGGATTTTTATGGATGACAATGCGTCATGTCACCGGGCCACAACTGTTCGCGATTGGTTTGAAGAACATTCTGGACAATTCCAACGAATGATCTGGCCACCTAGATCGCCCGACATGAATCCCATCGAGCATTTATGGGACATCATCGAGAGGTCTGTTGGTGCCCAAAATCCTGCACCATCAACGCTTTCACAATTATGGACGTCTATCGAGACAGCATGGCTCCATATTCCTGCAGAAGACTTCCAACGACTTGTTGAGTCCATGCCACGTCGAGTTGCTGCACTTCGCCGGGCGAAAGGAGGGCCGACACGATATTAAGAGGTATCCCATGACTTTTGTCACTTCAGTGTATATGAAGAATAATTTTCTGGATTAAATTAATTCTTGATTACTGCGTAATATATTTTTAAATCGCTAAAGCAAACAGTTTAGTTCAGTCTCAATTCAATAGAATAGAATTATAAAATAGTATAAGGAGTAAAAATTTAATGTTATTATTCAAATTTCTATAGATTTGAATAAACAATATGTAGATCTACTTCGAAGAAACACACATTAATCTTTTAACTATTGCTTAATGCTCATTCAAATTCTACGATTACTTTGTAAGGAAAGCACGAGGTTATATCAATAAAAAAAGATACTGGCATTTATACAGTTAATTTTTTTTATATGAAGAATAATTTTCTGGGTTAATTCTTGTTTACTATATAATAAATTTTTAAGGCCAACGGCCGTACCATGCTGAATATACCGGTTCTCGTTAGATCACCGAAGTCAAGCATCATTGGGCGCGGTCAGTACTTGGGTGGGTGACCACCTGGGAACACCGCGTGCCGTTGGCAAATTTGGGACCTGAATGGCCGAGTGTGTCTAGCGCTCTGACACTCGGTACCACAGGTTTCGGGTTCGAATCCCGGCGGTGCCATGGATGTTTGTAGTGGTTCGGAATCCACTTTAAGCCGTAGGTCCCGGTCTCCTATGACCGTAAGAGCGTCACTACCTACGGGTGCTCCATCACAACAGAAGCTGCTTCCTTCCCCTTCAATCATGAGTACGTACGGGCTCGTGGGCTTGGCCAGCCAAGTGGGATAAGAAACAACAAACAACAAACAACAACATAAATTTTTAAATTGTTAAAGCAAAAAAATCCATTTCAGTTCCAATTCAATAGAATATAATTGGAAAATAATATGAAAAGTAAACATTTAATATACAAATTTCTTTAGATTTGAAGAAGCAATATATAGTTTCGATGTATAATATGTTGTTCTAATGCAGCTGGCAGCAGGCAATACAGAGACAGTTAATCTTTATGCCATAATTTTATCTTAATTTTGATTCCTTGTTCTCCACTTGTAAATTCTATTAGTATTTGGTACTATATCGTTCCTTCTAGATGCATTCGCTCTTAAGGTGCTTTAACATTAGATACTAAAAATTTATGTCGTAAAAAGCAACCAGTCAAAAATATGGTTTGGTTTGTCCCTTTTTTGGTCATTTTGTGCAAAATTTAGGCCAACTAGACCGGGACCTAGAGTTTAACGTGGATTCCAAAGCACTAACAAACATCCATGCCAACGCCATCATTCGAACCTGAAGCCTGTGGTAACAATGGCTTCAGAGTATTAAAGGCTGTGGTACCAAATGTAAAAAAGGCTGGTACCAAAAAGGGCAAAGGTACCAAAGGCAAGCATTCAAAAACATGGTTTGGTTTGTCACTCTACGGTCATTTTGTACACATTTTAGGCCAATTAGACCGAGACCTACAGTTTAACGTGGATTCCAAAGTGCTAACAAACATCCATGCCAATGCCATCATTCGAACATGAAGCCTGTGGTACCAAAGGCTAGAGAGCTAGCCCATTGACCATCAGGTCGCAGTCAAAACCATGAGAGGGCCGACATGAAGCTTTTGATTAACTGGCGATTTATGCCATTACTGGTGGAAAACCACGTTCAGTTCTTTGCGTAGGGTATTGTTTGAATTTGAGTAGGGTATTGTTTCTTATATTTTAATGCTTTGGTACTAATTGCGTACAACATATTTTTAAAAAAATAAATGAATTAATTAGACTTTAAGTATTGTTATAATTTATTATAATTATTATTATTTACTTGAATACCACGGAGTTTAATTTTTAATTTTATTAAAAAAATGCAGGTTATTTTTAATGTCAAAATGGTTATTCCCATCTTTGATGCTTCGCATGCACCCTTGCCAACACCCAGTTCGTTCCTTTTCAGGTACGGTATCTATTTCATCAGCTTGGATGTAAAGATCATCCACCATGATGATCTTCAACCATCATGCTGATTTTGATCTTCTTAGGTTTTTTAAAACTTTTATTAGACTTTAAGTACTGTTATAAGTTATTATTATTATTTACTTGAATGACTTGGAATTTAATTTATAATTTTATTGAACAATTACAGGTTAATTTTTAATGTCAAAGTGTTTATTCCAACCTTTGATGCTTCGCATGCACCCATGCCAGCACCCAGTTCGTTCCTTTTCAGGTACGATGTCCGTTTCATCAGCTTGGATGTAAAGATCGTCCACCATGATACCTTCATCGTCATCTTTCGCCGTGCCACCCCAAGCTTCGCCAACTTCATCATCAGCAACAGAAGGTCGGCGACGTTTGGCGATTTGTTGTCCAGCCATGCTGAATTGAAAAGAAAAAAAAAAAGAATTAAAATTCTTGGCATTCATTATTGCTACGTAAGGATTTACTAGAGGTTTAATTTTTTTCTTTTTAATTCCACAGTGGTCAATATTTTTAGGTTACATATTTATGAAATTCATACTTCACAATTAGAATTCATAACATAACTTCTTTAATCAAAAGATCCTTGTCCAGTTTCTATTGATGATTATGGATGGTGATCAAAATTTAAAAAAAATGGCATTAAAATACCTCATCAACGTTGTCAATGGCAAATTATTATCAATTATAAATTTAAAATATCATCCAAATTAAAAAAAAAATATTATTTATTTATTATTTTTTTATTAAATTTATAGCACCCTTTCGTGAAGGATGTATAACACTTCTGTCTAAGTATGACTAATAATAGTTTTTTCCTTTACTGATTAACTAAGTCTTTTTTTTTGGAGTAAATAATATTAGTATTATTAATTTTCTACCTTAAATCTGCTGCTTTATATAAACTAAAAACATAATTTTTGATTAAAAAAAAACAAACACCTCAAACAGTCTTTAGCTTCTTGAAATCCGCGGGTGATTCACGCCTGGTGTTTGACGTAAGGCATACTAATAAAGTACTGTTTTTGTGCCCATGATATAGAACTAACAAAACGGTATTCAGTTAAAGAAAAAGAATTTTTTATGTTAGAATTATATAAAAAATTGTTATGATAATCGAAACCGCAAACAAGATATACATTTAAGTAGTATAGTGAAAACAAAAGATTATAATATTTTTCTGCGGATTTCTAATCTTCATATCTGCAGGAAGATTAAAATCTTGATCAGTATCACAGTTAATTGTAAATTTGTCTCTTTGAAAAGTATTTTATTTCCCTTCTAGGCTTTTTTCCATCTACAATCACGCACCAATGTAGGATGTCCGTCGTATTTTGTCTACGTTTTAATGGTTCGGCTCCCATTTAATAGAGAGTTTTTGCATACCGTACGTTAGTTACCGTAGGACATCCGTTAGCTTTTTCTCCCTAGCGCGCATGCTCATAGGAAACTGAGCATGCGCGCTAGGGAGAAAAAAGCTAACGGACGTCCTACGGTAACTAACGTACGGTATGCAAAAACTCTCCAATGTCCGCAACAAATATATTACCTACAATACAAATATATTATGTCCCTACTCGTTGCTGAGTGACAACGCGCGCCGTTGGTGAGCATTAGAGTGGAGGTTCAATCCGTTGGAGGGTTTGTTGTAGACACTGTTTCAAAAGACGAGGAGTCTTGATGGCATTTGTGATGTTCAGCCTCTTGCCTCTTGAGTCGGACTAACTGGTGTGAGTTTTCCCGGTTTTCTCCCATACGATATGCAAATGAGAGGCATTTCCTCCTAAAAGTCTTCCCGGAAGGCACTGGCCTCCTTTTTCAGCGTCACAGAGCCGAGTCAGATTTCTACCTTCTCGTGCTCCATCCCAACAGAAGCTGCACCCCCTTTTCCCTCCTTCCATGAGACTACACGGGCTCTTGGACTTGGTCTAGTTGTTGCTGTCTACCAAGTGGAATAAGAAACAACACAATCATATTTCTTTTTACATGTTTTGAAAATTGTTAATTTTTGTCTCTCAAAAAGTAATGCGTATTTTTTGGCAAAAAACATTGTTAGGTGTAAATTATATATAATAGTTTTTTCACGAGACTTCCCGTAAAATATATACGTGGATTATGTGTCATGGCCCATAATTCTCAACACAAAATTCTGAAGCTTTTTAATGTATAATTTTCTCAGATAATTGATAGAAAATTAATGTGAGTATTATTTTCTATTTCATTTTAGTACAACATATTTGTGAATCTTACGAAAAGCGGCCGTTATTACTATTTAGCAGAATCCAAGTCAGGGAAGTTCATAGCAAATTCAGAGAAAGAAGTATTGCTTAAATCTATGGCAATGAATATTTGACAGAAGTCAAATTTATAGTACTCTAAAAAACATTTTATGATCAGGGATTTCAATAATAATGAATTATAAAGTTATTAATAATAACTCCCTGTAGGACTTTAAAAAGATAACAAACAACACAATGTTTAGAACCAAATTAATTCTCCTTTAGATTATTTTCTGCAGGTGTATAGTAGAAAACAATAATTTTTTTAAATAAAAATAACTCATCGATATTAATTTAATTTTTCATTAAAAGGTAAATTTGAAGAAACGTCGAATTTTTAAATACATGTTGTTTAAAATGTTATTTTGTGTAACAGATTTTAGTACAACATATTTGTTTCACACATTTGCCAATCTTACGTAAAGTGGTCATAATTATTATTTAGCAAAATCCAATTCAGTGAAGTATACATACTGTAAACTGTATGCTGTATAGTTTATATATGCTCTATACTGTATATCATAGAAAAGTTCAGAGAGAAAAGTACTGCTTAAATCTATGGCAAGGCAGATTTGCCAGAAGTAAAATTTATAGGACTCTAAATCAATTAAAATTAAAAAAAAATTTATGAACAGGAATATCAATAATAATGAATTATAAAATTATTTATAATAATTCTCTTTAGAAATTTAGAAAAGATACAAAAACAACACAATGCTTAGAACCAAATTAATTCCTTAGATTATTTTGTGCAGGTGTACAGTAGAAAATAATAATTTTTTTAATAAAATTGATAATCGAAGTTAATTTAATTTTTCATTAAAACGTAAATGTGAAGAAATGTCTAATTTTTAGATACATGTTCTTTAAAATGTTGTTTTGATAACAAGCATATACCAATAATTTTCCATTAAAACGACAAATTTGTAGCGTTACACTGGAATATACTGCATGTCATCCACTTTAATAATTTAATCTTATATTGCTAAAATTGCCATTAAATACTAGATTATTGAATGATATTTTTTGAAAATTAGTTACAGATTTCCATTTCATAATTTTTACACACAGATCAGACTGGGATTAAATTTTGAATCACTTTTCTGTTTTTTTAAAAGATATGAAATTTAACTCTAATTTTTTTATTACATTATACATTAAAAATAACTTATCTCGAAAACCATATTTCTGAATGTAGCATGTTAGAAATTTTTATCAGATCTATAGAAATAAAAATATGAGAAATTTATTTGTTTAAAACAGCAATAACAAAGTGAATTATGTAGAAAATAAAACATTAACATTTGTAATGTATTAAACTAAAATTGACAAATTTTGTCAAATTCAAAGTTATTAACTGGAAGGAGAGTTTTTTCGACAAACGGATGTTTCTTAGATAAAAATAGGTTATTGTTAAATGAATATTATGGTTAATAGCAGAAAATTAGTCATTTATATATTCTTTTATTAGAAAATTACATAAAGCTTAATTGATCAAACTTGTAGTTTTTGTAGCATAATATTTCTTAGTTCTCCTATGAGAGAATTCAAGGCCAAATAATTTTTCTAACAAATATTTATACATTTGAAAGCAACATTTGTACAATATACGGAATTTTGAATACCCAAAGTTTAACATTTTTTTTTTTTTTTTTATAAATTAGTTATTTAGTAAGAATAAGTCTTAATTGTAATAATTACAATTTTTATTAGCGCACAATATTTAATTAAATGCTTAAAACCCTTATAAATATAAAAATTATATAGAAAGTAAAAGATAAAAAAGAGATATGATAATACTAATAATAAGTAATAAGACAATTTGGTTTTACAGTAAAAACAAAAATTAAAAAAATACAAAAAATTTCAAAATATTACAAAAATTAATTAAAAAAAATATTTTAAAATTAAAAAAAAGTATTTTTCTTATTTGAAAAAAAAAAGAAACTTTCGAAATATTTAAAAAAATTTGTACTTAATTAGTGCTGTTGCATTACTTATATATTTAACAATTATAATTCAATAGTGTCATAGGTTTTACTAGCATTTTAACATTGACGACTTTCAAAAAATATCAGCATGTATTTTATTTTTGTACGTTGCATAGGAAATAAGTATCAATAGAATTGAAAATTCAAGAATTTTCTACGAAATAATTTTGTTATCCTTTCAATCATTTAAACGTTTATGTTGTTCTAAAACGCATTTTTTATATCTGAACTATATTATTGCAATTTTTTTCTTTTAAAATAGGAATTTGAAGACTTATTTCGTAATTGTAATAGTTATGTACTTGTTATAATTTTTATTATTTAAAGCCTACAACGCTAAAATGTGAAAATGTTTTTCTTTGTATCAAATATTTTTATATTTTAAAAGTAATTAAAATGTGCATAAAATTATAAATTATTCTTACTCAATTGAATAAAACGTTTGATATTTATTAAAAAAATCAGTTTTAAAGAAATATCACAGTTCTATATGAATGCTTTCTTCTACCAGCATAAATATTTAACTAGTTGATTATATGATTGTTGAAAATATCTTGAATCTTTTCTTTAACATTAATTCGAATTTCTTTCTATGTATTTTTCCTATTTTATACATGTAATGTGTAATTTCACAGAGCTAAGTGTATTACCATATTTACTTGTTCTGCTCAGTTTATTACTCGTATTAAATATGTTAATCTAATTAAAATGCGTTTCCGTACATCTTCTGAAATAATTTTGCTATCAAATGCGTATACATTGAAAAATAACATTTGTATGATATTCGGAATTTCAAGTGACGAAAATTAAAAATTTTTATTTCTTAATTAAATGGGTAATTTAGTAATTAGTTAAGCAAAAAATACTAATTTCATGTAGTGCAATATAGTATTATTAATGCATACATAATAATATATTACATAGTAATACTATTAATTTCAGGTTATAATATGTTACTAATTTTGAAAGGTTGAACTGTTTCCTGATGATTGTGCTTTTTCTGGAAGAATATGCTTCTACCGCCGTTACCTCCGTATCTGCTTTATATCAAGAACATACTGTATCAGGATATATTGTAATGGCATAAAACTAACCAAACATTTATTAATTTTAAAGAGTGATTTGATGATATTTTGATAATAGCTGTTTATAAAACTTCCAAAAATATTTACAACTTGTACGTAGAAGTTTTGGTTTGTCTCTTTAAAGACATTTTGTGAGCACGAGGGCTAAACAGACCGGGATTACAGGATAAAGTGGATTCCGAACCACTAACAAACATCCATGCCACTGCCAGGATTTGAACCTAAAGCTTGCGGTGCAAAAAGCCTAGAGCTTTGGCCTTTGGCCAGCAGGCCGCACTTGTACGTAGAGGCCTATAGTGTGAATTCCAAAATTTTAAGGTGTTCTAACGTAAAATCGATGTAAAAATTTGCGATAGTATATAATAAAATATGTTCCAAAATAATTACATTTAAGAACTCCAAATATTTTCATAAAAAATTCAATAATAAAAAAATATTTCATAATTGAATTCAGTAAACAAATTCATCAAACTTACAGAATCTCGGAGGTTGGTCTCAATCAAACGAAATGGCCAAGACTGCGATCATAGCAAGAACCCTAAACCTTCTCCCAGACTCACTCAAACCACTTCTAATTCACCCTTTATTATTAAACCCATTAACGTGTATGAGAATGTTGAAAGAGATAGCGCATCTCATGTTGCTAAGAGATACTGAAGCCTTCGTGCTGTGTGTTTAGTACACAATCCAAATCTCTGTCCCGGAGTCACGCGAGTTAGTTATACAAGGTTCTGACCTTATAAAAAGGCTGTAATTTGCATGAAAACAACAAATTGATGCGCCTTATATTTCGTGACCGGCATACTGAAGTTTGCTCCTTGTATTTGGAATTTTTATTATTATTGTGAGATAAAAATAACATGGGGTTGTTTTTTCTGAGAGCTAATTCCGCTTTTAAAGTTTTTTGTATACTACATATTTATTAAACACAGTTTTCTCGTTGAGCGTGTTGCGACATGATAAAATTATGTTTAAAAGGAAAAAAAATATGAGTGTAATTTTTCGTGTTATTGATTTTATGACATTGTTTTATGAGGTTCATGAAATCCCGAATAATTTTACTGTGTTGGATTTTTATACTTTTATATAGTGCTGGAACTTTATACTTTTATGTATATAGAGTATAATACTTCTACGTTCTTTTTAATTGTGAAAATTTTACTACTTTTCAAATAAATCCTTACTTCAGTGAGTCATCATCATTCGGTTTTTGTGTTAACAATGAATAAAATTAAATTAGAACACACATTCCCCTAACCCAACAAAATGATTCTTCAGCCTATAAATTATAGTGCTAATCCCCATCAAAAACTCGGGGATTTTATTTGACTTGCTTATCGGACTTCAAACTAAACTTTCTTTTAGTTAAGAAACCAATCGCATAGTCTATAATGGACTCTAAGATATATAGTAAATAGTAAGTAAATAGTAAATAGTAGTAAATAGTAAGCCCAGAAATCAGATTTTTCCCCCATTGTAGGCAGGCAAGAGATTTGGCATTTGTATAAGTAGAACATGAGGACAATGATGTTCAACTTGTGTAATGTAAATCTGATACATTAAGTACAAAACAACAACTGAGATAAATTTTTAAAAATTAAATAATATGGATGTTAATATCTAAAGAAGTTTTTAAATAAGATATCTTTCTCTTATTCATTGGCGCAATATCTCCTTGGTGGGCCAAGGCCGGCCGTCTACCTACTGGAAAATTTCAAAACAAGAGATGCTTTCTTTTTACGGAGTCGGTTTGTCAGCCATACGCTCTACAGTCATATTAGACTGTATATACACCTATGGTTTAAAGGGGATTCCGAACCACTACAAACATCCATGGCACCGCAGGGACTCGAACCCGTAACCGCTTTTTCCGAGCACCAGCATGCTACTCACTAGGACATTAAGCCCCTTAATAAGATATATCTTAAGAAATATTGATTAATTTGTCTCTACGTTATTAAAATCTGTAAAAATTTCTATGTGTACGTATTTTCTCTGAGCAAAAACTAATTGGGAGACACAAACTATAACAAAGAATTCGTGATAATCCAAGAAAGAAAAATCGGCCATTTAGATTTTCCCAACTCTTCAAGTTATAAAGATATTAATTGAGATGGAGATCAATTAGTCTTCAGATCGATCAATAGATATAGATTTAAATAATTGGATTAAGACTGCAATCTAGTTTTCCAATAGGGCATGTTTATGATTTTTTCTTTCGCAGACAAAACGAAACTTCGAAATACCATGGTAAAAAATTATACTTATTAAATTTGTATAATCTTGTCCGCTTATAGAACGGATTGATTTATACGTTTACTGTTTAAATGTAAAAACATGAGTATTCGAACAATGCTGATTTAAAACTAAAATATTTAGTTTCAATTTTGGAAATATTTGTAAAACATGTATGTTGAATTAATGAATTTATTGGATATTTCCCTATATAGTTCTTCTAAAAATAAAATACAATACGAAAAAATTTAAGAAATACTGTAGAAAACGATGTGATACTATTATTATAGTAAAGTATTCGTATTTTTGCTTTAAACAAAAAGTTTTTATTTGCAAATTTTTTATTTAAAAAATATCAAACATCGATATTAACATCATAATATATCAAATGAAAAGTGAGAAAAGATTTTTTTACCTTGCAGCTGATTCACATGACTTAATTTTAATAAACAGATGAAACAGACAGGCTGTTGCGCCAATGAAGAAGAAAATGGTCTTACAAAAACATAAAACTCTGCCTAAGGAATATTTTTATTTGAACAAAACTTTAAACATCAAGGCAAATAAATAAAATTAAAATTTCATAAGTCACTAATTAAAAAAAAATTTAATTAACAAATACAGTACGCTCAAAGGTAAAATAAACAAATATGAGATTAACGTAAACAAAACAAAAATCCGAACATAAATGTAAAATAAACCAAATAGGACATGAAAATGAAAAATTAATATTATTGAACAATACTTCTTAATTAAAATGTGTATGAAAAACAGATAAAGTCATTATTTTGTGCCTGAAAAAAATAAAAAAACAAACTAATATTTTGGAACAGAAAATTGACATTTGGGATTAGTCCTTGAAAAACTTTTTTCATTTAAAAGGATACAAAAGGACCTAATAACTTCACTAGTTGTACCAATCACAGCTTAATTATCCTTTTTATGTAGTTTGATAATTGAATCTATTCATGAGATATGTTTATTATGAGACAAAATAGATTAATCTCTTTTCTACTGTTGAATAGAAATCACATTTATAAAAAATCTATTGGTAAGTAACCATCAACAAAATCACAGCAATTCTACTATGAATCTGCGTAGACTATAACTCAGCATTTGTTGTTAATTCCACCCTAGTAGGATATAATAAATGTTTAAATAAGTGGTTCTTAAAAAGGAAACTTACATTTTAAGTGACTTATTGTATAAACCCAAATTTAAGAGCAACACAAAGTGACAGTTGAACTGTAAGTAAAGCATCAATAACATTCTTAATATTCTAGTACTAAAATGATTATTTTATTCCATTTCTAAATTAATATTCTTATTTAATTATGTGTACTTTTCGTTGTCTTTAATTGTAATGCTTTCTGCTGGTGGTGTGTTTAGTTTAAAATTCTATTAGATTGTGACGGTATACCTGATCCTCAGTGTACTACGTTAAACTATAGTTTCTGTCTAATTATCCAAAAGTATGCACAGAATGACCGTTGAGCGACAAACCAAACCAAACCTCAATGGATTGCTTGTTTGAAGTTCATATAATATTCTACAAAATGCTAATCAAGTTTAAACTGAAAGAAACTGCCCAGAATGCATTATTTCTTCTTTTTCTATTATTGGTGTGGTGCAATGCTATTGGTTCTGCTTGTTGCCCCTTTGGACAACATAGAATATTTTACAACATCTGGTATATCAGCTGCAAATGGCCTCAAAAGAAGAGATAATGAACATAGCTTCACTGATTTGATTCACACCATTATAAATGTTAACTGCTTAAAATAGTAAGATCCACTTCTCAATAATTTCAGAGAAAAGCGAGTTTGAGATGATTAAAAAGTTTATGTACATTTAATTACTGGCCTTTACTTTAATTTATAAAAAAAAGAATATATTTCTCAAAAGTATGTCCTACGGCTATGGGTATTTAACATTCTAATCATGACACAAGTAAGTTTATATCAAATCGCTGACGGAAAGTTCGTGACCACATTTTGTCAGTTCAGATACCGAATATTGGAAAGGAATTTGTTATAATTATTTTTCTGATGCTTGCTTTTATTATTTTCTTATTAAATGATGATGGATGGCCCAATAACGCCTGTTAAGTATTAGAGTTCACAAAACAAACTGTAAGCTTGTTCTTAAAATTTGCAAGGCTCGATTTTACAAAACGAGACTTAATTTGTTCTCTTCGATATCGTAGTATGTTGCGATTTGCAAAATAAACATGATTTTAGCTTTTTATTCTGATTTTCTCTCTTTTACTTCTTACTTCTCTTCACTGATTTAACTTCAACAACACACTTTTTCAATTCCTTCTATTAGCTCACGCTCTCCCTATATATATCTTGTTCAAATTTTCAATCGTTAATAAAATACTTTTTATTCATCCACTCAAGTTCAAATACATTTTTTTTGAACTTGTAATGGATGACACTGGATATTAATACAACTTTATCAAATATTAGCTCAGTAATTAAATTTAATTAATTAATTTTTGTTTTTTTTAGATTTAAGTTGCATGTATCTACCAATAGATGGCGCCAGATAAAGTTAAGAAAATGAATGAAAATTATTTATAAAAGACTTTCTGCAATAGAGTGAAAAAAAGTAGGAATTGACTTAAAAAAATGCTTTTTTATATTACTTGTTTTTTTTTCAAATACAGATTTGCTTCAGAATATTTTCTTTATATAAATCCAAAATATGCATTCTTAGAATTGTGATTAATAATTTTTTATCCTATTTTATTTATTTTTTATTCTAGAATATGTTGATAGAATTAGGACTATAATCCTTTGATTTCATTCAAGTTTTCAAGGGCTTAGCTTTTATCTCCACCAAAAATGTATTTACTTCTATTCATTTTGATATAAGTAACGAAGAATAAATGCAATCAGTAATAGACAAAAATATTACAAGCAGATCCTTGGCAATCCATTGGCTACTGAAGAATATTGTGTCAAATGTCGCGATACAATGACTATTTTCACGTGAACGATATTGTGAATAAAGTCGATTGCTTAAAAATAATAATAAAAGTATCCCAAAATACTCGTTTTTGTACAGAATTAAATTTAAATTTCGCACGAAATAAATCATAGTGTATCGTAAAGATAGTTATGATTTAAGGGTAAATTTGGAATATTCCTTTAACGGGCTTGAATTTCAGCAATCAGAAAATATTTATTTTCTTCAAAGAAAGCTTATAAATTTGACATGTTGATTTAGACTGTACTAGACATATCCTCAAGAGCCAAAACATTATGAAAACCCCTACATTTTGCAATGAACTCTCCTGGATGACGTGGAAGGCACGTGATCAGGTGAAGTGGTATTTAACTGCTGCTGGAGAGTCTGAAGAATCATTCTTTCACTTACTTCTGTGTGTGATGGGAAAGGCTGCGGATCTAAGCGACTTTGATAGAGGGCAGATTGTAGTGGCTCGAAGGCTCGGAACAAGTATTTCCGAAACTGCACGACTCGTGGGTTGTTCGCGATCTACAGTTGTTAGTACTTATGCCAAGTGGATGAATGACGGTGAAACCATTAGTAGACGACATGGTATTGGACGTCTATACGCTATCAAAGAAAAAGTTCGTCGGAGACTGTCTCGCATGGTGAAGCAATACCGGAGACAGACAGTGGCTCAGCTGACAGCCCAATACAATGCAGGGCCAAGTAGAATAGTATCGGAGCACACTGTTCAGCTGACACTGTTGGATATGGTTCTACGCAGTAAACGTCCCACTCGTGTGTCTTTGCTGACTAAGCGTCATCGCCAACTGCGCCTGCGCTGGGCCCGGGAACATCGTGACTGGTCCATGGATCAGTGGGAGAGAGTTGCCTGGTCAGATGAATCATGGTTTGTCATTCATCACGCCGATGGCCGTGTCAGGCTACGCCGTCTCCCAGGCGAACAGTTGCTCCCTCAATGTACAGTAGGCCATACACAGGCCAGTGGTGGCCGTATTATGCTTTGGGGAACGTTCTCTTGGGCGTCTCTGGGACCCGTGGTTGTGGTAGAGCAGACCATGAATGCAACATGGTATCTGAACATCATTGCGGACCAGCTGCACCCTTACATGGCCTCTGTTTTTCCAGCTGGAAATGGAATGTTCCAACAGGACAAGCCCCTTGTCACAAGGCTAAAATTGTGTTGGAGTGGTTCCAGGAACATGATGCTGAATTCCAGTTAATGTCCTGGCCGTCTAACTCACCGGATCTCAATCCGATAGAACACATTTGGGATGTCCTTGGGACGGCAGCTCAGAGTTCAAAGACCACCAATTCGCAATATCTCGGATTTGCGTGACCGTTGCTTAAACATCTGGTACAATCTGTCTCTGGCCATCTACCAAGGACTTGTGGCATCCCTGCCAAGGCGGGTTGACGCTGTGTTGCGCGCCAAAGGTGGGACAACTCGTTATTGACAGGTGATCATAATGTTTTGGCTCTTGAGTGTAGATTAGAATATATTGCATGAAGATACAATTTTATTAATTTAAAAAAATGACTCGTATCACTGATATCTTTATGATAGCGAACAGCTGTTCTGTATTCAGTTAAACCCTGAAATAGTGTTGGGATTGTGGTCCACTGATTTCCAGAAGGACTTTCCCATGTTAATACCCCTCTTATGCATATAAAGCAACAGTCAGTCCGAGATTCTTTGCCACATTTTCTACTGAATCTATTTGCATTTCTTTGCAATGACTAATACGTACGCCATCACAGAAAATAAATGTGTATCCTCTTATACGTAGTGCCCAATACCTAACGAAAGAGACATATGTTAAGAAATGGATAAATAAAAAAGCAATAACGAAATTTCTATAAGAAGAGATTGAAATTTCTTTTATGATAACAGGAGTGTATATAATAACCATGATAATGTTTACATGTTATCTTTTTCTTTCAGATAAATCCCTCAGCCAAGGTTTAAATTCAAAGATGCAACCCAAAAAGGAAGAAAATTTTTCAGATTATGCTAAAACTCTTTACAGCAATTCTCTGGTTACTGGAATTCCAGAAATTGTGATTTCCCACAATTGGTATCTCCGAATAATGCGATTGGTCGTATTTGTATGCTGCATTGTTGGATTCATCTACCAATCTCTCGATTTTATGGACCTCTACTGGAAATACCCAACCATTCTGGATATACAGATAACTCGAAAGGGAGAGATTATGATGCCAGCTTTGACTGCATGTGACGCAAATGGGTAATATGTACAGTAATTTCCTTCTCATAATCCCCGCATGATATGCTAAAAAAAACATAAAATTTCTGATTGCTGATTATATAGTACTGCTTATAAACTGTGGGCAATTTTCTCCATGAAGTTTTTTTTTAAATAAATACTATAAAAACTCAACCTCTAAAAATGAAAAAAAAAAAAAAAAAAAAATCACAAAATTTTGGGTGAGAGAAGGATAACCTCACTTTTAGCCATGTAAAAAGAAACAGTGGCGTGATTGCAGAGTAACTAGCGCTTGGTGCCACAGCTTTCAGGTTAGAGTCCCTACCGTGGCATGGATGTTTGTAGCCGTTCGGAATCCACTTTAAACTGTAGGTCCCGGACTAATATGATTTTAGGGAGTAGGGCTGACAACCCTACTCAGTAAAAAAGAAAACATCTACAATGTTAAACTTTTCCAGTAGTCAGAAGCCCACTATGGGGTTGTTGCGCCAATGAAGATTTGGTTTGGTTTGTCACTCTAGGGTCATTTTCCCCACACTCTAGGCTAATTTGACATGGACCTACAGTTTAACCTGAATTCCTAAACACTGACAAACATCCATGCCACATGCAGGATTCGAAAATGTAGCCGGTAGTACCAATGGCTAGAGTGTCAGCCAACTGGCCATCAGACCGAAATGCTACTGAAAAAGAAGAGAAAGAAACATAACAGTTGTAGACTACGAAATGAAACCATATTTTAAGAAAAGTCGACAATTATTTTACATTTTTGTGTGATGGGTGTGAAATATTTAACAATAAAAAATAAATATTTGTTTAATTAAAGTAAAGCCAATAAGAGTTATTTCACTATTATTTGTTGTGCACAAAATAAAAAAAAATTATAAATCACGAGAAAAAAAATTGGACTTCTAAATATCGTAACTTTTAAGTTATTCTGGGGATATACACATACATATATCCATCTATAACTTCATATAGATTTCTCCTTTATAAATTGAATATCTGAAATTATAGTTAAAGGCTGTCTCTAATATTTGCATCGTACTATCGGGCAAAACTGGCAAGGATGATTGATCAGATTTGAACTAATTTCTGTTTATGTAAAAAGCATTTAGAAACTAGAAGATTTAATGATGATTTTTACAGCTTATGTAAAACATCTCTCAGAAGTAGTACTTGATATAAGTTTTCTGAGCTTTCTCCTTTTATAACGCACAATAAGGGGCATACACCGTATGCATATATATACCTATGTATATGTAATGTATGCTACTTATACATAGCTATATATATAGCTATATATATGTAGTGTATGCTACTTATACATAGCTATATAGCTATATATATATATATATATATATAGCTGTCAGTGATATTTTCTGGTGATAAAGCTGGCAAGGGAGACTCAGATTTGAACTAATTCCGGCTTATGTACGAGACATTTTGAAACGAAAAGACTTAATAATGAGTTTTACAGCTTATATAAAACATCTCTCAACTGCGGTAAGCCTACTTGATGTAAGTTTTAAGGGCTTTCTTCTTTATGACGCACAATAAGCGGTATACACCGTAGTAAGCAGCATGCACCATATATACATAGCTGTGATATTTTCCCCTAAAGGTGATGTCCTCTCGACTTGAAGGTGAAATAATGTCAATGGACTGGAAGTATGTGGACTTGTTGTATGATGTGCATTAATTTATTTAAGTAATCTTTTTTCTTTAGAATTAGGCTGTCCAAGTATTGCCAGTCTTACCCTTGTAGGAAGGTTGAACAAGAGCATCGATTCTGCCGATGTTATCCTGAAGGAAGGTATTGTAACAAAAGGAAACTTTATCCCCACGTTAAGGTGAATACTAGAGGCATTTCTTTAGGAATGATAAACATGAGTACAATTCATTTATAAATATCTATCTTATAAATAAATGCAATTAATTTAATCTGATCATTCATCATTAAAAATTCATCATTAAACTGAAGATCATTCATCATTTAGCATTAAACTAAATTATTGACGACGATTAATTAATATTATATAATAATTAATTAATTAATATACGAATAACAAAATGAAATTTATTTGAAATCTTTTTTTTTCCTGGACATCACAGGAATATTCTCTCTCTGTAAGAGATTTTTTTTTTTTGAAATGTCATAATGTGATAAGATAAACTTTAAACTTTACCAATGTTATTTAGATCAATTTAAATTCAAATTCAAATAGTTGAGGTAAATTTTTCTAAGCACTGTAAATTAAAATATAATTACTCTCTTAGGGAAATAAAAAACAAATTGTGATAAATTTTATTTTCACTAATTGTGCAAAAACTGACGGTATTACGTTCATACCACTTTTTCAGACAATATTTCATGAATAAAAGATAATTATTTTTTTGGAAATTTCAGATCCCTTTGAGAATGGATGATATCAGTCAAACTGTGTTTCTCTCTCAATCTGAAAGAGCCCATATGATGCCCCAGAAAGAATCTTTCATACCGTCCTGTGTTATGAAAAGACCACCGTCGATGGTGATCAATTGTGGGTAGGTGAATCATATAAAATACTTAAAACGAAAATTTACAAACAAATATTTTTTTCACTTATATATTTTTTTGTCCAAGATTTATTGGATACATTTTGAAATTATGTAAAAGACCCTCTCTCAAATGGAAACAGAAAGACTTTAGTATGAGTACAAAAAATAAATTTCTATGTAAGATCCTTTTGTTACTCGTAATACTGTGGTATTTGGTACAGATTGTTACTCATTTAAAAATAAAATTAACTATTAATCGACTGTTTCATTCGATAAAGTTTTTGCAATTAATATTTGGAATAAATAATTCTTTGTACTTTAGGAATCTGACAGTGAGTCCAGCGTGTTCTAATAGAGTTATGGAGCCAACTGCATGTTTTAGCATTAATAGTTTGTACATGAAACCTCACGAAAAGCCAAGGAATATATCTGTGTCCACAGGTAAATCTATCGTTACAAATTTCTTAATCAATAAAAATTTATTTATTGGATATTTGTGGAGATAACATATTTAGACAAAACTGCGAAAGTATCTATGAACTAACAACCAAACCAGAATTATTCATTTAAAAGGAATATTTAGTTTTGTGCCAAACACACTAAGTTATGTGCCAAGCTCATAACGCCAGTATAATGCAAAACTCAGCTATTTTCATTGCACAATCTCACAATAGAAGGATGGAATTAAATATCTGTCATTTATAATCTGCCTAGAATTTAAAAAAATGGGTAGCGACATCATATGATGTCGCTTAACTAAATTTGGGATTCTCAGAAAATTTAACAAACTGAAAAATCTCTTGATGCGGAAGGAACAAGAATTTCTTAAAAAATAGTAAATAAGTAATAACCGAAAGTTTTTCAAGTAGAATATCGTAGTACATTGTGAAATTATTTTTCTAGAAAAGTTTGTTTTCAGTGGGGTTTGTAGGCCAGTTTTGCTTGAAATTTTACATTTGATCATTAAACTCAGAAGACAGAAGTTACAATATCAAATGAATTTTTACTCTAGATTAGGATAAAACTTGAAACTCTCTCTGAAATTACCTCAAACATATTTCTACTATTTTTTATTACGTAATTATATGAACCGTTATTAACATAGATAAAATTATAAAGCTGAGTTGATTTTCTGATATAGTATGATAAAGGATGTCTTGATCACTTAGTTGTTAGGTATCGAAAGAGAATGATTTGGTTTGTCGCTCTACTGTCATTTTGTGCACATTCTAGGCGAATTAGATCGAGACCTACCGTTTAATGTGGATTCCGAACAACTCACAAATATCCATCTCACCACCAGAATTTGAACCTGAAAACTACCATCTAAAGGCCAGAGCGGTAGCTAATTGGCCATCAGGTCTCTGTCAAAAGAGAAAAATGAAGGTATATGCTTGAAGGGATCACTAGAACTAACTAACATTGACGTAAGAAAAAATATTAAAGTCTTTGGCTGTTGCGATGTCTAAGGTGATATTACAAGGATATATTAAAGAGAAATAGGTAGGTTCTGAAAGGGGTATGATATTGCAGAAACTGAGGATGCACCAGTTATAAAATAAAGTTCCATTTCTATTACTTCTTCTGATATTCCAGGAGAAGTGTCCAGTGGAAATCTTCAATCAATAACTTGATAATTGGAGTTAGTTAATAAATCTAACTCTTGCATTCGGATTTTTCCAATTGGAAGTCGGTAAATACTTGAGATGGTTATATTTCTAAAGATGGATTAGTTTAGACGTGTTTGCAAAGCTGGTTGGCAATAAATGAACTAAGTGCTGTTTAATGTTTTGATGGATACGCAATATTTATCCTCCTCCTCTGTCTACATGAATCTGTACATGAAGTTGTTAGAAATTTTTAGAGAACTGCAGGTTGTGCAATGAATTTCTTGGAAGTCTATTAAACAACAACTATAACTGGAGATTAAATGTTTGCTCGTTTATTTTATTTTTGATGTCAATTACATTCCAAGATATGCAAATGAAGATATTTGATTTATTGAAGGTACTGGTACTGAAGCAAATTTGGTCACTGTTCCAATAATTGTTTGAGTACTCTAATTAAAGTTGCATTTGAAGTGTTATTTGGATCTTGAGGTGAAGCAGATGAACAGATAGATGAAAGTTGATTGAAATTATTTAAAGACAATTATTTTGTATAATTGTGAGATGAGAAGTTTGGGGGTAGATGATTTGCTTTCTGTAAATTCCTTCTTCCTCTCATCCCATAGGTTAACTTTTAAAAGGAAGGGGTTGGTTTGGTTTGTCGCTCTACTGTCTACCAACCCCTAACGGTCTACCCTCCTCCCACCAGGATTGAAACTTGAAAAGGAAGAGGAAATGAAGCATCGAGTGCTACCTTAGCATAGTGCGCATTGTTGAATTAAAGTATTATATAAAAGTTATGCTTGTGTAATTTTGAAATATGCTATTAAATCATATAAATAAAATATATGAGGAAATCATATCTGAAAGATATGATTTGCATTAATATTTTTTCAATTACTACATTTTATGTGTTTTTCTCGGAGATAATTTTTTTAAAAGTCTTCATATTTTTTAAATGCCGCCAGTCTTCATCTTAAATTGATATTTTTGTGAGATTAATAATTAGTTTCCTAAAATCATATTACGTCATGTTTGCTTTTCTAGCATGCTGAATTTAGTTATTTTTTTCAGTTATTGAATTGGCGCTTTTCAGTCCACCATACGAATACGATCCAGATTTGATGATAATGTACAAACAACTCTCTCTTCACTCACCTTATTCTTTGTCCAACCCCTTCACGGAAGGGCTGTTCTTGAATTCGGAGAAAACCTACAAGGTCTATGTGAAACAGGTGCGTGAATTCTATTATTAGAGAGTTTTTGCATACCGTACGTTAGTTACCGTAGGGCGTCCGTTAGCTTTTTCTCCCTAGTGCGCATGCTCATAGGAAACATTATTACAGATACGCATGCGCAGTTTCCTATGAGCATGCGTGCTAGGGAGAAAAAGCTAACGCTAGCTATACTATGTTATGTATGTTAGTATGCATTAACTATTAGTATTATTATTGTATTAGCTGTATTATGTTATATGGGGCCTGTTATGTTAGATTATGTTATATGATGGCCGAGTGGCTAGCGCTTTGGCACTCGGTATCACCTGTTTAGGGTTCGAGTCCAGGTGGTGCCATGGATGCTTGTAGTGGTTCAGAATCCACTTTAAACTGTAGGTCCCAGTCTAATAGGATCGTAGAGCATTGCGGGAGCATTGTTACTCTGCGTCCATAAATTATCTTCAAGTTACACGCGCCCCCTGGGTGGTATTAAGTGAGTAAGTGAGTAACATCGGTGCAGCCCTTATGGCATAAAAAATCACGATCTAAGTATTTGCCAGCTGCATTAGGAAAAAAAATATTATGTTATATGCATGCTCAGTAGTAGATATCAAACTCCCACGAAGAACTCTAGAGGTTGATAAATTTTTCTATTAATTATTCTCCTTCTTAGTTAAGTAAAGCTAAGGGAAGGGAATACTGATGTTAGTTTTTTTAATAAATGATATTTATTTAACTCTAGTTTTGTGTTTCATGGTCATTCAGTGGTAATGAGCTCCAGTTGGCATGTAATTTAAACCCACGCAAAAAATCCTAAAGGAGGGGCTGATAAATTTCTCTATCAACACCTAACAATATGTTTTTATATATTATTTTGTCTATAGCGGTCAGTACCAAACCCTTCTAGAAAAAGCATAGGTGTCGACAGAGTTTTTTATTAACCCTTAACAATATTAGGTCAAGTGTTACAAAAAGAAGTTATAAAATGAAGCAGCGGAAAAATAGCTATCTAGATCAATATATTTGACCAAAATGGCGTATTTATCAATAAAAGTAATTGAGAAACACACACACACAAAAAAAACAACATATACCTCAGAGGTTAAGCCAATACTTTATTTTACAAGGATTAATAGTAAATTCACCATAAAGTTTGAAAATAACTTTATAAAAATAAAATGAATAAAATACATACCGTTTTTTTATTCTTAAAATGTTCTACAGCTTCAAAAGTTAAATATATGAATAAACTGTTTCGTATTAATAGAGATTCATGGGCATTTCGTTCGAGGTTTCAAGAATTTGCATGACGATTCTTCTTTTCTAAATTAAATTTCTATATATGGTTTTCTTCTTTAACAATGATAAATCTTTGACATTACGAAACTGTTGCTTGCTAACAAGCTAATCACCTGTAATATAGTGGGATTACATTTCAGGCACTAAAAGCATGAAACAAAATAATTTGTAATGGTTAACAATTACACCTCAATCATTTTAAACGTGTTATTACACGTTTAAAACAGCTGATAATGATAACAGCTGGTTTTCCTCATTCAATAATTTCTGGAACGGAACGCATTGCAGTAATATTTTCCGATTTATATTCTATACATCCAGAACTAGCCAAATTTTTTTTTGTTGTTCTAATGCAGCCGGCAAACACTTAGACAGCTTGGTCTTGGATGCCTTAAGGCAAGCGCTGCACAGACGTTACTCACTTTGCATTACCCAGGGGGCGCGTGTAACTTGAAGATAAGCCACGGACGCGGAGTAACAACGCCCCCGCAACGCTCTACGATCCTATTAGGGCCGGGACCTACGGTTTAAAGTGGATTCCGAACCACTACAAACATCCATGCCACCGCCGGGACTCGAACCCGAAACCTGTGGTACCGAGCGCCAGAGCGCTAGCCACTCGACCATTCAGGCCCCAGAGCTAGCCACTTTTGATGATGAATTTAATTTCTTTGATATGTATTTCTCCTAATTAGGTTCAATCCCTTCTTTTGTATCACTGTATATGATGTAATATTTTTTTTAAATTTTATTTTATGACCACCCTGTTTTGCACTTAATTTATTCAAATATTTACTTTCATTACATCTTTCAATTCATCCAAATATTTAAATTAAAATTTTATAATTGGATTAATTCCTTTTTAAAAGTCTTATATTTTTATTTACAGACTGTCAAGAATTTACTCAAACCTCCTTACGATACAAATTGCTTTGACTATCTCGAAGCATGGAAGAAAAATGGAGGCAAAGGGGCAATGTCAGAAAGTGTAAGTATAGCATGTCAAATGTAAACACATACATAAAAGTATTTCCATATTAATTCGGTGATGATTCATTTTATTTTTATAAAGTTTGGAAATAACTTTATAAAAATAAAATGCATACTGTTTTTTTATTCTTAAACTGTTCTATAGCTTGAAGTCAAACGTTTCAATAGAATAAAGAAATACTTATTATTTGATAAATATTCTAAGTATCGAAGTACCATGTATTTGAAAAATCATACTTATAGGCAAGAGTATACGATATGCATGATATGTTGTTTATTTTTATAAAGTTTGAAAATAACTTTATAAAAATAAAATGAATAAAATGCATACTGTTCTGAAATATTCTGAAACTGTTCTATAGTTTGAAGTCAAACGTTTCAATAGAATAAAGAAATACTTTGTATTTGATAAATATTCTAAGTATCGAAGTACCATGTATTTGAAAAATCATACTTATAGGCAAGAGTATACGATATGCATGATATGTTGTTTATTTTTATAAAGTTTGAAAATAACTTTATAAAAATAAAATGAATAAAATGCATACTGTTTTTCTATTTTTAAACTGTTCTATAGTTTGAAGTTAAACGTTTCAATAGAATAAAGAAATACTTATTATTTGATAAATACTTTAAGTATCGAAGTACCATGTATTTAAAAAAAAAATGAATAAAATGCATACTGTTTTTTTATTCTTAAACTGTTCTATAGCTTGAAGTCAAACGTTTCAATAGAATAAAGATATACTTATTATTAGATAAATATTCTAAGTATCGAAGTACCATGTATTTGAAAAATCATACTTATAGGCAAGAGTATACGATATGCATGATATGTTGTTTAAGCTGTCTATCGTCGGCAGAATAATTCATACATTGTTTACAGCAGAAACTTGAGAAACCGGTTCAGGTGAAGATTGCGAGTTCAATGCTTGCGAAAATCATGCCTTCGGATCGAATCTTGTCGAAGCATAAGATTTGTTTAAGAAAATGAAAATGGAAAATTGCAAGGAAATTCGCTTTCTATTTTGCCACTTAATATTGTGGTTTGGTTTGGTTTGTCGCTCTACGGTCATCATGTGCACACGAGGGCTAAACAGACCGGGACCTACAGTTTTAAGTGGATTCCGAACCACTACAAACATCCATGGCACCGCCGGGACTACTTAATATTGTGATTATGTTATATGTATATACATATTTATATTAATTGTAATTATTTAATAAAATGTAACTAAAATACAATTTTTCTTTGTTGACTTATGTAGAAATTGACTTAATTTTTTTTTTATGTTATAACTTTCAATAATGATTTTACAGGATTGCTTACAATTATGTAAAATGGAAATTCAGCTGAAAAAGCCTGGTAAATGCTTGTCTTTTAATTTATGGTACCCGTCCAATGAATATAGATGTCCTACTGGTAAAAGATGGTGTGAGAAAGAAGGCAGATTATTAAATAGTTCAGAGTGCTATAATAAGCCAGGTAACATAAAAATCACATTTTACTTCTTCTTTAAAATAATCATTTTCTTTTATATATTATCATCATTATTTTTCGTAAATCTTGATCCAAAAGTTGATATACTCATGAACCTTTTTTTTAATAAATGTGATTAACGTACTTTTAAATACAGGGGCATATACTCTCATTCCTGTTCTAAAAATGGAGTCACATAAATGCTATAATGTCTCGGACTATTTTAGACCTATAACGGTTTCAAGAAATGGGTCACTTTTAGGTTCATAGGAACACTTTAATTTTAATTTACAAGCACAATACATACACACACACATATATATATACATATATATAGTGCTAGGGGCCTGCTGGCCCCTAGCGCTCTGGCGCTCGGTACAGCAGGTATCGGGTTCGAATCCCGGGGGTGCCATGAGTGTTTGTAGTGGGTCGGAATCCACTTTAAACCGTAGGTCCCGGTCCTAATAAGATCGTAGAACGTTGCGGGGGCATTGTTACTCCGCGTCCGTGACTTATCTTCAAGTCACACGCGCCCCCTGGGTAATGCAAAGTGAGTAACGTCTGTGCAGCGCTTGCCTTAAGGCATACAAGACCAAGCTGTCTAAGTGTTTGCCAGCTGCATTAGAAAGAATATATATATATATATATATGTATATATATACAACTAATAAACTTTGGTTTATTATACAATAAAATGAAAAATATTAATTTGATTATAAGTGTACGATTTAATCACAAGTACAGTTCAGTCCATGTTCGGAGATTTTTTAGAGTTCTTGAGTCTATGTCGAATCTAATTGACTGATCTGCGGCAGACTTAATTATTACACGGCGTGATACACGAAACTACAAGGGGTTCACTTTGGAAACTGGCAGAAACTCCGGCCTATTCAGTCACTTCAGAGGAAAAAAGAAAAAAAAATACTTCTGGTCGATTCGTGACAGAACTCTCTCTTCTTCACCAAAATTCTCCTTTTAAGACAATCCGCAAAGAGGAAGGGCATAGGTGCAGCTTTCCTCACTTCGGATTGGAGTAGACATTTATCAGCTCGTGGTTTATAACCAATCACGATGGAACAATTCATGATATAGTTCATATTCAATCTGTGGTTGTTTCGACATGTGAAGATCGTACAGACATTCGCTAATTTCCTGGGTCTCATTATACATAGTACCGCAACACTACTATCAGATTTGAATGACAGGTTGTTCTCATTAGTACAAACACTAATCGACTGCAATATAACTACACACAATGCTGCTTGTCTGCTGTCAAATTTGAGTGATGGGTTGTTATTATATGCTTGCCAAATAACACACATTCCTCTCTCCTGATAATAAAATGCCAAAACTCTTCCTGTGAGAAAAAAATGCTACAACAAAATGCTCAACGTGCGAGTCATTATCATGTTTACAAAAATTAATTCAGTGATAACTTTTCCACATCAATCGTGCCAGTATAACATTTTAATACTATATGTTTCTTTTTTTAATTCATGTTCAATTTTCATACAATTGGCGTGAAATAGTTTCATGGATTTTTCATGAGGCTTTGTTTCTTAAGAAACTTCAACTTGCCGAATAATCTTCTTATTAGGAATTCAGCATGCTTTTTAATATTTTCTACCATTTTATGCCAATCACTTTGGCGTCACTTCGTAACAAGGATAACAAACTAAAGTAGAATTTTCTTTATAATACCGTCGATAGATTAGAACACTCTACCAATCAAATGCTGATAGGGGTAATGAGAAAAATATAGGTTTGGTTTGTCGCTCTACGGTCATTTTGTGTACCTTTAGGCTAATTAGACCGGGACTTACAGTTTAAAAGGAAATATAGGTTTGGTTTGTCGCTCTACGGTCATCTTTTGCACACTTTGGGCTAAACAGACCCGGACTTACAGTTTAATGTGGATTCCGAACCACTCACAAACATCCATGCCACCGACGGGATTCGAACCTGAAACACCAAAGGCCATAGCGTTAGCCACTTGGCCACCAGGCCGCAAGGACATATAGGAGTTGAAAATTTAGGAGTAGTGTGTATATTAAACTATAATAATATTAAGATAAATCTTCTTCAATATGTTTTTTTTGTTGTTTGCTATATTATTTTTCTGTCTTTTTCAGGAATAGATTTGCAGTCTCAGTTTGAAGACGAATCCTGTGAATCTCAATGCAAACCAGGATGTTGGTAAGCATATAATATTTTTTTTATTAAATTAGCATTCATTGAATATTGAAAATGTTGTAAGCGATGAGGGACCTCCTTTGAAACTTGAAAATATATTGTCTAAAACATAAAAATAAATATCTTACTTTGAAATAGACGTGTGTATTTCAAAATGAAACATACTTAAAAAAAGTCACATTAAAAGACGAAAAAACCCTTCTGCGCTACTACTATTAGTATTATAACTATATTAGTATAGTAACTGTCAACTATTATTAGTATTATATGGGCCTGACTGGTCGAGTGGCTAGCGCTCTGGCGCTCGGTACCACATGTTTCGGGTGCGAGTCCCGGCGGTGCCATGGATGTTTGTAGTGGTTCAGAATCCACTTTAAATCGTATGTCCCGGTCTAACAAGATCGTAGAGCATTATGGGGGTAGTGTTACTCCGCGTCCGTGGCTTATCTTCAAGCTACACGCCCCTCCTGGGTAGAGCAAAGTGAGTAACATCTGTGCAGCGCTTACCTTAAGGCATCAAAGACAAGCATTATTATTATAGTGTTTTTTGTTGAATAACGTGATGAAACTCGAAATTAAAAGTTATTTGAAGAGTAATGCCTTTGCAAATCGATGGTAAATACTTTAATAAATTAACGATACGTAGATTATTATATAAATGTGAACAAAAAAGCCAAAGAAATAACATAAATGTTGAATTTAAATGGTGATCACAAAAATTGATAAAAATAAATTAATAATTAAATAAATTAATAAATAATTAATTAAATAATACTTCTGCTAAATTAAATAAATTAATTTAGCAGAAGTTATAATAGTCACAAAAAATTGAAACATAAATCACAATTAAACATAAATTAAACCTAAATCACAAAAATTGAAGTAGAGTAATAGCTTTAAAAATGTAAGTCTTTAATAAGAAAAATGTTTTTATAAATATTGACAACTCTTGGGGGGGGAAGAGACGCCTACAAAAGACGTTTGATACAAAAATTAATAAATGAATATGAAATAAACTTTTTCAAAACTGATGATATTTATTTCATGCTCATTCATTACTTGTTCAATAATTTCGCATTCATTACTTAAAATATTTTTTTGTACATTCAAGGAAATAATTTATGAATAAATCAATAACTAAATGAATCAAATCGATAAATGAATATGGTTACTTAATGCTTGAAATAAACTTCTCAAAACTAATGATACTTATTTTATGTTCATTCTTTTCTTGTTCAACTATTTTATATTAATCATTTAACATACATTTTATACATTCAGGGAAATAATTTGTGAATAAATGAATTAAATCAATAAATGAATATGTTTAGTTAATGTTTAAAACAAGCTTTTTTCAAAACTAATGATATTTATTTTATGGCCATTCATTCCTTGTTTAATTATTTCATATTCATTATTTAAAATACGTTTTTGTATATTCAGAGAAATTATTTACGAATAAATGAATTAAATCAATAAATAAATATGTTTACTTAATGTTTGAAATACACTTTTTCAAAACTGATGATATTTATTTTATGCCCATTCATTTCTTGTTCAACTATTTTATATACTTTATTTAAAATACTTTTGTTTTGTACATCCAGGGAAATAATTTATGAAATCCTCAAAGAAGAAGTAGCACGAGTGGAGGTGAGAAATATTTGATAATGTTTAAAATATTTTGTATTAACTTGGCCTAGAGCTTGGCATGCTGAGTATGCTAGGCAGTATGCTTGGCATTCTGAGTATGCAAACTCTAGTATAGAGTTTGGAAATATTTAAATGAAGAATGAACTTTAAGATGTATGTATAAATTATGCATGCTTATAATAATGTATTTAAGGGGCCTGAATGGCCGAGTGGCTAGCGCTCTGGCGCTCGGTACCACAGGTTTTGGGTTCGAGTCTCGACGGTGCCATGGATGTGTGTAGTGGTTCGAAATCCACTTTAAACCGTAGGTCCCGATCTAATAGGATCGTAGAGCGTTACGGGGGCATTGTTACTCCGCGTCCGTGGCTTATCTTCAAGTTACACGCGCCCGCTGGGTAATCCAAAGTGAGTAACGTCTGTGCAGTGCTTGCCTTCAGGCATCCAAGACGTCCATGTCTGTTTGCCAGCTGCATTGAAAAAAAAATGTATTTAAATAAAACTCATAATTTTGTTTAAAATATTTCTGTGATTATAAATAACTATATTTTTTTCTTTTATATTTTAGCCAAAGAAAGGTCAGCGTCCAGCTAAAGAAACGTAAGTGATTCTTTTTTATCTGTGCATTATTATTATTTTTTTTAATTTATAAAACACAAAAACATTATAACCTTCGCGAAATGAATCTGTAAAAATTCTAAATTTCTATGTAATTATTTATATAATTTTGAAAATAAATAATTTAAGTCTATATGTGGAATTTTAATTCACTTGCGACAATACGTTTTTGTAAAATATTTATTATATTCAAAAATTTTAAATAACATTTGTTAAATAAATAAATAAAAAGCCAATTATCAATATTACACATTTCTTGCTAAATGTTAAAATAATTAATTTGTATATTAAATAATTCTTTATTTTAATAATATTTTATTTATTATAATCATTGATTTATTATCTCAAACAAATTAGCTCAGATTTATTTTTTTCAGTATTTCTTGTTATAATAAATCCCATAACATAAAATTTCTAATTTCTTTTTTATTCTTGCTAATGCATAACAATTAATTATACTTATTTATATTTAGAGGATTAACTTACGTCGCAGTTTACTTTCAAAAAATGGAAGAGACTCTATACACGTATAAGCCGAAATACGAGGTATGTTTTCTAATTTGAAATTAAAATATTATTGTTTTTTAAAATTTTATAATGCATTTAAAAAACTATTTAATGTATTTTCAATTTCTGTTTTTTTTAAATCTCATTCTTATACTATTACCCATACAATATATGGGTATTGTTTTTTGGAGTAGGAAATTTCGAGGTCTTGACTACTATTCTATTCTATTTTGGCCTTGACTACTATTCTATTCTATTTTGGCCTTGACTACTATTCTATTCTATTTTGGCCTTTACTACTATTCTATTCTATTTTGGCCTTGACTACTATTCTATTCTATTTTGGCCTTGACTACTATTCTATTCTATTTGGATTTCTATTTTGGACATTTTCACTGAAACTTATAATTTTTTTTAAATTTCTTTCACGAGCTTTTTTATGCATAATATTTATTTACAAAATAATTGAAGGATTATTAACTAATTTGATAAAAAAATATTTCAGAAGAAAAAAATAATATAAAATTTTAAAGATCTATTGGTGAAAGCAAAGATAATTTTTTTGTAAAGTGAAAATGAGATTTTTCAATAAAAGAAAATTATTAAGAATTTTATAGTTTTTATTATTATCTAAGATTACTGTTATCCGTTTTGTTCTTATATTAATTTCTAAATGTTATGGGTAACCTGTATATCGGCCAATCTGATTAGAATTTTTACTTTTTAATTTCTTTCACGAGCTATTTTATATATAATATTTATTTACAAATTAATTGTGCAATTATTAAATAATTTATTAAAAAAATATTTCAGAAGAGAAATTTATGTAAAAATTTTAACGATCGATTTGTGAAAGCCAAGACAATTTTATTTTATTTCAAAGCGAAAAAGAGATTTTTCAAGAAAAGAAAATCGTTTAGAATTTTATAGTTTTTTTATTTTCTGAGATTATTTTTTAAGCGTTTTGTTCTTACATTAAATTTTAAATGTTATTTGTTACCTGTATTTCGGCCCCATACAGTATTTTTATTACAGTTTTATTTTTAATTTCTTTCACGAGCTTTTTTATAATTAAAATTTCTTTATATATATATATTTTTTTTTTTGAAAAGTAACTACAAATAAGTTTTGTACGAAAATGAAATTGAAGTTTTTAAACATGTTATTAATCAGATATCAAATTGAAAATGACAGTTGTTGTAATAATATATATGCTTTTAAATTATGCACGGAATCTAGCTAAAATAAAACTTAAACAAAAAAATTGAGTAATTATTAAATAATTTGTTTGAGTAAACTGTATATCGCCTCAGCCGATTATTGTTATTTATTTTATCTTCTTAATTTTATTCATAATTTTTAATCTTGATTTGTAATCTAACATGAATTAAATCCTAAGGTACAAAAATAAATTTTCAAAGAAATGTAACGATGCTTCTATAAAAAACTCAAAAACTCAAAAAAAAAAAACTGGTTGGCAAAAATTAGACATTTAATTACATTTTTATTATTTAACATTTATTTTTTTCCAAATAAAAGAAACCCAAAATCACACGTGTGTGTTTCTATTTGCTAAATGAAATGCATATAATTTACGATATACATTGATATAGCAGTAATAGAATTTTCATTCATGGTGTAATACTTAATTTCACTTGCTTCTGGCAAGAAAATAATAAATAAATTTTATTTATTAGAATGCTGTTTTAAAGGATTTCATGAACTGAGCTGGGAAAATTGATTTTTCTATTTTAGCAGTAGTTATACTAGTTTCAAAATTTGACTCTTAATTTGATAAAAATCTGCTTAATAATGTTAAAATATGTTATATTGTCTGTTGTAACCGTGCTTCCTCCCACACATTGGCGTACGGGAGAAATAGCCAGCTGGCCTCGAGACTCTCACCTGAGAGGAAGTACAGCGAAACTACACGTTTCTGCTGAGAACGTTTAGTTTATAGTCTCTTATACCGAGAGGAAATACATACCGCAATACCGCGTATTAGTTGGCCTACAGACTCTCACCTGGAATGGAAGTATTTTTCGCTATACTGCGCGTAGCTGAGTATCGGGTTTTCGGCTTAAAAGTGGAATCCTACCACCACTCTATAATTAAATGTCTTTAAATGTGTAAAATATTTTATGTCTCTAATTGTATGTGTGTGGTGTTTGTACGTGTGTAAATAAAGCTGCGAGTTTTCCTATCTGTGCCTCAAGTATCTCAACTCAACCACACCCAGTTACAATGTGGTTTCCCAACCTGAATACTACAATGCCATTTTAAAAGCGTTTATGATCTGAGTTGGGAAAATTTTTCGTTTTATAAGGGCTTTGTGAAAATTAATTTAGTAGGAATCATACTAGTTTCAAAATTCGATTCTAAATGTGACAAAAATCTGCTTGAAAATGATGTGTAAAATGTGTCATTAATGTGCGATAATTTTCTGTGGGACATAATAACTTTTATTGAATGTTTTTTAGATTTTTATAATATGTTCGCTATTCACTTCTACAATTACTTAACTAAAACATTTATATCAAAAATTCTGAGAACACATGCTAAAATTAATTATTTTTACAAATTGTGCAACGTGATTATTACTGATGTCAAAATGTGATATCTTTCAGGTTGTTGAAACATTCAGCTACATTGGCGGATACGTTGGAATTTGGCTGGGTGTTTCCTTGCTGGCTCTTTTTGACTTTTTAGAAACAACCATGATTTTACTGAAGTATCCTTTCCGTAAGAAGAAACGATTTTCACAACCCAAGCGAGCATAAATCCACGTTACAATGAGGACTTCACACTTGTGATATCAACTAAGAAGTGTAGTTTACCTACTTTTTCCATTACACCGAAAGCATACACACTTTATCTTTTTTTCAATACCTTCTATTAGCTCACACTCTCCCTATATATATCTTGTTCAAATTTTCAATCGTTAATAAAATACTTTTGATTCATCCACTCAAGTTCAAATACATTTTTTTTTAACTTTTAATGGAGGAATACTTGATGTTAATACAGTTTTTTCCTTTATTAAATCATTAATTAAATTAAATTAATTAAATTTAGTTTTTTTTTTTAGATTTAAGTTGCATGTATCTACCAATAGATGGCGCCAGATGTAAGAGGAAAATTTTAACTTTATTTATAAAGAACTTTCTGCAATATAGTGAAAAAAAAAGTAGGAATTGACTTAAATATTTTTTTTTATATTACTTGTTTTGTAGAAAATCACTTTGAAAAGAACAATAATTACCTTGAAGCTATAAACATGATGAAACACCGAAAGCATATATAGTTTGTCTTGCTTTGTAGAAAATCACCTTGAAAAGAAAAATAATTTTCTTCAAGCTATAAATATGATGAAAAAATATCTTACAAATTTATTTACAAGAAATATTATTGAAAAAAAAAGAAGAAAAATATATTCGTTGTTTTATAGAAAATAATTCTTTGTCTCTCTTAACAATTTTCACAATACAAGCAGCATAAATCAACGTTAACAATGAGAATTTTATACTTGTGATGTCAACTAAGAAGTGTAGTTCATCTGCCTTTCGCCATTACTCCGAAAGCATATATAGTTTGCATTTATATGTAGAAAAACACTTTGGAAAGAAAATTAATTAATTTGAAGCTATAAACATGATCATCTTGGAAAAAAACATCCCAAATTTATTTAAAATAAATACCATTGCAAAAAAAGAAAAAAAATAATTTCACTGTTTTATCATAAAAAATTTAAATTTATCTTTTTATCATAAAAAAAGGAAGATTTTTTTAATGAAAGAAAAAAAAACTACTACTAGTGAGAATTGCTATTGAAATGTATTCAGCACATGAGTGTCAGCAGTTATTTTGAAAAGGAATATCATGAAATCTCTTGCCCTGCTACTTTGTAGGAATAATGTTTTTTTCTTTCTTTATAGGGTAAAAATTCGCTTTGCCTTTTTATCTCCTTTATTTATCTTTTCATTTTATGTTATGAAGTTTAAGAAATAAAAATTTATAAATTCAATTAAATGTAGTATCATTATTATTACGTTTCTTTGTAGAAAAAAAAATCGTTTACGCTTTTTTTTTTAAGTGCTTTGAATATAGCACAGATTTCCTAATTGGTTATACTTGCAGGTCATTAAATAAGAGAAAAAGTACGAATTATAAGCAAGCAGAAATAACTTCCACCTTTATTAAATAACTGTCTTTAAACTAGCATTGAGTTATGCGTAACATAATGCTAAGGTAGCAATATGTTCTGGTGAAAGTGTATGACATACTAGTTTACGCTATTTGGAATTTAAATTAGTTGCTACTTTATAGTATTGTTAATAGGGTGTGGATGGAAAGTACTAAAACAGTTCAATTCCATTATTTTATAATTAAAAAAAAAATAGTGTGGAAATGAAAACTAAATACAAAAATGTAAGTAAAACTAATTGTAGAAATATAAGTAAAACTAATTGCAGAAATATAAGTAAATTTCTAGATCTTATTATATCCGTTAATATTCTCATTTTTAATTGTAAGATTTGGTAATATAATATACAATATTAACTTAATGAGTAATACAATATTAACTTTATAAGTGATACAATATTAATTTAATGAGTAATGCAATATTAACTTATTTCTCTCGTTTATCATTGAGCTTATATTGCGGGTATAATAATTATTTCCTAATGGCTCAATCATAGCGGTTAGCATACTGTAATTTATATAGCCACCATGAGCTGCAATAAACCTATTCCATATCTGTAACTTTTGGTAACGAATGAAAGCGACTTAAAGTGCGTGTTTCAGATAAATAACCCCATACTGCTTTTACAAAGCTAATTTGAAGTTGTTGAATACTTTGGCGAATTTGGTCATGAGTCAAATTTGATCGATGAACAACAAATAGGGTGAGCAAAGTGTTCAGGGAAATACTGTAACGTATGGGATACTGACGAATAGTTGAACATTGCGTGCCATAGTACGGCCACACATCGTCCTGATAAACATTGGCTTCAGGTACGCTATGTAGATGAGGCAACAACATTTTAAGATTTATCTGTCACTGGAAATCCGAATTAAGCTGGTGCTGGAGTAAAATCAATCCGTTTAACTAATGTGACCAATTTTTCTCAGTTGTTTTCATTTTCTTCAACGTCTATTAATTTTAGGTAAGAATATGTGCATTGAAATAATGTTTTTTAGTTTCCATTTATTAATGAAATGAACAAGAATAAACACTTGAAAATAAATAATTGATGTGAAAATTCTTGGCAGGATTTCTTAAAATTTGCTTTGGCAATTAACCTTGCTTTAAGAAATACTACTTTTAACTGGGTTTTTTTAGCTCTCCTATAACTTAACCGTAAGAGAAAAGATAAGAATTATTCGTCCCAGCGAGACATAAAATATTTTCAATAATTATACGAAGGCTCATATGATGCGAATTATTTAAATAATTCCATCCAAAAACTTTTGGTTAATACATTTAGTATTTATTTCAGTCCCTTTTTGCCATGTAATGTAGCTAGAAATAAGTGAAATTCTTCTACATCTTAAACAGCGGCCTGATGGCCAACTGGCTAGTGTTTTGGCCTTTGGTACCACTGGCTTCAGTTTCGAATCCTGGCGGTGGCATGGATGTTTGTTAGTGGATCGAAATCTTTAAACTGTAGGTCTCGGTCTAATTAGCCTAAAGTGTGCACAAAATGATCGTATAAATATTAATCTACAGCTTGATTACAATTTATAAATCCCTTTTAAATCAGCGCATCCATTACACTTTAAATTTCTTTCCGTATACTAGGGGGTTTGGGTTAAATTAGCCAATTCAAATGTGTTTAATACTTCAAAGTACATAGGTACGGCTCTAAATATTGTTTAATTATTTAACAGAATTCAGCAAATGTAGTCTTCATACATTCTTTAGCGGTCTGATGACCAATTAGCTAGCACTCTGGCCTTGGGTACCGCAGGATTCAGGTGTGAATCCTGGCGATGGCTAGTGGTTTGGACTCCACGTTAAAAAGTAAGTTCCGATATAATTAGCCTAAAGTGTGGAAAAAATTACCATAGAACGTGAAACTAAACCAAATCATACATTCTTTGAATGAATGTATAAAAATTCATACGTGCATTAATTCATACAATTCATATCTTTCTAACACCAATGCAACCAGTTTGTTATAATTTTCAGTGAGCTTGAAAACTTATGATTGTCTTAGAAAGTCAAAATACATCTGTGAGATGTATTTCGATGTAATCCTTGCACTATTAGGCGCTACAGGCGGAGTTTTTGATTTTTAGTGCTTTTTTTTATAAAATAAATATTGCCATTCATTGCTCTCTTTCTGAAAACAGAACATTTTGTTTGCCGAAGTTTTGATGGGAACGAAGAAATAAACTACCTAAGAACGGGTTGTATATTGCTAGTATATTATCGCATATTGGATGTATATTATCGCTATGCATATTGCTAGGTTGTGCACTAGGATTGCAGTAGTACCGAACTAGACTATAGTAATGCTATTAAAGGAACAACTACAACAACAAAAATTATTTGAAAAGATGAAGTCATACCATTTACTTACTCATGTGTGGTACAATCGAAAACACACATTTATTATGTGTAATTCAAAGGCAATTGCAATGATCGACACACTTAAAAAAAACTCCTTTCTGCAACAAACGAAAACGAATAGAAAAGCTTAATTCATGAACTAAAATTCTTGTTGTTTCACATACGATCCGTAACTATGCCCTCAACGACCGCACGAATTTAAAAGTTATTAGACAATTTCTTTAATCTGCGCTGTATTACTTAAGAATTCAGAGCAATTACATAAATGTTACTGCATTAATGCAAAATTAAAGTTAATGTTAAGTTAAAGTGGAGCTAAATGTTAGTATGCATAAATATTACTAAATAATACTAATTTTTCTTTTAGTAAATTAAATTAAATTACATTTTAAATTAAAAATCCTTATTGTTCAAATGTTTATTTTAGAGAGTAAATAAATGTGATGAATCAAATTTTTTCTATTTTACGATCAAATTGATTTTTAAAATTATTCAATTTCATTATATTATCACATTTGCTTGTTTTTATCACAAATTAAAATAACAATTGAGTTCTAAAAATTCATTTTTATTTATAAAATTTAAATGGGAATTAATTGAATATTTTTTTTATATGATGTATCTCCGTTCTGTCGATAACGAATTTAAACGTTTGTTCTTTATTTTAAACTTTAAACTTTTCAAAGTTAATAAGTTAATAGTTTAAAATATTAACAACAGATGGCGACACATTATCTTTCAATTTTTTGCTGAACGACTTTATCATTTTAAACTTTCGTTCATTCGCTTTCTCCTTAGTTGTATATTTATAATGTATAATTGATGAATGAATTTCTAAAATATTGTGATTGTACTTTTTACAGATTAAAAAGTTTGATTTGTTTGGATGTAAATCAATCAATTAAGTGAATAAAAAGTTTTTTTTAAATTAAATTTATAAATCATAAATAGTTATTTTTTTATATTTTTAACGTAACATTAAGAAAAATTAGATATTGATCTAAAAAAATAAATTTATTAAACTATTGAATTGAAAAATAATTTAATATTGATATAAAATTAAATTTATTCTTTATTTAAAATTAATTTCAAACTTAAAGTACTTAAAATTGAAATATACTACAAAATCATAAAATATTTAGATTGGACAAAATTTCTAGGATAAACATAAGATATTTTAAGACATGTATTTGAATTTTCCCTTTGTTTCACAGAATGAAACGATTGTGATTGACTTCAATACTTTTAAATTGTTGCAGGTTTAACAACCCAAATGCATCCTTTTACACATCAAATTAGCTTCTTTGCAATCAAATTCTCTCAAAATTAGGATTTTATTTGCACGTTAATATCAGTTTAAATGGAAATTAAGGCGGGCTTTAGATACACAATTTTATAAGGCGAAAAATATTTATTGTTGTGCATAATCAATAATATATTTATCATTTTCTATGACATTTAACCATATTTATGGCAACTTTTTGATTCAGTATTGGATGAATTTATTTAAATTTTGCAGCAAAATACTTATTTTTCCATCTCTTGTTTGTTATACACTGAAGTGACAAAAGTCATGGGATACCTCTTAATATCGTGTATGCCCTCCTTTCGCCCGGCGAAGTGTAGCAACTCGACGTGGCATGGACTCAACAAGTCGTTGGAAGTCTTCTGCAGGAATATTGAGCCATGCTGTCTCGATAGACGTCCATAATTGTGAAAGCGTTGATGGTGCAAGATTTTGGGCACGAACAGACCTCTCGATGATGTCCCATAAATGCTCGATGGGATTCATGTCGGGCGATCTAGGTGGCCAGATCATTCGTTGGAATTGTCCAGAATGTTCTTCAAACCAATCGCGAACAGTTGTGGCCCGGTGACATGGCGCATTGTCATCCATAAAAATACCATCGTTGTTTGGGTACATGAAGTCCATGAATGGCTGCAAGTAGCTGAACATAAGCATTTCCAGTCAATGTTCGGTCCAGTCGCACCAGAGGACCAAGTCCATGCCATGAAAAAACAGCATACACCATTACGGAGCCACCACCAGCTTGAACAGTGCCTTGCTGACAGTTTGGGTCCATGGCTTCGTGGGGTCTGCGCCACACTCGAACCCTACCATCAGCTCTTACCAACTGAAATCGTGACTCATCGGACCAGGCTACGGTTTTCCATTCATCTAGGGACCAACCGATATGCTCACGTGCCCACGAGAGTCGCTGCAAGCGATGTCGTTCTGTCAGTAAAGACACTCTGGAGTCGGTCTTCTGCTGGAATTGCCCAAGAAAACCAAATTTCTCCGCACAGTTCTAACAGACAAGTCCCTTGTACGTCCCACATTGATTTCTGCGGTTATTTGACGCAGCGTTGCTTGTCTGTTAGAATTTACGACTCTTTGCAGACGTCGCCGGTCTCGGTCGTTAAGTGCAGGCGGTCGACCACTGCGCTGTCCATGGTGGGATGTTATGCCTGAAATTTCATACTCTCGGCACACTCTTGACACAGTGGATCTGGGAATGTTGAATTCCCTAACGATTTCCGAAATGGCATGACCCATGCGTCTAGCTCCAACTAACATTCCGCGTTCAAAGTCTGTTAATTCCCGTCGTGCGGTCATCATCATGTCAAAACCTCTTCACATGAATAACTTGAACAGAAATGAAAGCTTTGCGAAAGCACTGCGCATTTATACCTGTTCTACGCGATGCTACTGCCATCTGAAAATTTGCATATTGCTATCCCATGACTTTTGTCACTTCAGTGTCTAATTATCCTATTATCTTTTGTCCGGACAAATTTGTGAGTTGCTTTTGCACTATTTCTGTGGACACTAAACTTAAAATCCTTCATATGTAACTTATCATATTCTATCACTTTTTTGTAAAATAAAAATTACTATATAAGTTTAATGGTATGCAGAATTTAGGAAATGTTATAAGTTTAAAACAATTTTTTTAAAAAAAGCGGTATCAAAATCGAATTTGGTCAATTATATCGACATGAATTTCGGTAAGTTAAATTCTTGCATTACTTTCTGTTTATCTTAATATTTGTACATATGTATGTTTTTAAAGACGTATATATATACGCATGCTTAAATATGATTAATGATGTACTGGTATGGATAAAGATGTGTACTTAAATACAAATGAGGCTATACATACATTATTATTTTTATTTTCTGAAAGCATGAGTACGTGTGCAACTTCAAGAGCAAATGTACTAACATATGTATTGAATGCATTTTATATGTGTATGTTGGGACGCTTTTACCCTTGTAGGAATATATACATATGAGTATTTGTGTGCGTATGGCTGTGTATAAATATGTATGCAAGTATACTTATATGTATGTGTAATTTATCTTTATGCGTTAATGTGTGTGTGTATATATATACGAATGTAAATATGTATGCATACATGTTTTTGTGCGTTAACACTTGTATGTATGTTTATTTGCATGTATGTTTGCTTATAGGTTTGTACGTTTGATTGTATGTGAGTTGTGTATACATGTAGGTTTGTGTATGTGATTTTAAATGTGCCTGTATATGTGTATGTTTGTCAGCGCTTAAAGTTTATATATATGTATGTGTTCTTGCATTTGCCTGTGCATGTGTGCATGTATCTGTGTTTTTGTACATGTGCGTGTATATATATGCATGTGGACGTAGGTGCCTATTGCCTGTGTGTGCCTGTGTAAGTATGTGCGTATCTTGGAGTGAATATATGCGAGTGCGTACATCTGTATTTAAGAAAGCAAAATATATACTGACATATTTACATACCATACAAACAATGCATATATACATAAGCATACTCACAAATATATATTCACGCACATACATACGCTCTTACACACATTTAAATACATGCACATACATACACGTCTATCACATGCATACGCTCACATGCAAATTTGCAATATGCACAGAATTTACATACACAAGCACCTGTACATAAATACATATGCATGCAAATGTACGTGCATATACATATACATGCACAAACATACACATGTACATTCACTTACATGCACATAAATTGGAACCTGTACATGTACGTACATGCACATGAATACATACACACACGTACGTACATGCACGAGACACGTACGTACACACGAGAACAGATACATAGGCACACGCACATACACACGAACACATAAATACTCACGTACACACATATACACTAAATTAGATACATACGCATACATACACGAATAAAGATACATACGTACTCAAGGTGATATTTACACATGTACAAAAATATAAGCACACATAACCTCAGACAACTACATGTATATATACAGCATCTGCACAAACCTACAATCATGTATACACTGAAATAAACATTCATATGCACATAAATACATGCATTCACACACAAAAACATAAACGCATCCATTTATATTCGCATATATATATATATATATATATATATATATATATTATATACTCAGATGCGTAAACGCTCACACACATATATAATATACATGTACATACGCATATAAATACTCATTCACATATGTACACACATGAGTAAATGGACATACACGTATAGAAAAGAATTTGCAATCGTAATCATGCTTATTGAAAAACAGTACAGATTAAGGTATGCATTTACACATGAATGTTTCAGCATATATAGTGACCCAGATCACCACTCATAGAAAAATATTCATTGAATCATACATATATACATATACTTATTTATAAATATACAAATGTAAGAGTATTAGCATATAGAAATCCCCTACGCTTAGGAGGGCTGAATTTGATTTGAAAATGGGTCAATTTGTAATGCCAAACTTTACAAAATCTCGACAGGAAATAATATTTTTTATTGCAGTAATAAATATTTGTATACAATGTTTCGACAACCTACAGAATATATTCAACAATGAAATACGAAAATCGTAAATTATTAACTTATCCAAAATTGGAAAAATACCTTACTACTCTTTTATAAGAATCACGTTGATTGTATCAATACTTTTAATTATTATGTCTAATTAAAAAAAATATTTGCTTTAATAACCATTTTAGTTTCATTGATGTAGTAGCTTATAATTCATATTATTGTTTACACAATTATAAGTCATAGTATTTATAAGGAAATCATAACTTATTTATTTGTAAAAAAAAGG
Source organism: Caerostris darwini (assembly GCA_021605075.1). Lineage (NCBI taxonomy): Eukaryota > Metazoa > Arthropoda > Arachnida > Araneae > Araneidae > Caerostris > Caerostris darwini. Next base: position 250,293 of record BPLQ01008179.1, read on the forward strand.
AGGTTAAAACTCTCCCGAATTCAGTTATTACAAAAATAAAAAAGGAAATGCACACATTCCGAAATACGATTTTATTGGTAGAATCAAGATAGTTATCTATTCGTTTTCAAGTCATCTACTACTAGAGTGGCTAATGCTTAATCGATTAAATTACAATGACTAATACGTAGCCGATTAAACTAAAGCGGCTAATACAGTAGGTAGTCGATTAAGCTACAGTGGCTAACATGTATCCGATTAAATTTCAATGGTTAATATGTAATCGATAACACATGATCTAAAACGAAGGATTTGCAATACTGTTCCTATATTGTGTCATCGTAATTTAGTCCAAGAGATTAAATCTAAAATATTTGCACCCTCATATTCATGCTCAAAGGAATTATCATTTCTGGCATTCGCACAGAAGTTTTCAGTTTGATATATCTATATATGATGCTGTACATGTATTTGTCACTGAACTCCTAAACGGCTTGACCGATTTTGATGAAACTTTGTGTGTGTTTTTGAGTGGGTCCCTGGATGGTTTAGATTTACAATTGGACCCGATAGGTAGGGCTGCCCTCGGGTTTTTAGATACGTGTGTTTGTCACTATATTCCTCCTATACGTCTTGACAGATTTTGATGAAATTTTTTTGTGTGTTTGTCAAAACACGAAGAATATTTTTATGCTATCCCCTTAGTTGTAAGTCGCCACCAGGTGGCGCTGCAATATATCAACATCTATACTGTTCAACCAATCTCTCTATAAATTGGTAATAATATGTATTCGAGAATTTTAAATATTTTCGCGCTATACATTTTATTATTTCTTGCCCCCAGATGGTGCTGCAGCATTTCATCTTATATACCGTTCAAACGATATCCACGAAAATTACTACGCACACATATTGGAAGATGGAGAATATATTCGCGATGAGTAATTTTCTACAATGCATTTTTTTTGGCATTACAACGTGGTGACATATGTGGGGTTCTGCTGCAATATACACTGAAGTGACAAAAGTCATGGGATAGCAATATGCAACTTTTCAGATGGCAGTAGCATCGCGTAGAACAGGTATAAATGCGCAGTGCTTTCGCAGAGCTGTCATTTCTGTTCAAGTTATTCATGTGAAGAGGTTTTGACGTGATGATGACCGCACGACGGGAATTAACAGACTTTGAACGCGGAATGTTAGTTGGAGCTAGACGCATGGGTCATGCCATTTCGGAAATCGTTAGGCAATTCAACATTCCCAGATCCACTGTGTCAAGAATGTGCCGAGAGTATGAAATTTCAGGCATAACATCCCACCATGGACAGCGCAGTGGCCGACCGCCTGCACTTAACGACCGAGACCGGCGACGTCTGCAAAGAGTCGTAAATTTTAACAGACAAGCAACACTGCGTCAAATAACCGCAGAAATCAATGTGGGACGTACAAGGGACTTGTCTGTTAGAACTGTGCGGATAAATTTGGCTTTCTTGGGCTATTCCAGCAGAATACCGACTCGAGTGCCTTTACTAGTTTGTAAGAGCTGATGGTAGGGTTCGAGTGTGGCGCAGACCCCACGAAGCCATGGACCCAAACTGTCAGCAAGGCACTGTTCAAGCTGGTGGTGGCTCCGTAATGGTGTGGGCTGTTTTTTCATGGCATGGACTTGGTCCTCTGACTGGAAATGCTTATGTTCAGCTACTTGGAGATCACTTGCAGCCATTCATGGACTTCATGTACCCAAACAACGATGGGATTTTTATGGATGACAATGCGCCAGGTCACCGGGCCACAACTGTTCGCGATTGCTTTGAAGAATATTCTGGACAATTCCAACGAATGATCTGGCCACCTAGATCGCCCGACATGAATCCCATCGAGCATTTATGGGACATCATCGAGAGGTCTGTTCGTGCCCAAAATCCTGCACCATCAACGCTTTCACAATTATGGACGTCTATCGAGACAGCATGGCTCAATATTCCTGCAGAAGACTTCCAACGACTTGTTGAGTCCATGCCACGTCGAGTTGCTGCACTTCGCCGGGCGAAAGGAGGGCCGATACGATATTAAGAGGTATCCCGTGACTTTTGTCACTTCAGTGTATATTTATATATATAGTTATGTTACATCCGCCCATATATTCTCATCTTATAATGACGTTTTTTTTAACAGAGATTAATTTTAGGAACTTTTAAAGAAATAATAATTAATAAATTGCAAAAAATTAATCACCTACAAATATAGCAAAATATCAATAGAAAATTGGAACACTTTTTATATATCAAAAATATGTACTGCGAAATCTTTTGAAAATTACTTACAAATATTTAAGGAAATAATTTTTTAGATACAAGCATACATCTATTTTTAATCTAGAAGATCCCGTTTATTTTTATAAATCTATATTGCATATTTATTTATTATAGATTGAAAAGTCCATACATGTAGTATTATTTATTGTAAATACAGTTTTGTCAGATGTGCTATTTTATCTACTACAGAAAAAAAAAATTGCCGATTTCATTTTTCTTTTTTTAAAATGCTAGAAAGTATTATTTTATCCTAAACATACTGAATGTTTGAAATAGCAATATTCAAGAAAGAATAAAAAAAATTCTTTTCTTTTTTTGTGTGCTATTTCAAAATGAAGTAGAATTCAGCATTTTATGGAATTGCTCACTTTTATATCACTCCGAAAAATACGAGTTTCGAGTTCTTTTGAGCATAAAAGATAAATGGGCCTATTTTTCTTTTTTAAATATCGAAGTTAAATTATATTTATTTTTTTAACTTTTTATATTTTTTTATATTTTTAACTTTTTATATTTTTGTAACAATTTATTTCAAAAATTTAGTTTAAAACTGTAATATGTATTTACATTTAAAAAAACGATAATATTTCAATAAATCGAATTTCAAAAGTCATTAAGAAAAAAAAAAAAAAAGAATGTATTTGATTTGATTAATTCATTTATAGAATAGTACTATATTATTTTGTTAGTTTTTAATAATTGTAATGTAAATATTAAGAGTTATTAATTTTTAAAATTTCAACGACAATTTTTTCTAACGATTAAAATTCAATAACTTTTCAAGGTAAATAAAAATTAATTCCTGTTGTTGTGTCTAACGTGGTTTGATGGCTGAGTGCTAGCGCTCTGGTGATTGGTGCCACTGGTTTCTGTTTCGAGTCCCGGAGATGCCATGGATGTTTGTAGGGTTTCGGAATCCAATTTAAACCATAGGCTCCTGTCTAATATGACTACAAAGCGTTGGACGTAGGGCGGACAATTCTACCTCGTAAAAAGAAAGTTTCGTCTTTCGAATTGCATAGGGTACTTCAATGTGGCGTAGTTCTCCTTAAAAGTCCTGTCGGAAGACATTGCCCTCCTTCTTCAACGACACGAAGCTAATTCAAATTTCTGCCTACAGGTACTCCATCGCAATAGAAGCTGCCCCATTTTCCTTCCATCCATAGGATCCTTAAGCTGATTACTCATGGGATGTCTGTCCCGCACTGCAGAACACTGAGGATTAGTCACAAACAACAGAAGTGGAAATAATAAAACGTTTGGGTGATGACTTCAGTATTAAAGATTTAGATTTTTGTGGTAACCTGATTTTGAAAAAAATCAAAGACTACCTGAATCAAATTGTAGTGCTATTTCAAAACAAGGTATCATTACTAATTTAATCTTTGGAAAATATGTAGTTTATTACATATTAGAATTATATAATTCAATTCAACCAAAGAAATAATGCTGAAACGTCCTTACTCATGATAAACTGAAATTCCTTAACGGATTCTATTTTCTATTCTAATTTTAACGCTTTAAATCATAAATATCACTAAGTTTTGCATAGATTGCATTTAGGAATAGAAACCTATTAGGAGCCATTAAAAAAGAAGGACCATTTCAAAAATTCTACCCCATTTAGAGAAAATGAAAGAATAAATTCTCTAATTCCATTTCATTTTTTTATGTACCCAAATGCTTTCTTTCACCTCAATTTGGAAATAAAACTTCTCACCTTTTCCCTCTAAGTGGTCTCTTTTCTGCCACGATGATAAAAGTTCAAAAAGCGGTTCCAGTTTTCTATTCTTAAATTGCATTTAAGAATAGAAAATTATTAGGAGATACTAAAAAAAAGGACCATTTCAAAATTTCTACCCCATTTAGGAAAAATTTGAGAATAACATCTCTAATTTAATTTAATTTTTTTCTTTGAGATACCCGAATGCCTTCTTCCACCTCGATTACAATAAAACTTCTCGACAATAAAACGTCTCACCTTTTCTCTCTAAGTGGCTTCTTTTCTGCCAAGGAGATAAAAGTCCAAAAAGCGAAACTCCCAGTCACTCCTGAGTATTCAGGCTTCCAAATTGTTTCCCCAAATCCCCATTCATCTTACCTCCAGGGCCAGGAACGCTTTCGGATTAAAACAGTTAGCACTCGCCTCGAATTAATCAGATCCTCTACTGGAGACAATGCATCATCTCAGTTTGTTCTTGCAGGGAACTCGGCTCGTCAGAGTAGTTTGAGAGCCAAATATTCCACGAGGAGGACATTAGTGTGGAATTCTCGACTTCATTTGTATTTCTGGGACTCTTAAATATGCTCTCGGCAATATGGGATTTTGCTTCCCTAATTGTGACTTCTTAAGAATTTGCACAGTGGAATGAATGCTAATGCGTATTGTTTCTACATTGTTGAATCCATATGATGGCTGATAAATGGATATTTAATTTAATAAAATGCAATGTCAGCAATGCTTAAATTGTATATGGTTAAAACATCAGATGCTTATCATTTGATTAATGAAGGTATGACAGTTAATGCACATTGTCGAGGTCATATGATTGCTGATAATTGAAGAAATAATATATAGATGAATTCCAGAGCAGTGACTAAATTGTCTATAAATATTACAAACAATTAGGAAACTATATATATAAACATTACAAACAATCATTAAATTGTATATAAACATAAAACATTACATGCTTATCATTTAATTAAGGAAGGAATGAAAGTTAACGCATATTGTCGCTACATTGTCGAGTTCATGTGATGACTGATAAATGGAGAATTAATACATAAAAAGTGCATATGTGGGCAATGATTTAACTCTATATGGTTAAAACATTACATGCTTATCATTTAATTAAGGAAGGAGGGAAAGTTAAAGCCTATTGTTTCTACATACGCGAGTTCATATGATGGCTGATATGAGATGAATTAATATAAAAAAATGCAATTGTGAGCAATGATTGCTGATAATTGCAACTAACTGCAACAGTGATTGAAAAGTCTTCAAAATGTCTTATATATATTTTTAATATATTTCTTTCCAAAATATCTTGTGTATTGTTTTTTCTAATTACGTAATTCAATTAAACAAAAGAAATAATGTTGAAGCATTTTCACTCAGGAAAAACGGAAATTCATTAATGAATTCCAACTTCTATTCAAATCTTAACATTTTTAAAAGTCATAAATATCTCTACGTTTTGCATACATTGCATTTACGAATAGAAACTTATTAAGAGGCATTAAAAGAGAAGGACCATTTCAAGAATTCTACCCCATTTAGGAAAAATAAAAGAATAAAATCTCTAATTTCCTCCCACTTTTTTTTTGAGATACCCAAATGCTTTCTTCCACCTCAATTTGGAAATCAAACTTTTCACCTTTTCTCTCTAAGTTGGTTCTTTTCTGCCAAGATGATAAAAATCCAAAAAGCGAAACTCCAGTCATTCCTGAGGGTGCAGGCTTCCAAATTGTTTCCCCAAATCCCCATTCATCTTACCTGCAGGGCGAGGAACGCTTTCAGATTGAAACAGTTAGCACTCGCCTCGAATTAATCAGATCCTTTACTGGAGACAATGCATCATCTTAGTTTGCTCTTGTGGTGAACTCGGCTCATCAGAGCAGTTTGAGAGCCAAATATTCCACGAGGAGGACATTATTGTGGAATTCTCGACTTCATTTGTGATTCTGCGACTCTTAAATATGCTCTGGGCAATATTGGATTTTACTTCCAAGCTTCCATAATTTTGACTTCTTAAGAATTTGCACAATGTAATGAAAGTTAATGCATATTGTTTCTACATAGCTGAGTTTATATGATGGCTAGTAAGTGGAGAATTATTAAAAAAAATGCAATTGTGAGCAATCATTAAACTTTATATGGTTAAAATATTACATGCATAATATTTAATTAATGAAGGGATGAAAGTTTATGCATATTATTTCTACATTGTCGAGTTTTTATGATGGCTGTCAAATGAAGAATTAATATTTTTTTTCTATAGCAGCTGGCAAACCCTTAGAGAGTTGTCTTTGATGACTTTAGGCAAGCGCTGCATAGACGTTATTCACTTAACACAACACATGAGGTGCGTGTAGCTTGAAGATAAGCTACGGACGCGGAGTAACAATACCTCCACACCCCTCTACGATCCTGTTCGACCCGGACCTGCGGTTTAAAGTAGATTCCGAACCACTGTATAACATTCATATCACCGCCAGGATTTGAACGCGAAACTGTGAGCGGCCAGAGGGCTACCCAATTGGCCATCAAGACCTGAAAGAAATTATAGTGCTATTTCAAAACGAGATATCATTACTGATGTAATCTTTCCAAAATATCTTAAGTATCACTTTTTCCTAGATATATAATTCAATTATAGAAATGTAATATTGTTGAAACTTTTTAACTCATGGTAATATTAAATTCGTTAACGGATACCATTTTCTATTCAAATCTGAACTTTTCCAAAAGTCATAAATATCACTAAAATTTGCGTAAATTGCATTTAAGAATAGAAAATTATTAGGAGATACTAAAAAAAAGGACCATTTCAAAATTTCTACCCTATTTACGAAAAACTTGAGAATAAAATCTCTAATTTAATTAATTTTTTTTTCTTTGAGATACCCGAATGCTTTATCCACTTCAATTTGAAAATAAAACTTCTCACCTTTTCTCACCTCAGTGGTTTTTTTTCCCGCCACGAAGATAAAAGTAAAAAAAAAGCGAAACTCTCAGTCACTCCTGAGGATGCAGGCTTCCAAACTGTTTCCCCAAATCCCAATCAATCTTACCGCCACTTCGAGGGATGCTTTCAGATTGAAACAGTTAGCACTTGCCTCGAATTAATCAGATCCTTTACTGGAGACAATGCATCATCCTAGTTTGCTCTTGTACACTTGGCTCGTCAGGGCAGTTTGAGAGCCAAATATTCCACGAGGAGGACATTAGTGTGGAATTCTCGACTTCATTTGTATTTCTGGGACTCTTAAATATGCTCTCGGCAATAAGGATTTTACGTCCATAATTTTGACTTCTTAAGAATTCGCACAATGAAATGAAAAATAATGCATATTGTTTCTACATTGTCGTGCTCATGTGATGGTTGATAAATGAAGAATTAATTTAAAAATGTGCAATTTTCGACAATGGTTTACGCTTTATATGGTTAAAATATTACATGCGTTTCATTTATTTAATAAAAGAATGACGGTTAATGTATGCTGTTTCTACATTGTTTGCATTAGGAAAAAGAAAAATATTGCCGAGTTCATATTATGGCTGCTAAACGAAGAATTGATAATAAAAATGCAATTGTGAGCAATTATTAAACTGTACATGACTAAAACATTACATGTTATCATTTAGCTAAGGAATGAAGGTTAATGCATATTGTTTCTACATTGTGGAGTTCATATGATGCCTAATGAATGAAGAATTAATACAAAAAATGCTATTGCGAACAATCATTAGACTGGATATGGTTAAAACATTACGCTTTTATCATTTGATTTGTTAATCTCAAATTAACTGTTAACATTTAAAAATTTGTATGCAATATTGAATTTGATCTTCTGCACTTTATTAATTTGTACTTTCAAATATCTTGTGTATTGTTTATTTGTATTATATAATTCAATTCAACAAAAGAAATATTGTTGAAACATTTTCACTCATGATAAGATGAAATTTGTTAACGGATTAACATTTTCTAATAAAATCTCAACGCTTCCAGAAATCATACATATCACTAATTTTTTCATGCATTGCATTTACGAATTGTAGCTTATTAGGAGCCATTAAAAAAGAAGGACCATTTCAAGAATTCTACCCCGTTTTGGAAAAATAAATGAAAAACCTCTAATAACCTCTAATTTTATTTCATTTAATTATTTTTTTTTTTGAGATACCCCAAATGCTTTCTTCCATCTCGATTTCAAAATAAAACTTCTCACCTTTTCCCTCTAAGTGGCTTCCTTTCTGCCACGAAGATAAAAGTCCAAAAAGTGAAACTCCCAGTCACTCCTGAGGATGCAGGCTTCCAAATTGATTCCCCATTCATCTTACCTCCATGGTGAGGAACGCTTTCACATTGAAACAGTTAGCACTCGCCTCGAATTAATCAGATCCTTTACTGGAGACAATACACCATATTAATGTGCTCTTGTAGTAAACTTGGCTCGCAGAGCAGTTAGAGAGCCAAATATTCCGCGAGGAGGACATTAGTGTGGAATTCTCGACTTCATTTGTATTTCTGGGACTCTCAAATATGCTCCCGGCATTATTGGATTTTACTTCCTTAATTGTGACTTCTTAAGAATTTGCACAATGTTGTGTTAAAGTTAATGCATATTGTTTCTGCATTGTAGAATTAATAAGCTGGATGGTAAATGGAAATTTAATATAAGAAAATGCAGTTGGGAGCAATGATTAAATTGTATATGGTTAAAACATTACATGCTTAACATTTAATTCATGAAGGAATGAAAGTTAATGCATATTGTGTCTACATTGTAGAGCTCTTTTGATGGCTGATAAATGAAGAATTAATATTTTTTTTTCTAATGTAGCTTTCAAGCTGGGAAACACTTAGAGAGTTGTCTTTGATGACTTAAGGCAAGCGGTGCATAGCGTTACTCACTTAGCATTACCCAGGAGGTGAGTGTAGCTTGAAGATAAGCTACGGAAGAGAAGTAACAATACCTCCGTAACACTCTACTGTAATGTTAAACCGGGACTTACGGCTTAAAGCGGATTCCGAAGCGGTTTACTTAACGCAAGCGCTGCACACACTTTACTCACTTAGCACTATGCAATATTGGATTTTTCTTCTTCAATTCTGACCAATTTCAGCTTCAATTTGCACCATGGAATGGAAGTTATTGCATATTTTTTCTACATTGCTGAGTTCATATGATGGCTAATAAATGAAGAACTAAAGTTAAAAAATGCAAAATTGAGCAATGATTAAACCGTATATGGTTGTAACACTACAATGCGTATCATTTAATTAAAGAAGAAATGAAACTTAATGATTTTTTCTACATTTTCGAGTGCTTGTGATGGCTAATATATGAATATATGATGGCTAATATATATCTAATGCAGCTGTCAAAGACATATCGAGTTGTCTTTGATGACTTAAGGCAAGCGCTGCATAGACGTTACTCAATTAACACAACACAGGAGGTGCGTGTAGCTTAAAGATAAGTTTCGGACGCGCAGTAACAATAACCCCGCAACATGCTACAATCCTGTTAGACCCGCACATATGGTTCAAAGTGGATTCCGAACCACTACATGCATCCAGGGCACCACCGGGAGTCGAACCCGAACCCTGCGTTACCAACAGATAGAGATCTAACCAATTAGGCATAAGAGTCTGAAAGAAATTGTAATGCTATTTCGAAATGGGATATCATTACTGATTTAACCTCTCCGAAATATTTTGTGGACTGTTATATTGTTTATTGGAATTATATAATTCAGTTCACAAAAGAAAAGTTGTTAAAACCTTTTTCACTCATGATAAGTGGAAATTCGTTAACGGATTCCATTTCTATTCAAATCTTAACGTTTTCAGAAGTCATAAATATCGCTAAATTTTGTGTTCATTGCATTTACGAATATAAACTTATTAGGAGCCATTAAAAAAGGGGAACGATTTCAAAAATACTACCTCATTTAGGAAAAATAAAAGAAATAAAACCTCTAAATCCATTTCAATCCAAATGCAGGCTTCCAAATTTTTTCCCCAAACTTCCATTCATCTTAACTGCAGGGCGAGGAACGCTTTCAGATTGAAACAGTTAGCACTTGCTTCGAATTAATCAGATCCTTTACTGGAGACAATACATCATCTTAATTTGCTTTTGTGGTAAACTTGGCTCGCCAGAGCAGTTTGAGAGCCAAATATTCCACGAGGAGAACATTAGTGTGGAATTCGCGACTTCATTTGTATTTCTGGGACTTTTAAATAGGCTCTCGGTAATATTGGATTTTACTTTCCTAATTCTGACTTCTTAAGAATTTGCACAATGGAGTGAAAGTTAATGTATATTGTCTATGAATTGTTGAGTTCATATGATGGCTGATAAATGAAGAATTAATATAAAAAAATGCAATTGTGAGCAGTTATTAAACTGTGTAGGGTTAAAATACTACATGTTTATAATTTAATTAGTGAAGGAATAAAAGTTAATGTATGCTATTTCTAAATTGTCCAGTTTGTCTCCATGTTGCCAGCAGCATTGGGAAAAAGAAATAGATTCTTGAGTTCATATGGTTGATAAATGGAGAATTGACATAAAAAATGCAATTGCAATGATTAGTCTGTATATAGCTAAAACATTACATGATTGTCATTTAATTAATGAAGGGTTGAAAGTTAATGCATATTGTTTCTACTTTGTCGAAGTCATATGATTGCTAATAAAGGAAGAATTAGTATAAAAAAATATAATTGTGGGCAATTAAATATAATTGTGGGGTAAAACATTACACGTTTATCATTTAATTTGTTATTCTCAAATTGACTGTTAACGTTTAAAAATTTGTATACAATATTGAATTTTATCATCTGCACTTTATTAATTTGTAATTAAAATATCTTGTGTATTATTTATTGCAATTATGTGATTAAATTCAACTAAAGAAATGTTGTTGAAACATTTTCACTCATAATGAGATGAAATTCATTAACGGATTCCATTTTCTATTCAAATCTTAACGCTTTCCAGAAATCATAAATATCACTCATTTTATTCATTTTCATTCATTAATCGAATTTACGAATAGAAACGTATTCGGAGCCATTAAAAAAGAAGGACCATTTCAAAAATTCTACCCCATTTAGTGAAAATGAAAGAATAAAATAATTTCTTCCAACATTTTTTTTTTATGTACCCAAATGCCTTCTTCCACCTTGATTCGGAAATAAAACTTCTCACCTTTTCTCTCTAAGCGGCTTCTTTTCTGCCACGAAGATAAAATTTCCAAAAAGCGAAACTCCCAGTCACTCCTGAGGATGCAGGCTACCAAATTGTTTCCCCAAATCCCCATTCATCTTACCTGCAGGGCGAGGAACGCTTTCAGATTGAAACAGTTAGCACTTGCCTCGAATTAATCAGATCCTTTGCTGGAGACAATGCATCATCTTAGTTTGCTCTTGCAGTAAACTCGGCTCGCCAGAGCAGTTTGAGAGCAGAATATTCCACGAGGAGGACATTAGTGTGGAATCCTCGACTTCATTTGTATTTCTGGGACTCTTAAATATGCTCTAGGTAATACTGGATTGTGCTTCCCTAATTGTGACTTCTTAAGAATTTGCACCATTTAATTAAAGTTAATGTATTTCTGTTTCTACAATGTCGAGGTCATGTGATGGCTGATAACTAATGAAAGAATGAAAGTTAATGCATATTTTTTCTACATTATCGAGTTCTTATGATGGCTGATAAATGAAGAATTAATATTTTTTTTCTAACGCAGCTGCCAAACACTTAGAGAGTTGTCTTTGATGATTTAAAGCAAGCACTGCACAGACATTACACCGATAGCACTACACAGGTGGTGGATGTAGCTTGAAGATAAGCTACGGAAGTGGAGTAACAGTACCTCCACAAGACTCTACGATCATGTTAGACTGGACCTACGGTTTAAAGTGCATTCCGAACCACTGCAATCATCCAGGGAAGAGCCGAAACTTGAACCCGAGACCTCAGTACCTACAACCAGAGCTCTAACGAAATGGTCATTAGGGCCTGAAAGAAATTGTAATTCTATTTTAAAACGGGATATCATATTTAATCATTTCAAAATATCATATATATTGCTTATTTTAATTACATAATTCAATTCAACAAAAGAAAGAGGGTAGAAACGTTTTCACTATTTTCACTAAACATTTTCATTTTCACTATTATTTTCACTATTTTCAAAATTCGTTAAGAAATTCCATTTTCTATTCAAATATTAACGCTTTCAGAATTCATAAACATCACTAAGTTAGCCGTCCATTGCATTTATTAAATAGAAATTTATTAGGACCCGTTTATAAAGAAGGAACATTTAAAGAAGTCTACCCCATTTAGGTAAAATAAAAGAAATAAAATCTCTAATTCCATTCCATTTCATTTTTTTCAGAGATTCCCAAATGCTTTCTTCCACCTCGATTTAAAAATAAAACTTCTCACCTTTTCTCCCAAAATGGGTCTTTTCTGGCAAGGAGATAAAAAAGTCGAAAAAGTGAAACTCCCAGTCACTCGTGAGAATGCAGGCTTCCAAATTGTTTCCCCAAATCCCCATTAATCTTACCTGCAGGGCGAGGAAAGCTTTCAGATTGAAACAGTTAGCACTTGCCTCGAATTAATCAGATCCTTTGCTGGAGACAATGCATCATCTTAGTTTGCTCTTGCAGTAAACTCGGCTCGCCAGAGCCGTTTGAGAGCCACATATTCCACGAGGAGGACATTAGTGGGGAATTCTCGACTTCATTTGTATTTCTGGGACTCTTAATAGGCTCTCGGTAATATTGGATTTTGCTTCCAAGTTTCCATAGTTTTGCCTTCTTAAGACTTTTCACCGTGAAATTAAAGTTAATGCCTATTCTTTCTACATTGCGGAGTTCATATGATGGCTGATATAAACAGAATTAATATAAACAAATGCAATTGTAATCAATGATTAAAATATAGATGATTAAAACATTTCATGCTTATCATTTAATTAATAAAGGAATTAAAATTAACGCAGTTGTGAGCAATGATTAAACTGCATATGGTAAAAACATTAAATGCTTATCAATTAATTAAGGAAGAAATGAAAATTATTGCAGTTGTGAGTAATGATTAAACTGTATACTTTTTAACCATTGCATACTTATCGTTTAATTAATGAAGGAATCAAATTAATGCATTGTTTCTACATTGTCAAGGTCATATGATGGCTGATAAATGAAGAATTAATATAAATAAATATAAATGTGAGCAATAATTAAACTGCATATGGTTAAAACATTACATTTAAACATTACTTTTCATTTAATTAACGAAGGAATAAAAGTTAATGCATATTATTTTTACATTGTCGAGTTCGTATGATGGCTGATAAAACAAGAATTTCCTATTCAAATCTGAACGTTTGCAAAAGTCATAAATATCACTACATTTTGCATGCAGTGCATTTATTAATAGAAACTTATTACAAGCTATTAAAAAAGAAGGACCATTTCAAAAATACTACCCCATTAAAGAAAAATAATAAAAAAAACTGTAAGAATAGAACCTCTAATTTCATTTCATTTTTTTTTGAGCCACCCAAATGCTTCCTTCCCACCTAGATTCGGAAATAACACTTCTCACCTTTTTTCTCCAAGTGGCTTCTTTTCAGCCACAGAGAAAAAAAAGTCCAAAAAGTGAAACTCCCAGTCACTCATGAGGATGCAGGCTTCCAAATTGTTTCCCCAAATCCCCATCAATCTTACCTTCAGGGCGAGGAACGCTCTCAGATTGGAACAGTTAGCATTCGCCCTGAATTAATCAGATCCTTTACTGGAGACAATACATCATCTCAGTTTGCTCTGGTAGTAAACTTGGCTCGCCAGAGCAGTTTGAGAGCCAAATATTCCACGAGGAGGACATTAGTGTGGAATTCTCGACTTCATTTGTATTTCTGGAACTCTTAATATGCTCCCGACAATACTGGATTTTGCTTCCCTAATTTTGACTTCTTAAGAATTTGCTCCGAAGAATGCGAGTTACTACATATTGTTTCTACATTGTTGAGTTCATATGATGGCTGATAAATGAAGAATTAATATAAACAACTGCAATTGTGAGCAATGATTAAACTGTATATGACTAAAACATTACATGCTCATTGTCTAATTAATAATGGAATGAAAGTTAATGCGCATTGTTTCTACAATGAGCACGAGAAGGAATGAATGTAAATGCATATTTTTTCTACATTGTCGAGTTCATATGGAGGCTGATAAATTTAGAATCAATATAAAAAAGTAATTGTGAGCAATCATTAAGCTTTATATGATTAAAATATTACATGCTTATTATTTATTTAACGAAAAAAATGACAGTTAAGGTATGCTGTTGCTACATTGTAGAGTTTGTCTCTCTATTGTCAGCTGCTTTAAGAGTTCGTATGATGACTGATAAATGAAGAATTAAAATAAAAAATGCTGTTGTGAACGATGACTAAACTGTATACGGTTAAAGCATTACACGTTTATTATTTAATTTGTTGATCTCAAATTAACTGTTAACATTTAAAAATTTGTATGCAATATTGAATTTTTTAAATCTGCACTTTATTAATATGTAATTCCAAATAGCTTGTGAAATGTGTATTGGAAATAAATAATTCAATTCAACAAAAAAAATATTGTTGAAACATTTTCGCTCATGATTAGATAAAATTCATTAACAGATTCCATTTCTATTGAAATCTTAACGCTTTAAGAAGTCATAAATGTCACTAAGTTTTGCATACATTGCGTTTAAGAATAGAAACCTATTCGGAGCTATTCGAAAAGAAGGACCATTTCAAAAATGCTACCCCCTTTAGTGAAAAAAAAAAGAATAAAATCCCGAATTTCCTCCCACCCCCTTTTTTTCTGAAATACCTAAATGCTGTCTTCTACCTCGATTTGGAAATAAAACTTCTCACCAAATGTCTTCTTTTCTAGCACGAAGATAAAAGTCCAAAAAGCGAAACTCCCAGTCACTCCTGAGGATGAAGGGTTCCAAATTGTTTCCCCAAATCCTCATTCATCTTACCTCCAGGGTGAGGAACGCTCTCAGATTGGAACAGTTAGCACTTGCCTCGAATTAATCCGATTCTTTACTGGAGACAATCCATCATCTCAGTTTGCTCTTGTGGTAAACTTGGCTCGCCAGAGCAGTTTGAGAGCCAAATATTCCACGAGGAGGACATTAGTGTGGAATTCTCGACTTCATTTGTATTTCTGGGGCTCTTAAATATGCTCTCGGCAATATTGGATTTTACTTCCCTAATTTTGACTTCTTAAGATTTTGCACAATGGAATGGAAGATAATGCATATTGTTTCTACATTATCGAGTTCATGTGATGGTTGATAAATGAAGAAATAATATAAAAAATGCAATTGTCAGCAATCATTAAACTTTATATGGTTAAAAATTACATGCTTAATATTTCGTTAAGGAGTGAAAGTTAATGTAATGTAATTTTTCTACATTATAGAATTCTTATTGTGGCTGATAAATAAAGAACTAATATAAAAAAAATTTAACTGTGAGCAGTGATTAATATGGTTAAAAAATATATGGTTATCTTTTAATTAATGAAGTATTGCAATTTAATATATGGAATGAAAGTTAATGCATATTGTTTCTACATTGTCGAATTCATAAGATGGCTCCTAAATGGAGAATTAATATAAAAAAATACAACTGTGAGAAACGTTTAAATTGTATATGGTTAAAACATTACAGAATTATAATTTAATTAGTGAAGGAATGAAAGTTATATTGTTTTCTACATTGTCTATGAAGGTTGATAAATGAAGAATTAATATGAAAAATGCAATTGCGAGCAATCATTAAACTGTGTATGAAGGAAACACTACATGTTTATCATATAATTAATAAACTAATGAAAGTTAATGCATATTGTTTCTAAATTGTCGAGTTCATATGATGGTTGATTAATGCTTTCTCCCACCTCGAATTGGAAATAAAACTTCTCTCCTTTTCTCTCCAAGGGGCTTCTTTTCTGCCACGAAGATAAAATTTCCAAAAAGCGAAACTCCCAGTCACTCCTGAGGAAGCAGGCTTCCAAATTGTTTTCCCAAATCCCCATTCATCTTACCTCCAGGGCGAGGAACGCTTTCAGATTGAAACAGTTAGAACTCGCCTCGAATTAATCAGATCCTTTACTGGAGACAATACATCATCTTAGTTTGCTCTTGTGGTAAACTCGGCTCGTCAGAGCAGTTTGAGAGCCAAATATTCCACGAGGAGGACATTAGTGTGGAATTCTCGACTTCCTTTGTATTTCTGGGACTCTTAAATAGGCTCTCGGCATTATTGGATTTTACTTCCCTAATTGTGACTTCTTAAGAATTTGCACAATGTTGAGTTAAAGTTAATGCATATTGTTTCTGTATTGTAGAATTAATAAGCTGGATGATAAATGGAGATTTAATATAAGAAAATGCAGTGTGAGCAATGATTAAATTGTATATGGTTAAAACATTACATGCTTAACATTTAATTCATGAAGGAATGAAAGTTAATGCATATTGTGTCTACATTGTCGAGTTCTTATGATGGCTGGTAAATGAAGAATTAATATTTTTGTTCTAATGTAGCTTTCAAGCTGGGAAATACTTAGAGAGTTGTCTTTGATGACTTAAGGCAAGTGGTGCATAGCGTTATTCACTTAGCATTACCCAGGAGTTTAGTGTAGCTTGACGATAAGCTACAGACGAGAAGTAACAATACCTCCGTAACACTCTACTATAATGTTAAACCGGGACCTACGGTTTAAAGCGGATTCCAAAGCGGTTTACTTAAGGCAAGCGCTGCACACACTTTACTCACTTAGCACTATGCAGGAGGCGCGTGTAATTTGAAGATAAGCTAGGAACGCTGTGTGAAGATGCCTCCACTACACTCTACGATCCTTTTAGACCGATACCTGTGGTTTAAAGTGGATTCCGAACCATTACAAACATGCATGTCACGGCCAGGACACGAACCCAAAACCTGTGATACCAACAGTCAGAGCACTCTAGCCAATTGGCCATCAGGGTCTGTATTGAATTCTAAAAAGTGCAATTCTAAATAGTTCTATTTCGAAACGGGATATCATTTCTGATTTAATTACTCTCAAATATACTGTCGGCAATATTGGATTTTACTTCCCTAATTTGCACCATGGAATGGAAGTTACTGCATATTGTTTCTACATTGCTGAGTTCATATGAGGACTGATAAATGAAGAATTAATATACAAAAATGCAATTCGGAGCAAAGATGGCTGATTAATTATTTTTTAACTGTTGCATTTTTTATATTAATTATCCATTAAACTGAATACGGTTAATACATTACATGTTTATCATCTAATTAATGAAGGATTGAAAGTGAATGTACATTGTCGAGGTCATAGGATGGTGGTTAAATGGATAATTAATATAAAAATGCAATTGTGAGCAATGATTGAACTGTACATAGTTAAAATATTACATGTTTATCATCTAATTAATGAAGGATTGAAAGTGAATGTACATTGTCGAGGTCATAGGATGGTGGTTAAATGGATAATTAATATAAAAAATGCAATTGTGAGCAATGATTGAACTGTACATAGTTAAAATATTACATGTTTATCATCTAATTAATGAAGGATTGAAAGTGAATGTACATTGTCGAGGTCATAGGATGGTGGTTAAATGGATAATTAATATACAAAAATGCAATTGTGCGCAATGATTGAACTGTACATAGTTAAAATATTACATGTTTATCATCTAATTAATGAACTATTGAAAGTGAATGTACATTGTCGAGGTCATAGGATGGTGGTTAAATGGATAATTAATATAAAAAATGCAATTGTGCGCAATGATTGAACTGTACATAGTTAAAATATTACATGTTTATCATCTAATTAATGAAGGATTGAAAGTGAATGTACATTGTCGAGGTCATAGGATGGTGGTTAAATGGATAATTAATATACAAAATGCAATTGTGCGCAATGATTGAACTGTACATAGTTAAAATATTACATGTTTATCATCTAATTAATGAAGGATTGAAAGTGAATGTACATTGTCGAGGTCATAGGATGGTAGTTAAATGGATAATTAATATAAAAAATGCAATTGTGAGCAATGATTGAACTGTACATAGTTAAAATATTACATGTTTATCATCTAATTAATGAAGGATTGAAAGTGAATGTACATTGTCGAGGTCATAGGATGGTGGTTAAATGGATAATTAATATAAAAAATGCAATTGTGAGCAATGATTGAACTGTACATAGTTAAAATATTACATGTTTATCATCTAATTAATGAAGGATTGAAAGTGAATGTACATTGTCGAGGTCATAGGATGGTAGTTAAATGGATAATTAATATAAAAAATGCAATTGTGAGCAATGATTGAACTGTACATAGTTAAAATATTACATGTTTATCACCTAATTAATGAAGGATTGAAAGTGAATGTACATTGTCGAGGTCATAGGATGGTAGTTAAATGGATAATTAATATAAAAAATGCAATTGTGAGCAATGATTGAACTGTACATAGTTAAAATATTACATGTTTATCATCTAATTAATGAAGGATTGAAAGTGAATGTACATTGTCGAAGTCATAGGATGGTAGTTAAATGGATAATTAATATAAAAAATGCAATTGTGAGCAATGATTGAACTGTACATAGTTAAAATATTACATGTTTATCATCTAATTAATGAAGGATTGAAAGTGAATGTACATTGTCGAGGTCATAGGATGGTGGTTAAATGGATAATTAATATAAAAAAATGCAATTGTGAGCAATGATTGAACTGTACATAGTTAAAATATTACATGTTTATCACCTAATTAATGAAGGATTGAAAGTGAATGTACATTGTCGAGGTCATAGGATGGTAGTTAAATGGATAATTAATATAAAAAATGCAATTGTGAGCAATGATTGAACTGTACATAGTTAAAATATTACATGTTTATCATCTAATTAATGAAGGATTGAAAGTGAATGTACATTGTCGAGGTCATAGGATGGTAGTTAAATGGATAATTAATATAAAAAATGCAATTGTGAGCAATGATTGAACTGTACATAGTTAAAATATTACATGTTTATCATCTAATTAATGAAGGATTGAAAGTGAATGTACATTGTCGAGGTCATAGGATGGTAGTTAAATGGATAATTAATATAAAAATGCAATTGTGAGCAATGATTGAACTGTACATAGTTAAAATATTACATGTTTATCACCTAATTAATGAAGGATTGAAAGTGAATGTACATTGTCGAGGTCATAGGATGGTAGTTAAATGGATAATTAATATAAAAAATGCAATTGTGTGCAATGATTGAACTGTACATAGTTAAAATATTACATGTTTATCACCTAATTAATGAAGGATTGAAAGTGAATGTACATTGTCGAGGTCATAGGATGGTAGTTAAATGGATAATTAATATAAAAATGCAATTGTGAGCAATGATTGAACTGTACATAGTTAAAATATTACATGTTTATCACCTAATTAATGAAGGATTGAAAGTGAATGTACATTGTCGAGGTCATAGTATGGTAGTTAAATGGATAATTAATATAAAAAATGCAATTGTGAGCAATGATTGAACTGTACATAGTTAAAATATTACATGTTTATCACCTAATTAATGAAGGATTGAAAGTGAATGTACATTGTCGAGGTCATAGGATGGTAGTTAAATGGATAATTAATATAAAAAATGCAATTGTGAGCAATGATTGAACTGTACATAGTTAAAATATTACATGTTTATCATCTAATTAATGAAGGATTGAAAGTGAATGTACATTGTCGAGGTCATAGGATGGTAGTTAAATGGATAATTAATATAAAAAATGCAATTGTGAGCAATGATTGAACTGTACATAGTTAAAATATTACATGTTTATCACCTAATTAATGAAGGATTGAAAGTGAATGTACATTGTCGAGGTCATAGGATGGTAGTTAAATGGATAATTAATATAAAAAATGAAATTGTGAGCAATGATTGAACTGTACATAGTTAAAATATTACATGTTTATCACCTAATTAATGAAGGATTGAAAGTGAATGTACATTGTCGAGGTCATAGGATGGTAGTTAAATGGATAATTAATATAAAAAATGAAATTGTGAGCAATGATTGAACTGTACATAGTTAAAATATTACATGTTTATCACCTAATTAATGAAGGATTGAAAGTGAATGTACATTGTCGAGGTCATAGGATGGTAGTTAAATGGATAATTAATATAAAAAATGCAATTGTGAGCAATGATTGAACTGTACATAGTTAAAATATTACATGTTTATCACCTAATTAATGAAGGATTGAAAGTGAATGTACATTGTCGAGGTCATAGGATGGTAGTTAAATGGATAATTAATATAAAAAATGCAATTGTGAGCAATGATTGAACTGTACATAGTTAAAATATTACATGTTTATCATCTAATTAATGAAGGATTGAAAGTGAATGTACATTGTCGAGGTCATAGGATGGTAGTTAAATGGATAATTAATATAAAAATGCAATTGTGAGCAATGATTGAACTGTACATAGTTAAAATATTACATGTTTATCATCTAATTAATGAAGGATTGAAAGTGAATGTACATTGTCGAGGTCATAGGATGGTAGTTAAATGGATAATTAATATAAAAATGCAATTGTGAGCAATGATTGAACTGTACATAGTTAAAATATTACATGTTTATCATCTAATTAATGAAGGATTGAAAGTGAATGTACATTGTCGAGGTCATAGGATGGTAGTTAAATGGATAATTAATATAAAAAATGCAATTGTGAGCAATGATTGAACTGTACATAGTTAAAATATTACATGTTTATCATCTAATTAATGAAGGATTGAAAGTGAATGTACATTGTCGAGGTCATAGGATGGTAGTTAAATGGATAATTAATATAAAAAATGCAATTGTGAGCAATGATTGAACTGTACATAGTTAAAATATTACACGTTTATCATTTAATTAATGAAGGAATGAAAGTTGATGCATATTGTTTCTACATTGTCGAGAAGAATTAATATAAAAAATGCTATTATGAACAATGATTAAACTGTATATGCTTAAAATATTACACGTTTATAATTTATTTTGTTAATTTCAAATTAATTGTTATCATTAAAAAACTTGTATGCAATATTGAATTTTATCATTTGAACTTTATTAATATGTAATTCCAAATATCTTGTGTATTGTTTATTGGAATTATAGTATTCAATTCAACAAAAGAAATATTGCTGAAATATTTTCACTCATGATAAGATAAAATTCGTTAACGGATTCCAGTTTCTATTCAATTCTTAACGTTTCCAGAAGTCCTGAATATCACTAAGTTTTGCATTGATTGCATTTACGATTGAAAACTTGTTAGGAATCATTAAAAAAGAAGGACCATTTCAAGAATTATACCCCATTTAGGGAAAATAAAAAAATAAAACCACTAATTTACTTCCCCTCCTTTTTTTTGAGATACCGAAATGCTTTCTTTCCACCTCGATTTGGAAATAAATTTCTCGACTTCACTTGTATTTCTAGGACTCTTAAATACGCACTCGGCAATATTGGAGTATACTTCCCTAATTTTGACTTCTTAAGAATTTGAACCATGGAATGAAAGTTAATGCAGATTTTTTCTACATTCTCCAGTTCTTTTGATGGCTGGTGAATGGAAAATTAATATATAAATGTAATTGCTAGCAATATTTAAACTGTATATGGTTAAAACATTATATACTTATCACTTAAATAATGAAGAAATGAAAGTTAATGCATACTGTGAACAATGATTAAACTGTATATGATTAAAACATTATATGCTTATCATTTAAATATGAAGGAATGAAAGTTAATGCATACTGTGAACAATGATTAAACTGTATATGGCTAAAACATTATATGCTTATCATTTAAATAATGAAGGAATGAAAGTTAATGCATACTGTGAACAATGATTAAACTGTATATGGCTAAAACATTATATGCTTATCATTTAAATAATGAAGAAATGAAAGTTAATGCATACTGTGAACAATGATTAAACTGTTTATGGTTAAAACATTATATGCTTATCATTTAAATAATGAAGGAATGAAAGTTAATGCATACTGTGAACAATGATTAAACTGTATATGGTTAAAACATTATATGCTTATCATTTAAATAATGAAGGAATGAAAAAGTTAATGCATACTGTGAACAATGATTAAACTGTATATGGTTAAAACATTATATGCTTATCATTTAAATAATGAAGGAATGAAAGTTAATGCATACTGTGAACAATGATTAAACTGTATATGGCTAAAACTATATATGCTTATCATTTAAATAATGAAGAAATGAAAGTTAATGCACACTGTGAACAATGATTAAACTGTATATGGTTAAAACATTATATGCTTATCATTTAAATAATGAAGAAATGAAAGTTAATGCATATTATTTCTGCATTGTCGAGTTCTTATGATGGTTGATAAATGAAGAATTAATATAAGAAATGCAATTGTAAGCAATGGTTAAACTGTATATGGTTAAAATATTACATGCGTATCACTTACTTAATGAAAGAATGAAAGTTAATGTATATTGTTTCTACATTCTCGAGTTTTTATGATGGCTGATAAATGGAGAATTAATTCGAAAAAAATGATGCAATTGTCAGCAATGATTAAACTGCATATTGTTAATACATTACATACTACAGAGTTCTTATGATGGCTAATAAATAAACAATTAATATAAAGAAATTCAATTGTAAGCAATGATAAAATTGTATATGGTTAAGACCTCACATGCATATCGTTTAATTAATGAAGGAATGAAAGTTAATGAATATAGTTTCTAGATTGTCGAGTTCATATGATGGCTGATAAATGGAGAATTAATATAAAAATGTGCAATTGTGAGCAATGTATATGGCTAACTGTATATGGTTAAAACATTGCGTGCTTATCATTTAATTTGTTAGTCTCAAATTAGTTGTTTCATTTTTTAAATGTATGTGCAATAATAAATTATCGCAATCATTGTATCATCATTGCAATTTTATCATTTGAACTTTATTAATTTGTATATTTCAATTTTTTTAATATGCTAAAAGTTTCCTTAAATAACAGAATTTAAAACAAAATAACTGTAAACTTTTAAGAATCGAATAGTTGGGCAAATTTAGGAGCCAGATTATTCCATTCCGTTTGTTTTTCTATTTTCCTACAGGGCACTACTTTGAATTTACATTTCTTGTTATTTTTTTAAAGTTAAATTTAGAACCTAATATGGGTGTTGTTTTGATTCAGTGTTGTTCAGGGATACAAATTAAATAATTTCTTAAAATAATTACGTGATGTTTAGCTGTCATATTTATTAAAATATGCTAAGACAGCGCCGCACAAGTGCAACACAAAGTAAAATTATATAACAAATATTTACAAGATCATCTTAAAAGCATGTTCGCTTAAAGGTGTTTGTATCATCCGTACTGCCTGGAACTCTTCTCTCGTCTTTTATACTCTTAGAATTGCCTTGGAACCTTTCACACGACTCTGCACACTTCCTTTTCACTTTCTCCCTCTCCCATTATCGGTTCCAAAGTCTAACGGGCCAAAAACAGTGCAAAGTCTAAAGTAAGGGTCAACTCGTCCTTGATAGAAAGATCTATTAACTTTGAGTTCAAGTAAATAGCTTTTTGTGGGAATGTACGGTGTATCCTTACTACTTATGGCGGAAAATACTTTATAATATCAAAAAAAAATGTTTTGTATACAACTACAGAAAAATTTATTTATTATTTTACTTTAAAATCTCTAAAGGTTTATGTAACAAGAAAATTATAATTTACGAAAGTATAATAATAGTAACATAAGAATTATAAATCACGTTCTTTAAAATACTCACAATTAGCTTTCTAAATATTTTTATGTTTCGAAATACATTTCTTAAACCTTTGACTTTTCCAATTTCTTGCTGTAGAAACAAATTCAGATTTCAACGGCTAAGCTATCAGCTTTTAAATAATAATAAAGTACCCATACATTTTAGAACCTTTTGTAAATTTCACCTCTGATGTTCGATGCAATTGTACTAATTCAATATTTTTAATTTAAATTCAGATTTCATATTGAATTTGTGAACTTTAATATTTGTGTTTACTCCTGTTTTATTTATTAAAAATTAATTTTGAGACCCAATTGTATAAAATATGATGTAAATATGAAATTATTTAGACTTTGTTAAATATTTGCAAAATATAATTTATTCATTATTTTTTACTGTTTAATTTGTTTCTAGTAACCAAAAATATTAAAAATTTGTAAAGCATGCATTTATGTATCATTTAAATAAGTTAATTAAGGTGCTTTTATTGCCTACAAAATTAAATAATACAGTGAAAGGGAAAAATAACATTAATTATGATAGACCCATATATTATTATTATTATTACTACTATTATTGAATTTATTATTATTAAATTAATTATTTATTTACTGAAATATTACTGAAGTTTATTTATTATTTCCTGAAGTTTAAGTTACATGAGGCACATCAAAGTTAATTACAAAAAAAAAAAAAAAAAAAAAAAAAAAAGAGAGAAAGAAAGATGCTATATTCAATACCAGATAGTTCTTAGCCATGGACGCTGGTTCTTAGGACGCTGCGAGTGCGCTGTAATAGCCGTTGCCATTTAACCGAAAGAAGAGCTTATAAAATATAATGTCATGTATTACATCAAATAAAACCTATTAAATGTTCACTTTCGGGATTTAAAGGAATATAACAAAAAAACATTCAAATAACAAAAACATTATCTCTTTTAAACATTTAAAATTGACATCTTTAAATATTTTTTTTGGGCTTGAAGCTTTTTAACTCTCTGGCATTTCTTAATTCTCAGAAACAAAAGGAGAAAATTAAAATTGTTCAGATTTTTATCCCAACAAAAACACGAATAAGTTGTCTATTTTTGTAATCGAAAACATTTGAAAAGAACACATTCGAATTTCACAATGATCGTTTCTTTTGTTCCAATAACTTTCCTCCAAAACAGAATAAAACTGTGCTCCCTGTCTTAAAATCCATTATAAAATTCACTTCTTCAGATATTCATCTTCAACTCCAGAACAGCAGCTCCAGAACATAACACAAACAACATTTCATTAATCTTAATAAGAATTTCATTCAACTTTGCAGTTTAGAGTTCTGGATTTCCTCTCTGTTCTGGAAGCATCATTTCGGAATGATTAATCTATCGTTCCGCGCAGCTTTCTGAAAATGGGAACACATCTCTGTGGGTTGGAAACCCCCCCCCCCCCTACTTCATATTTGCTCCCTCCCCTGTTCTTCGCAATTCCACCAGTACATGCTTGGATTATAGGACATAATGTGGCGGTAATGTAGTGTTCCTCTGTGTTGGCTCCTATGTTTTCATTTCGGAATGCTCAAAAACTAGGCCATGACGTAAGTAGAGGATATCGCGTCATTTAAGAAAGGAAGAGAGTAAAGAAGAAAGGAATAAAATGTATATGAATAAACTGGAAGGAAAAACACTATTTACGGTTATGGATAAATGGAAATGTTTTTTGCTAGAAAAAATGAACGTATAAAATTTAAAAATTGGATATTTTGTTTTGAAATATACAATAACCATTCAGTAGCTACTTGATAACTCCCTTTTTAAATTTATATATTTCTTTACGTATTGCGATATAAGTTTGATATCTATATTTCTTTTTATGTGTCTAAATATATGAATGAAATTCTAGCAATTTAAGGCTTACAAAAATAATGAGTAAACATTGTATTAGTAAAACATTGTATTCTGTACTGTAGGGCATAAATAAAATAATAATACTTGAATAAAAATTTGTGAAACGTGTATTTATGTATCATTTAAATAAGTTACTTAAACTACTTTTATTGCTAATAAAATTAAATAATACAATTAAAGGGAAAAATAGAATTAATTATGATTGGCCCATGTATTATTATTATTATTGTTATTTGTTGTTATTTATTATTATTATTATTATTATTGTTATTTTTTGTTATTTATAATTATTGTTATTATTATTGTTATTTGTTGTTATTTATTATTATTTTTATTGTTGAATTATTGATTATTCATTTAATTATCGTTTATTTATTGAAATATTATTGAAATTTAAGTTACATAAAGACAAACATCAAAGTTAATTATAAAAAGGAAAATGAAAAGAGATACTACAACATATAATTTCATTCATTATATCAGATAAAATCTCTTAAATTTTGGCGTTCGCTATTTAAAAGACATAACATTAAAAACATATAAATAACAAATCCATTTATATCGTTTAAACATTTTAAATTGACATCTTTAAATATCTTTAAGGTTTTTAACTCTCTGACATTTTCCAATTCGCAGAGGCAAAATAAAAAAAATGCAAAGATTTTTATCTCAACCAAAACACTAATAAGCTGTCAACTTTCCTAATCGAAAAATTCGAAATTAAAATAATCGTAAAATTCGAAAAGAACACTTTTCGAATTTTACAATGATCGAAATCTTTTGTTCCAATATCTTTCATCCCAAATTAATTAAGAATTTCATTCTACTTTGCAGTTTATAGTCCTGGATTTCCTCTCTGCTCTGGAAGTATCATTCTGGAATGATTAATCTATCGTTCCGCGTAGCTTTCTAAAAATGGGAACACATCTCTGTGGGGTGGGAACCCCTTCACCCCCTCTTCATATTTGCTCCGTCCCTTCTTCTTTCAGAATTCCACCAGTACATTGTTGGATTACAGGACACAATGTGGCTGCAATGTAGTGTTCCTTTGTGTTTTCTCCTATGTTTTTATTTTGGAATGCTTGGAAACCAGGCCATGACGTAAGTGGAGGCAAAATTTGTACCACATGCATTTATGTATTATTTAAATAAGTTACTTACACTAATTTTATTGCTTACAAAATTAAATAATACAATTAAAGTGAAAAATGGCGTTAATTATGATTGGCCTACGTATTATTATTTTTATTGTTATTTATTACCATCATAGATTTTTTTGCCATTTAATATTATTATTATTATTTATTATTATTATTTTTATTATTTATTATTATTATTTTTATTATTTATTATTATTATTATTATTATTATTGAATTGTTTATTTATCGAAATATCATTGAAGTTTAAGCTACATAAAGAAAAACATCAAAGTTAATTACAAAAAGGAAAATGAATGGAGAGGTTTCAACATACAATTTCAATCAATATATCAGATAAAACCTCTTAAATAGTCGCGTTTGCAATTTAAAAGGCATAACATAAAAAAAGTATAAATAATAATAACATTTATGTTTTTTAAACATTTAAAATTGACATCTTTAAATATCTTTTCGGTCTTCAAGATTTTTAACTTTACGACACTTCCCAATTCTCAGAGGCAAAAGAAAAAAGAAATTCCTTAGATTTTTATTCCAAATCAAAACTCGAATAAGCTATCAACTTTCCTAACCGAAAACATTCGAAAAGACCAGTTTTCGTATTTTACAATGATCGAATTCTTTTGTTCCAATATCTTTCATCTAGAACAAAGTAAAACAGTGCTCCCTGTTTTAAAATCCATTATAAAATTCACTTCTTCAGATATTCAACTTCAACTCTTGCAGCTTCAGAACGTAACACGAACAAAATTTCATTAATCTTAATAAGAATTTCCTTCAACTTTGCTGTTTATAGTTCTGGATTTCCTCTCTGCTCTGGAAGTATCATTTTGGAATGATTAATCTATCTTTCCGCGTAGCTTTCTGAAAATGGGAAGACATCTCAGTGGGGTGGAAACCTCCCTCCCCCCTCTTCATATTTGGTCCCTTCCCTCTTCTCTCTCACAATTCTATCAGTACATGCTTGGATTATAGGACACAATGTGTGGCGGCAATGCAGTGTTCCTTTGTGTTGGCTCCTATGTTTTTATTTTGGAATGCTCGAAAACTAGGCCATGACGTAAGTAGAGGATATCGCGTCATTTAAGAAAGGAAGAGAGTAAAGAAGAAAGGAATAAAATGTATATGAATAAATTGTTTTGGAAGAAAAAACACTATTGACGGTTATGGATAAATGGATTTTTTTTTGCTAGAAGAAATGGATGAGTAAAACTTTAAAATTGGATATTTTGTTTTGAAATATACGATAGCCAGTCAGTAGCGATTTGATATCTGTCTTTTTGAATTTATATATTTCTTGAGGTATTGCGATATAAGTTAAATATATATAATATTTATTATCTGTCTAAATATATGAATAAAATTTTAAATATTTAGGGCTTGCAATTTAGTACATTCATTCATATCTGTTTTGTAGAAAATAAATAAAATAATAATACATAATTAAAACTTTGTAAAACATGTATTTGTGTATCATTTAAATATGTCATTTAAAATACTTTTATTGTTTAGAAAATTAAATAATAGAGTGAAAGGAAAAAATAGGTTTAATCATGATGATCCTAATTATTATTATTATTATTATTATTATTGTTATTTATTGTTATATGTTATTATTATTATAGTTATTTATATTTAATATTATTATTGCTATTTATAAAAGTAGCTTAATTATTATTACTATTATTATTATTATTGAATAATTTTCTTATTCATATAATTATTTTTTATTTATTGAAACACTATTGAAGTTGATGTTACCTAAGTAAAAAAATCAAAGTTATTTACAAAAATTAAAATGAAAGGAGAGGTTACAACATACACTGGTGGACAAAATTAAGAGATGGAAAGCATTTTCGCACATTTCTCTGAAAATACCGCACAAAACCTGGACAGTTGATTGCCATATATGGTCACTGTAGCGCTATTTGCCCTGAGATAAGTTTACGTATTCTTGTGGGCGTTGCTAAGCCAGCAGGAGGTATAAAAGTCCCCATCGAGCTGTTCATCTCATTCCACTCTTCAACACAGTTGCAGATTTTAGTGCATTTTTTAAATAATCTTGTTGTTTCTTGCGTGCAGAATGGTGCAGACAACATCAAAATTGGACACAGCTTCAATGGGCTAATGTTCTCTTCACCGATGAGTCCAGATTTTGTCTACAACCTGATTCTGGAAGGTTATTGATATGGAGGGAACCTGGAACCCGATACCACCCTAGCAACATTATCAAAAGGGACCATTATGCTGGTGGAGGAGTCATGGTTTGGGCAAGGATCATGCAAGATACCCACACACCGCTCCATGTGTTTGACAATAGTTCCGTGAATGCCCAGAGGTACAGGCAGGAGATCCTAGAGCCCTATGTGCGTCTTTTCAGGGGCGCTGTTGGCCCTGAGTTCATTTTTATGGACGACAATGGGTGCCCACATAGGGCTGTCATGGTTGATAAGTATCTGGAAAGCGAGGATATTCAACGAAGGGATTGGTCAGCCAAATCCCCTGACCTGAATCCTATTGAACATGCTTGGGATGCTCTTGGGACAGCTATTGCGATGCGCCAACGTCTCCCCAGAACCATTCTAGAGTTAAAAATTGCTCTGGTGGAAGAGTGGGAGGTTCTTCCACAAGCCCTCCTTAACTACCTTATTAACAGCATGCATACTCGTTGTGCATGCTGTGTGTGTGTCAAGGGGGACCATACACCATACTAGAGGCAACACACACTGTACAAGCCTCACTTTTATTGTCATCTTTTATCCTTAAGTTCAGACTACATTGGTTTTATTGGCAATAGGTCATGCCAGTGAATGGCACTTTCATTTTTGTTTTGCATACTTTATTATCATGGAATAAGCTATATCCATACCAAATTTCTTTTATTTATATTCAGCATTTTTTGAGATATTTGGGAAAATGTCTTCCATCTCTTAATTTTGTCCACCAGTGTATAATTTCATTCATTATATCAGATAAAATCTCTTAAATTTTCACTTTTGTAAAGTATAAGATATAACAAAAAAAATAGTTGAATAATAAAACCATTGATATATTTTAAACATTTAAAATTGTCGTCTTTAAATATCTTTTCGTGATTCATCCTTTTTAACTCTCTGACATTTCCCAATTTTCAGAGGCAAATGGAAAAAAAAAATTGTTTAGATTTTTATCCTAAACCCAAAACTCGAATAAGGTGTCGACTTTCCTAATCGAAAACATTCGAAAAGAACACTTTTCGAATTTTACAATGATCGAATACTTTTGTTCCAATATGAATAAAACAGTGCTGTCTCAAAATCCATTATAAAATTCACTTCTTCAGCTATTCAACTTCAACTCTTGCACTCCAGAACACAACACAAGCAAAATTACATTAATCTTAATAAGAATTTCATTCAACTTTGCAGTTTATAGTTCTGGATTTCCTCTCTGCTCTGGAAGTACCATTTTGGAATGATTAATCTATCGTTTTGAGTAGCGTTCTAAAAATGGGAACACATCTCTGTGGGGTGGATCCCCCCTCCCCCTCTTCGTACTTGCTCCCTCCCCATTCCTTCACAATTCCACCAGTACATGCTTGGATTATAGAACATAATGTTGCGGCAATGTAGTGTTCCTTTGTGTTGGTTCCAATGTTTTTATTTTGGAATGCTTGAAAACTAGGCCATCACGTAAGTAGAGGATATCGCGTCATTTAAGAAAGGAAGAGAGTAAAGAAGAAAAGAATAAAATGTATATGATTAAATTGTGCGGGAAGGAAAAACGCTATTGAAGGTTATGGATAAATAGAAATGATTTTTGCTAGAAGAAATGGAAGAATAAAAATTTAAAATTGGATATTTTGTTTATAAATATATGATAATCATTGCGTAGCGATTTGATAACTATCTTTTTAAATTTAGATATTTCTTTAGATATTGCGATATAATTTTATTATATATATAGCATTTATTATCTGTCTAAATATAGGAATATAATTCTAATAATTTATGTCTTGCAATTTGGTAAAACATTCTATTCTGTTCTGTAAGACATAAAGAAAATTATAATAAATAAATAAAAATTTGTAAAACTGTCATTTATGTATCACTTAAATAAGTTACTTAAGCTACTTTGATTGCGTACAAAATTAAATAATACTGTGAAAGGGAAAAATAGGGTTAATTATGATTGACCCATGTATTATTATTATTGTTATTTATTATTATGATAGTTATTTAATATTATTATTGTTATTTATTATTATTATTATTATTGAATTATTTATCATTAATTTATATATTGAAATATTATTGAACTTTAAGTTTCTTAAAAAGAAGCATCAATGTTGATTAGAAAAAGAAAGGAAGATGTTACATTCAATACCAGAGATTCCTTAGCCATTACTGAAGAAATTCTTTCTATTTCTAGAGGGCGCAGTAGATGCGCTGTAATACCTGTTGCCACTTATACAAAAGGAGGGGTTACAACAAATAATATCATTTATTACATCAGATAAAATTTTCTTAAATTTTCACTTTCGCATATTAGAAGACATAACCTAAAAACATATGCATTATAGAAGCATTTATCTCTTTCAAACTTTTTAAATTGGCATTTTTAAATATCTTCTTGAGTTTCGAGCTTCTTATCTCTCTGGCATTTCCCAATTCGCAGAGTCAAAAGGATAAAATAAAAATTACTTAGATTTTTATTCCAAACCAAAACACGAATAAGCTGTCAACTTTCCTAATCGAAAACATTCGAAAAGAACACTTTTCGAACTTTACAATGATCGAATTCTTTTGTTTCAATATCTTTCATCTAGAACAAAACAAAACAGCGCTCCCTGTCTTAAAACCCATTATAAAATTCACTTCTTCAGATATTCAACTTCAATTCTTGCAGCACCAGAGCACAGCACACAAAAAATTGCATTAATCTTAATAAGAATTTCGTTCAATTTTACAGTTTATAATTCTGGATTTCCTCTCTGTTCTGGAAGTATCATTTTGGAATGATTAATCTACCGTTCCGCGTAGCTTTCTAAAAATGGGAACACATCTCTGTGGGGTGGAAGCCCCATCCCCCCTTCATATTTGCTCCCTTCCCTCTCCACAATTCCACCAGTACATGCTTGGATTATAGGACATGATGTGGCGGCAATGTAGTGTTCCTTTTTGTTGGCTCCTGTGTTTTTATTTTGGAATGCTCGAAAACTAGGCCATGACGTAAGTAGAGGATATCGCGTCATTTAAGAAAGGAAGAGAGTAAAGAAGAAAGAATGTAACGAAGAAAATGTATATGAATAAATTGTGTTGGAAGAAAAAACGCTATTGAAGGTTATGGATAAATGAAAATGTTTTTTGCTAGAAGAAATGAATGAATAAAACTTTAAAATTTGTATATTTTGTTTTGAAACATACGATAACCATTGAGTAGCGATTTGATAGCTCTCATTTTAAATTTATATATTTCTCTAGGTATTACGATATACGTTTAATACATATAGAATTCATCGTGTGTTCAAATACATGAATGAAAGTCTAACAATTTAATGTTTGTAATTTAGTAAAACATACTATTATGGTGTGTAGGACATAAAATAATAATACATAAGTAAAAATTTGTAAAACACGCATTTAAGTATCTTAAGCTATTTATTATTATTAACTATTTATGTTACTTAAGCTATTTTTATTGCCTACAAAATAAATTATACAGAGGGAAAAATAGGGTTAATTATGATGGGCCCATGCATTATTATTATTATTTGTTATTTAATATTATTATTATTATAATAATTTTTATTTCATATTATTGTTGTTGTTCATTGTTATCTCTTCTTCTTCTTACTATTATTGAATTACTTATTATTCATTTAATTATTGTTTATTTACTGAAATGTTATTTAAGTTTAAGTTACGTAAAGACAAACATCAAAGTATATTACAAAAGGAAAGTGAAAGGACAGTTTACAACATTCAATTTAAGAAAGAAAGGAAGAATTATTATTATTTATTAATATTTATTATTATTATTATTTAATTATTTATTATTATTATTATTTAATTATTTATTTTAATTATTATTTAATTATTTATTATTAATTTAATTATCGTTTACTCATTTAAATATTATTGAAAGTTAAGTTACATAAGGTGGAACATCAAATTTAATTACAAAAAGAAAAATGAAAGAAGTTACATTTAACTGCAACACATAGTTCTTAACCCTTACTGAAGAAATTCATTCGATTTATAGAGGGCGCTGTAGTAACTGTTGCCACTTATACGAAAGGAAACTTTATAAAATAAGATTCCATTCACTACATTAGATAAAACCTCTTAAATTATACGTTCGCGAATTAAATACATAACATAAAAACATATAAATGATAAAAACATTATATTTTTTAAACATTTAAAAATATCATCTTTAAATATCTTTCAGACTTTTAATTTTTTTAACTCTCTGAAATTTCCCAATTCGCAGAGGAAAAAGAAAAAAGAAGTTGCTTAGATTTTTATACCAAACCAAAACACGAATAAGCTGTCAACTTTCCTAATCGAAACATTCGAAAAGAACACTTTAGAATTTTACAAAGATCGAATTCTTTTGTTCCAATATCTTTCATTCAAAAAGAATAAAACAGTGCTCTCTGTCTAAAAAACCCATTATCAAATTCACTTCTTCAGATATTCAACTTCAACTCTTGCAGCTCCAGAGCACAACGCAAACTAAATTTCATTAATCTTAATAAGAATTTCATTCAACTTTGCAATTTAGAGTTCTGGATTTCCTCTCTGCTCTGGGAGTATCATTTTGGAATGATTAATCTATCGTTCCGCGCAGCCTTCTAAAAATGGGAACACATCTCTGTGGGGTGGAAACACCTTCCCCCCTCTTCATATTTGCTACCTCCCCTCTTCATCACGATTCCACCAGTACATGCTTGGATTATAGGACACAATGTGGCGGCAGTGTAGTGATCCTCTGTGTTGCCTCCTATGTTTTTATTTCGGAATGCTTGGAAACTAGGCCATGACGTAAGTAGATGATATCGCGTCATTTAAGAAAGGAAGAGAGTAAAGAAGAAAGGAATAAAATGTATACGAATAAATTGTGTTGGAATAAAAAACACTATTGAAGGTTATGGATAATGGAAATGGTTTTCTGCTAGAAGAAATGAATGAATAAAACTTTAAAATTGGATATTTTGTTTTGAAATATACGATAACCATTGAGTAGCGATTTGTTAGCTCTCTTTTTGAATTTATATATATCTTAAGTTATTGCGATATAAGTTTAATATATATAATATTTGTTATCTGTCTGAATATATGAATAAAATTCTAACAATTTAAGCATTGCAATTTAGTAAAACATTCTATTCTGTTAAGACATAAAATAATAATACATAAATAAAAATTCGTAAAACATGCATTTTTGTATTATTTAAATAAGTTACTTAAGCCACCTTTAGTGTTTACAAAATTAAAAAATACAGAGAAAGGGAAAAATATGGTTAATTATGAAAAAATTTATTATTATTATTTTTATTTATTATTATTATTATTATAACTATTTATTGTTGTTTAATATTATTATTATTATTTATTATTATTATCATTATTATGAATAATTTATTATTCATTTTATTATTGTTTATTTATAGAAATATTATTGAAGTTTAAGTTGCATAAAAACAAACATCAAAGTTATTTACTGGAAGGAAAATGAGAGAAGAGGTTACAATATATAATTTATTCATTGTATTACACTCATGTCCATAAATTAAGGATAATTCAGAATCACACAGAAATTGAACTCTAAAATAAAAGTTTCACCTGTAGAATTATCACACACATCTTGAAGAAGAATATGCAAATTACAGGAAACCACCAGATGGCCCGGATAGTATGTCACAATGACGGGAGTGTAAGAGAGGGGTATATAAGGAATGGTGGCAAAGAAGTAAAATTGTTCACAAGAGCTTTAAAAGCCTTTCACTGCAATAACCGCATAGTTATGGCACAAAGGAAGCATTTGGATGATTTTTTACGTGGTAGAATTATCGGAGGACTGGAATGTCGACGTACCCAGCTGGAAGTATCTGAGGAACTTGTAATCGCTTAGAGTGTCATCTCCAGGCTTCGGCCACGATTCCAAGATGATGGTAATGTGAGTAGATGTTACAGCACAGGTCGCCCCCGAGTTACAACGCCGAATGAGGACCGGTATTTAGCAGTTACTGCCAAAAGAAACAGACGGAGCACAGCATCAGTCTCGTCAGCTCTCTTCAGCTACCGGTACGACAGTTTCAAGGCAGACCGTGTACAAATGCTAAGGGCATATTGGTCTATATGCTCGTAGGCCTGTCAGATGTGTTCCACTTACCGCAACTCACTGTCGCCTGCGATTAACCTGGAGTAGAGAGCATGCATTGTGGACACCGCAACAGTGGTCTGGTGTGATGTTTTCCGACGAGTCCAGGTTTAGTTTGCAGTCTGATTCTCACCGGACTTTCATATGGAGAGCGCCAGGTACCCGTTACCACCAAGAGAACACCATTGAACGACACCGTTACGGTGGTGCAGGATGGCTCGTTTGGGGAGAAATTATTATTGGTTCCAGAACTGACCTGCATGTTCAGAGTGTAACGATGACAGGCCACATCTATCGGGATGCCATTCTGGAAATACATGTACGTTTGTTTCGGGTCGCCATGGATGCTGAGTTTCTGTTTATGGATGACAACGCCCGTCCTCACCGTGCAAACATTGTAGACGAATGCCTTCAATTGGAGGATATCACCCGTATGGATTGGCCAGCATATTCACCGGACTTGAATCCAATAGACCATGTGGGGGATATGCTTGACTGACGAATTGCAACCCGTCAACCCCCTCCCACCTGCCAACCGGAACTTCGGAGGGCATTGCTTGATGAGTGGTGTAATATTCCCCAAGATCAGATTGATAATTTGATACTCAGCATGCCTAGGCGTTGTAAGGCCTGCATTGCATCGTCCGGGAGACATACTCCATATTAATCATCATACTAACCATGTTATACAGTTTTTTGTAAATAGGTTCTTTTTTAAAATTTGCTCCAGGAGTAAAAATCGCAATTTTTATTAATTATGTCAAACATATGGCATCCTTTTTGCTCTTTACCTTTTGTTTAATAAATAGACTTTACAAATAAGTCAAATTTGTTTTGCTTCTGTCTCTTTCTTTGCCTGAACTTCATTATCCGTAATTTATGGACATGAGTGTAGATAAAATCTCTTAAATTTTCGATTTCGCTAATTAAAAGGCATAACATAAAAACATATAAATAATAAAAACACTCTTTTAAACTTTTTAACTTGACATCTATAAATATATTTTCGGGTTTCGAGTTTCTTAACTCTCTCCAAATTCGCAGACTCAAATGAAAATAAAAATTGCTTATTTTTTTATTCCAAACCAAAACACGAATAAGCTGTCAAATTTCCTAATCGAAAACATTCGAATAAAACACTTTTAGAATTTAACAACGATCGAATTATTTTTTTTCAATATCTTTCAACCCGAAGAAAATAAAACAGTGCCTGCCTGTCTTAAAACCCATTATAAAATTCACTTCTTCAGATATTCAACTTCAACTCTTGCAGCTCCAGAACATAACACGTACAAAATTTCATTAATCTTAATAAGAATTTCATTCAACTTTGCAGTTTAGAGTTCTGGATTTCCTCTCTGCTCTGAAAGTATCATTTTGGAATGATTAATCTATCGTTTGGCGCAGCCTTCTAAAAATGGGAACACATCTCTGTGGGGTGGAAACCCCCCTCTCCATATTTCGCTCCTCCCCTCTGCTTGACAATTCCACCAGTACATGCTTGAATTATAGGACACAATGTGGCGGTAATGTAGTGCTCCTTTGTGTTGCCTCCTATGTTTTTATTTCGGAATGCTTGGAAACTAGGCCATGACGTAAGTAGATGATATCGCGTCATTTACGAAAGGAAGAGAATAAAGAAGAAAGGAATAAAATG
The DNA here is from genome assembly GCA_021605075.1 of Caerostris darwini. Lineage (NCBI taxonomy): Eukaryota > Metazoa > Arthropoda > Arachnida > Araneae > Araneidae > Caerostris > Caerostris darwini. The sequence goes on from BPLQ01008179.1 coordinate 287,369, forward strand.
TATACGAATAAATTGTGTTGAAAGAAAAAAATCTATTGAAGGTTATGGAATAAATGGAAAGGTTTTTTGCTGGAAGAAATGAATGTATAGAACTTTAAACTTGGATATTTTGTTTTGAAATATACGATAACCATTGAGTAGCAATTTGATAACTCTCTTTTTAAATTTATATATTTCTTAAGTTATTGCGATATAAGTTTAATATATATAATATTTGTTATCTGTCTGAATATATGAATAAAATTCTAACAATTTAAGCATTGCAATTTAGTAAAACATTCTATTGTGTTCTGTAGAATATAAATGAAATAATAATACATAAATAAAAAGTTTTAAAAGATGCATTTATGTATCGTTTAAATAAGTTTTTTTTTGGTTCTAATGCAGCTGGCAAAACTTAGACAGCTGTCTTGGATGATTTAAGGCAAGCGGATTACTCACTTAGCACTAACCAGGAGGTACGGGTAGCTTTAAGATAAGCTATTGATGCGGAGTAACAATACCCCCGCAGCACTTTACGATCATGTTAAACCGGGGCCTAGGGTTTAAAATGGATTTCGAACCACTACAATCATCCATGCCACCGTCGAGACTCTAATACGAAACTTAAGGTATCGCGCGCCAGCCACTCGACCATTCAGGTCCTCGTTTAAATAAGTTACTTAAGGTACTTTTATTGCTTACAAAATTAAATAATGCAGTGATAGGGAAAAATAAGGTTAATTATGATTGGCCCATGTATCATTTTTATTATTATTATTTATTATTATTATTATTATTATAGTTTTTTATTGTTATTTAATATTATTATTGTCATTTATTATTATTAGTATTATTGAATTTTTTATTATACATATAACTATTCCTTATTTATTGAAATATTATTAGTTTAAGTTACATAGAGACAAACATCAAAGTTAATTACAGAAAAAAAAATGAATGATGTTACATTCAACTATACCAGCGAATTCTTAATCATTACTGAAGAAATTAGTTTTAAATATATGGGGCTCTGCGAATGAGCTGTAATAGCTGTTGCCACTTATATGGAAAGAGAGGTTACAAAATATAATTTCCTGCATTACATCAGATAAAAACTCTTAACTTTCGTATTCGCGAATTAAACAACATGACATAAAAACATATAAGTAATAAAAACATTTACTCTTTTAAACATTTAAAATGCCATCTTTAAATATCTTTTTAGGCTTCAAGCTTATTTCCCAATTCGTAGAGACAAAAAGAAAAAAGAAACTGTTTAGATTTTTATCCCAAACAAAACACGAATAAGCTGTCAACTTTTCTAATCGAAAAGAACACTTTCGAATTTCACAATGATCGAATTCTTTTGTTCCAATATCTTTCATCCAAAACAGAAAATAAAACAGCGTTCCCTGTCTTAAAATCCATTATAATATTCACTTCTTCAGATATTCAACTTCAACTCTTGAAGCTTCAGAAATATAACGCAAACGAAATTTCAATAATCTTAATAAGAATTTCATTCAACTTTGCAGTTTAGAGTTCTGGATTCCTCTCTGCTGTGGAAGCATCATTTTGAAATGATTAATCTATCGTTCCACGTAGCTTTCTGAAAAGGGGAAGACATCTCTGTGAAGTGGAAACCTCCCCCCTCTTCATATTTACTCCCCCCTCTCTTCTTTCCCAATTCCACCAGTACATGCTTGGATTATAGGACAAAATTTGGCGACAATGTAGTGTTCCCTCCTATGTTTTTATTTTGGAATGCTTGGAAACTAGGCCATGACGTAAGTAGATGATATCGCGTCATTTAAGAAAGGAAGATAGTAAAGAAGAAAGGAATAAAATGTATATGAATAAATTGTGTTGAAAGAAAAAACACTATTGACGGTCATGGATAAATGGAAATGTTTTTTGCTAGAAGAAATGAATGAATAAAACTTTAAAATTGGATATTTTGTTTTGAAATATACGATAACCATTCAGTAGCGATTTGATAACACTATTTTTGAATTTATATATTTCCTTAGGTATTACGATATAAGTTTAATATATATAATCTTTATTATTATCTAAATATGTGAATTAAATTCTAACAATTTAAGGCTTGCAATTTAGTAAAACATTCTATTCTGTTTTGTAGGACATAATCAAAATAATAATACATAAATAAAAATTTGCAAAACATGCGTTTATGTATCATTTAAATAAGTTACTTAAGCAACCTTTATTGCTTACAAAACTAAATAATACAGTAAAAGGGAAAAATAGGGTTATTTATAAAGGGGCCGTGTATTATTATTATTATCATTATTGAATTATTTATTATTCATCTAATTATTGTTTATTTATTGAAATATCACTGAGCTTTAAGTTACATAAAGACAAACATCAAATTTAATTACAAAAAAAAAAAAAAAAAAAAAAAAATTAAAGAAAGATGTTACATTCAATACCAGAGCCATTACTTAGCCATCGCAGAAGAAATTCCTTCTATTTATAGAGGGCGCTGCGGATGTGCTGTAATAGCTGTTGCCACTTATATGAAGGGAGAGGTTACAATATATTATTTCATTCATTATATCAGATAAGATAATTTAAAAGTTCGAATTCGCATTAAAACACGTAACACAAAAAACATATGAAGAATAAAAACATTTATCTTTTTATACATTTAAAATTGACATGTTTAAATATCTTTTTGGGCTTCGATCTTTTCAACGCTTTGGCATTCCCCAAATCGCCGATACAAAAGAAAAAAGAATAAATTATCCCGAACAAAATAAAACAATGCTGCCTGTCTTAAAATCCATTATAAAATTCATTTCTTTAGATATTCGACTTCAACTCTCGCAGCTCCAAAACATAGTACACAAACAAAATTTCATTAATCTTAATAAGAATTTCATTCAACTTTACAGTTTAGAGTTCTGGATTTCCCCTCTGTTCTGGAAGTATCATTTTGGAATGATTAATCTATCGCTCTGCGTAGCTTTCTAAAAATGGGAACATTTCTCTGTAGGGTGGAAACATCCCTCCCCCCACTTCATATTTGCTCCCTCCACTCTTCTTTCACAATTCCACCAGTACATGCTTGGATTATAGGACATAATGTGCCAGCAATGTAGTGTTCCTTTGTGTTTGGTTCTATGTTTTTATTTTGGAATGCTCGAAAACTAGGCCATGACTTAAGTAGAGGATATCGCGTCATTTAAGAAAGGAAGAGAGTAAAGAAGAAAGGAATAAAATGTATACGAATAAATTGTGTTGGAATAAAAAAAGGCTATTGAAGGTTATGGATAAATGGAAATGTTTTTTGATAGAAGAATTGAATGAATAAATCTTTAAAATTGGATATTTTGTTTTGAAATATACGATAACCATTGAGTAGCGATTTGATATCTCTCTTTTTGAATTTAAATATTTCTTTAGGTATTGTGATAAAGTTTATTATGTATATAGAATTCATTATCTGTCTTAATATATGAATAAAATTGTAACCATTTAAGGCTTGCAATTTAGTAAAACCTTCTATTCTGTCCTGTAAGACCTATATAAAATAATAATTCATAAATAAAAATTTGTAAAACATGCATTTATGCATCATTTAAATAAGTTAATTAAGCTACTTTTATTGCTAACAAAATAAAATAATGCAGGGAAAGGGAAAAATAAGATTAATTATGATGGACCCATGTAATATTATTATTATTATTATTATTATTATTATGATTATTTTTTATTGTTATTTTTTATTATTATTTTTATTATTATTATTATTATTAATATTCTTATGATTATTTTTTATTGTTATTTTTTATTATTTTTATTATTATTATTATTAATATTCTTATGATTATTTATTGTTATTTATTACTATTATTGTTTTATTTATTATTCATTTAATAATTGTTTACTTATTGAAAGATTATTGAAGTTTATATTACAGAAAAATAAATATCAAAGTTAATTTCAAAAAGAAAAATTAAAAATGTTAATTGAACTCCAGAGAGTTTTTAGCTATAAGTGAGAGAATTCGTTCTATTAATAGAGGGCGCTGCGGATGCGCTTTAATACTGTTGCCACTAATACAGAAGGAGAGGTTACAGTATAAAATTTCAAGCATTGCATCAGATAAAACCTCTTAAATATTCGCTTTTTCGAGTTAAAAGATATGACATAAAAAACGTATAAAAATACATTTAAAAGTGTCATCTTTAAATATCTTTTTGGACTTCGAACTTTTTAACTCTCTGATATTTCCCAATCCGCAGAGGCAATAGGAAAAATAAACTGCTCAGATTTTTATCCGAAAATAAAACACAAATAAGCTGTCAACTCTCCTAATCGAAAACATTTGAAAAGAACACTTTTCGAATTTTACAACGATCGAATTCTTTTGTTCCAATATCTTTCATCCAAAACAGAGCATGAAACAGTGCTCCCTGTCTTAAAATCCATTATAAAATTCACATTTTCAGATATTCAACTTCAACTCTTGCAGCTCCAGAGCACAACACAAAGAAAATTTCATTAATCTTAATAAGAATTCCATTCAACTTTGCAGTTTAGAGTTCTGGATTTCCTCTCTGTTCTGGCAGTATTATTTTAGAATGATTAATCTATCGTTCCGCGCAGCCTTCTAAAAATGGGAACATATCTCTGTAGGGTGGAACCCCCTCCCCACTCATCATATTTGCTCCCTCCCCTCTTCTTCGCAATTCCACCAGTACCTGCTTGGATTATAGGACATAATGTGGCGGCAATGTAGCGTTTCTTTTTGTTGGCTCCTATGTTTTTTTTGTGGAATGCTCGAAAACTAGGCCATGACGTAAGTAGAGGATATCGTGTCATTTAAGAAAGGAAGAGAATAAAGAAGTACAACATTTATGTATCATTTGAAATAGTTACTTTAAGCTACTTTTATTGCCTACAAAATTAAATAATATAGCGAAAAGGAAAAATTGGTTTAGTTAAAATGTCCCCCATGTATCATTATAATCATTATTATATATATTTATTATTAGTTAATATTATTATTATGATTATTATGTTTGAATTATTTATTATTCATTTAACTATTGTATATTTATTGAAATAATATTGAAGTTTAAGTGAAATAAAGACAAACATCAAAGATATTTCCAAAACAAAAATGAGAGGAGAGGTTACAACATATAATTTCATTCATTATATCAGATAAAATATCATAAATTTTCGCTTTCGCGAATTAAAATACATAACATAAAAAACCTATAAATAATAAAGACATTTATGTCTTTTAAACTTTTTAAATTGAAACATTTAAATATCTTTTTTTGTCTTCAAGCTTTTTGACTTTCTGACATTTCCCAATTCGCAGAAGCAAAAGAAATAAGAAATTGCTTAGATTTTTATTCCAAACCAAAACACAAATAAGCTGTCAACTTTCCTAATCGAAAAGAACAGTTTCCGAATTTTACAATGATTTTGTTCTTTTGTTCCAATATCTTTCATCCAAAACAGAATAATACCCTGTCTTAAAATCCATTATAAAATTCACATTAAGTAATTAATAATAAAAATTAATAATTAAAAAATTTAATAATTAATAATAAAAAATCAAAATTAAATAAAGCAGTGAAAGGCAAAAATAAGGTTAAATATTATGGAACCATGCATTATTATTAGTGTAGTTATTTTTTTGTTATTGATATTATTATTGAATTATTTATTATTCCTTTATTTATTTTTTATAGATAGAAATATTATTGAAGTTTAAGTTACATTAAATAAACCGGAGAGATCTTAGCCATTACTGAAGAAATTCGCTCTATTTATAGAGGGCGCTACGGATGCGTTGTAATAGCTGTTGCCACTTATACAAAAGGAGAGGTTATAACACAAAATTGTACGCATTATATCAGATAAAATCTCTTAAATTTTCGCTTTCGCAACTTAAAAGACATAACATAAAAAACTCCATAATTAATAGAATTAAACTTTGCAGTTTATAGTTCTCGATTTCCTCTCTGCTCTGGAATGTTTAATCTATCGTTTGGCGCAGCTTTCTAAAAATGGGAACACATCGCTGTGGGGTGGAAACCCCCCCTCCACTCTCTTCATATGTTCTGCCTCCCCTCTTCATCACGATTCCACCAGTACATGCTTGGATTATAGGACATAATGTGGCTGCAATGTAGTGTTCCTTTGTGTTGGCTCCTATGTTTTTATTGTGGAATGCTAGAAAACTGGGCCATGACGTAAGTAGAGGATATCGGGTCATTTAAGAAAGGAAGAGAGTAAAGAAGAAAGGAATAAAATGTATATGAATAAATGTTTTGGAAAAAAAGTATTATTGATTGTCATGAATAAATGAAAATGTTTTTGGCTAGAAGAATGAATAAATAAAAGTTTAAAATTGGATATTTTGTTGTGAAATATACGCTAACCATTGAATAGTGATGTGATAACTCTCTGTTTGCTTTTATATATTTCTTTAGGTATTGCGATATAGGTTTAATATATATAGTATTTATTATCTGTCTTAATATATGATTAAAATTTTATGCACTTAAGGCTTGCAATTTAGTAAAACATTTTATTCTGTTCTATAGCACAGAAATAAAATAATAATGCATAAATAAAAATTTGTAAAACATGCGTTTATATATCATTTAAATAAGTTACTTGAGCTACATTTATTGCATACAAAATTAAATAATACAGTGAAAGGGAAAAATAGGGTTAATTATGATGGGTCCGTATCCGATGGATTATTAGTATTGCTATTTATTGTTATATTATTATTATTATTGTTATTTGTTATTATTTTTATGATTATTATGATTGAATTATTTATGTTGTTGTTGTTCTTTCTTATCCCACTTGGCTGGCCAAGCCCACGAGCCCATACGTGCTCATGATTGAAGGGGAAGGAATCAGCTTCTGTTGTGATGGAGCACCCGTAGGTAGAAGCCTGAATTTTGCTCCGTGACGCTCATACAGTCATAGGAGACTGGGACCTACAGCTTAAAGTGGATTCCGAACCACTACAAACATCCATGGCACCGCCGGGATTCGAACCCGAAACCTGTGGCACCGAGCGCTAGACACTCGGCCATTCAGGTCCCTAATTTGCCAACGGCACGCGGTGTTCCCAGGTGGTCACCCACCCAAGTACTGATCGCGCCCAATGATGCTTGACTTCGGTGATCTAACGAGAACCGGTATATTCAGCATGGTACGGCCGTTGGCTTGAATTATTTTTTATTCCTTTAATTATTGTTTATTTATTGAAATAAATATTTATATTATTTATATGATACTTATGTTTTGTACTTGATACGCAAACTCCAATATTTAAGAAGTTTTATCCGATGTAATAAATCCGATGTATCTTGGGCATTTCCCAATTCGCAGACGGAAAAGAAAAAAAAAATTGCTTAGATTTTTAACCCAAATCAAAACACGAATAAGCTGTCAACTTTCATAATAGAAAACATACGAAAAAGAACACTTTTCGAATTTTACAACGATCGAATTCTTTTGTTCCACTATCCTTCATTCAAAACAGAAAATAAAACAGTTCTCTCCGCCTTAAAATCCATTATAGAATTCACTTCTTCAGATATTCAACTTCAACTCTTACACCTCCAGAGCACAACGCAAACAAAATTTCATTCATCTTAATAAGAATTTCATTCAACTTCGCAGTTTATAGTTCTGGATTTCCTCTCTGCTCTGGAAGTATGATTTTGGAAATGATTAATCTATCGTTCCGCGTAGCTTTCTAAAAATGGGAACACATCTCTGTGGGGTGGAAACCCATATTTGCTCCCTCCCCCGCTTCCCTCTCACATTCCACCAGTACATGATTGGATTATAGGACACAATGTGGCGGCAATGTAGTGTTCCTTTGTGTTGGCTCATATGTTTTTATTTTGGAATGCTGGAAAACTAGGCCATGACGTAAGTAGAGGATATCGCGTCATTTAAGAAAGGAAGAGAGTAAAGAAGAAAGGAATAAAATGTATATGAATAAATTGTGTTGGAGTAAAAAACGCTATTGAAGGTTATGGATAAATGGAAATGTTTTTTGATAGAAGAATAAACGAATAAAACTTTAAAATTGGATATTTTATTTTGAACTATACGTTAACCATTGAGTAGCGATTTAATATGTCTGTTTTTAAATTTTTATATTTCTTAAGGTATTGCGATATAAGTTTAATATATATAATATTTATTATTATCTAAATATATGAATTAAATTCGAACAATTTAAGGCTTGCAATTTAGTAAAACATTCAATTCTGTTCTGTAGGACATAAATAAAATAATAATGCATAAATAAAAATTGTTAAAACAAGCGTTTATCTATCATTTAAATAAGTTACTTGATCTACTTTTATTGCATACAAAATTAAATAATACAGTGAAAGGAAAAATAGGGTTAATTATGATGGGCCCATGTATTATTATTATTATTGATATTCATTTTTATTATTTATATTATTATTATAATTCCTTTTTGTTATTTAATTTTATTATTGTCATTTATTGTTATTTAATATTATTAATGAGTTTAAGTTACATAAAAAGAAACATCAAAGTTAATTACCAAAATAAAAATGAAAGCTTTTGCATTGACTAACACCAGAGAGTTCTTAGCCATTTCTGAAGATATTCATTATATTGTATAGAGGGCGCTACAGATGCACTATAATAGTATAAATTATACAAAAAGAAAGGTTACAAAATATACTTCCATGTATTACATCAGATAAAACGTCTTAAATTTTCGCGTTCACGATTTAAAAGTCATAACATAAAAAACATATAAAAATAAAAACTTTTTAACATGTTTCAAACATTTTAATTGACATCTTTAAATATCTTTTTTGGCTTCAAGCTTTTTAACTCTATGGCATTTCTCAATTCACAAAGGCAAAAGAAAAAATAAATTTCTTAGTTTTTTATCCAAACCAAAACACGAATATGCTATAAACTTTCCTAATCGTAAAACATTCGAAAAGAATACTTTTCGAATTTTACAATGATCGAATTCTTTTGTTCCAATATCTTTCATTCCGAACAAAATAAAACAGTGCTCCCTGTCTTAAAATCCATTATAAAATTCCCTTCTTCAGATATTCAACTTCAACTTTTGCAGCTCCAGAGCACAACGCAAACTAAATTTCATTAATCTTAATAAGAATTTCATTCAACTTTGCAGTTTAGAGTTCTGGATTTCCTCTGCGCTCTGGAAGTATCATTGTGGAATGATTAATTTATCGTTCCGCGCAGCCTTCTAAAAATGGGATCACTTCTCTGTGGGGTGGAAACACCCCTCACCCCTCTTCATATTTGCTCCCTCCCCTCTCCATCATAATTCCACCAGTACATGCTTGGATTATAGTACATAATGTGGCGGCAATGTAGTGTTCCTTTTTGTTGGCTCCCTATGTTTTTACTTTGGAATGCTCAAAAACTAGGCCATGACGCAAGTAGAGGATATCGCGTCATTTAAGAAAGGAAGAGAGTAAAGAAGAAAGGAATAAAATATATATGAATAAATTGTGTTGTAAGAAAAAAACGCTATTGAATGTTATGGATAAATGGAAATGCTTTTGCTAGAAGAAATGAATGAATAAAACTTTAAAATTGGTTATTTCGTTTTGAAATATACGATAACCATTGAGTAGCGATTTGATAACTTTCTTTTTTAAATTTATATATTTCTTTAGGTATTATGATATAAATTTAATATAAATAGTATTTATTATCTGTCTAAATATATGAATATAATTCTAACAATTTATGTCTTGCAATTTAGTAAAACATTTTATTATGTTATACAGAAATGGTTATATATCTCTGCGTGCGTATATTTTTAATTTAATTATTTTCAAAAGGTTTTTTGAAATTTAGGAATAAGAACTATGTTATTTCTGACTCTAATTCATTATATGAAGTGATGCGATGTATTCTATTAAATGTATTTAAATGAAATCTTTTTTAAATAAATGGTTTGTGGTTTATTATCTGTTCCGAAATGTATAAATATTCTAAACCTGCAAAATTACTTTGTCTGAATAAGATTTGAGATGAATTCTATTCATTTAAAGATAAATAGTAAATATTTAAATAACCCCGAGGTGAATTGATAAATTTTATATTATTTAATTTTTATGATAAAAAAAAAGCTGATGTAAATTTTATTTCATTTAATAAAAAGTGCATCAGGCTTAGGTTATTTTATTATAATATTTACAATAATAATACTTTGATATTTATTTTTGTTGCTATTTTTAAATATGTAAAAATAATTATACATTTCTATATTAAAGATAAAGTCTACAAAAGCAATAACATTTTAAGGTACTTTATTTCTTATGAAAAAAATTTTGGCATCATGTAGTGTTTACAACAAGTAAAAATCGAAGAAAAGAGATACAAAAATTTCTTTATATGTTTTAAATATAAAAAGTATTCAATTTTATCTCAAATGAAATTCTCCTCTGAAAATTGTGTAAATATAAGTAAAAGTTTTAGTATCTATATTTATATGAAACATTTGATTGTATGTGTGTTTGTTTAAACACTAAAGATTTAGAAGCTCAATTTCTGATCTTTGATTTAATTTTTTTATCTGATGTGATGCCAAAAACTGGGAACAAATTCGTAGTAGTTATTTTTGTAATTAAATAAAAATATAATTATTGTATGAATGTATTTTTGTGTATTTGAATTTATCATGTAAGAGTTAAAATACTATTTTTCTTAGAATTTATTCTTTTTTTAACTGCTACATAATTGAAAATCATATAATAATTGTGACTTCCTTTTCTAATTAAATGAAACTATAAATTTTAATTTTTTAACTAAAATTTCGAATTTTTTTAACGAATAAATTAAAAAAATTTTTAACTAATAATTTTTAATTTAATTTTTTAAAATTAATATTTTTTTTTAATTTAAAAATTGTTTGTTTTATTTATTGAGATTTAACAAATAATTTGCAAATATTTGAGTAAGCATTTTTTTTGTTGTTGGTCCGGTGGACTTCATGTTCCACTAATGTATGACACGGACAGCCAGCCGACTGCAGATGTGAGGAAGATATTGCCTTCCGAGAGGACTTTTCGGAGTAATTGCTACACTTTTGAGTTTTATATCTAGGGAGTTGAACTATTAACAACTACTAGGCATTCTGATTGTCGATGCGAGACGCTTTACATACTGTCAAATTGTTATTGATTCTTCGTTTCGAAAAGCAATGACTGCAATCAGCGGATTTGTCACCGGCACGATAAGTACTCACGTTATCATTGTGGCACGAATAGGGAGTGAAAGTGACCATTTCTAGAGGCAATAGTCTCAAAGAAGAAGTACCTAAGGAATATACTAATTCTTAACTGAATGATAGGCCAACTCCTGGTTATTTAGCTGTAAAACAGAGGCCCCTTTGTTTGCTAGGAAATCAGAGGCTATGTTTCCCTTTATTTCGCAGTGGGCCGGGATCCATTGAAAGACGACTGCTTTATTTCAATTCCTTCTATTAGCTCACACTCTCCCTATATATATCTTGTTCAAATTTTCAATCGTTCATAAAATACTTTTTATTCATCCACTCCAGTTCAAATACATTTTTTTTGAACTTGCAGTGGATGACACTGGATGTTAATACAGCTTTTTCAAATATTAATTCATTAATTTAATTTAATTAATTAATTTAGATTTAAGTTGCATGTATCTACCAATAGATGGCACCAGATAAACTTAAAAAAAAAATGAAAATTATTTATAAAGGGCTTTCTGCAATATAGTGAAAAAAAAAGGAGGAATTGACTTAAAATTTTTTTTTTATATATATTACTTGTTTTGATCCGACAGCCTTGCCAGAAGTTTAACACAGCCATCAATATTTTTAGATCGAGAGGAACATGGGAAGTCTATAGCCTGATGAACTGCTCTCGAATATGATAGAATCACAGAAACATTCTATAGTTGAATAAGAGCCAAACGGGTAGCAGATATTTCACCATCGAAAGCTGACACGATAATAAAATACGAACAGCTCACAATGAACACCGGCTCTAACGTTATCACATTCAGTTGATCTAGAGCCATCTGTAAAATCTCCGAGTCAATGTGAGATGGGGCAGAGAATATCTATAATTTCGTATGCTATTGATTTTAAAACTTTATCATTGTCCTCCGTTTTTAACACACTATAGCTGGAGCCGTGGCGGATATTTGAGCAAATAAAATGACGGAACTTTTGCACACATTTGGTATCAATAGTCCTTGCCCAGCCATCATCATGCCCTTGCATGGATGTTTTTACCTGTTTGTAATCCATTTTGATTTGTGATTACTTAATGTCTTGAAACCAGACTTTCAGCTTCTGAAATGGATTTTATCTATCCCTCTGGCCGTTATTGTCTGTCTTTGCAAACTTTTGATGAATGCTTACCTTTTCCCATGTGTAATGATATTAAATATTGTTTGATAGCACGTTCAGGCACGTCCCATCTGTATCTTCAAGAATCATCATCACAATTTGGTTGGACTTGCAAAAAGTAACTGTATTTAATTAAGACTAAATAGTTTTTATTTTGGAGGATCAGAGATGCTACTTAAATTGTTTGATAATTATTATTATTCTTTAACTTTAATTTTATTTAATTGTATTGAAAATTAAAACGTGACTGTTGTGTATATATTTGGGGCCTGATGGCCGAGTGATTAACACTTTGGTGCTTGGTGCTACAGGGTTTGAGTTCCAGTCCCAGAGGTGTCCTGGATGTCTGTTTGGGATCTGTTTGGATGTCTGTTCAGATCCCACTGTAAACTGTACGTGTTAGGCGTAGGGCTGAAAATATCTTCTGTCTCGAATTTTGTCAGTCGGCAGACGGCCTTGGCCAACCATGGAGCTGTTGCGCCTATGTTACTTAAATTGTTTGAGTGAACACTTAATGTTATTCCTTTAACTTTAATTTAATTTAATTCTATTAAAAATTAAAGTATGGCTGATGTGTATACGCAATAACATATATTTTATATTTTAATACCTAATTTTGTTACTTAAGATGTTTCAATTAAAGAAATATTCTTCAACTGATTTACACATATAATTGCTGTAAAATATTGAAAACTTTACACTTATACACTTGAATGGACTAGAAGCAGATAAATATTTAGGTGTAGTAAGTAAATTTAGTAAATAAAAAAATCTAGCAAAGTTTAGTTCAGCAAGAAAAGATAAATTTTATAAAAATCAAGTCTTGTAAAAATCCATAATTTTTCTAGATTCGTTATTGTTAAGATTTTTTTTTAACTTATCGGTTTGTATCGGTTAAAGAAGATAATATTATTTTGTATCCAATCTGAAACTTTGAAAACTGAATTCGATTTTTTAAAAGAAAAAATAAAACAAAAATGCTCGCTAACATCTTTCAAAATAAGAAGTAAAAGTCTAACTCGTACAAGCTGGCAGCTCATAAAAGTGCGTGAAAAACTCGTAAAGAGTTATAAATTCGAGAGTCCTCGTTGGGCCTCATGAAATTCGTTTACGGAGCGGCCGTAAACGGGTGTTTCCAAGAGAAAAGTCTGCGAATCTATTGTCGGTGAGGAGATAATTCTGTGATTCATGTGAGTTTAGGTGTTACCACATGTTGCGTTGCTGTTTTTTTTTCTTTCCAGTTATCAGGGTACGGTAAATGTCCATTAGCAACTGAAATTTCTTTTATTCATGGGGTGTTTTTACAAAGTTCTTAAAACGTCCATTTTTGGACACAAGTTGATTTTCTTTGTTGAAAAAGATGGTAGATCTAAGATTATTAAATTAAAATTCCAATGAAAATCAAATAGCGGATCATTTAAAAATTTTAAGACATGTTTTGATTTGGTTTTGTTTATCGCTATACGATCATTTTATGCACACTTTAGGTTATTAAACCGGGACCTGCAGTTTAACGTGGATTCTGAACCCCTAACAGACATCCATGCCACCGCCGGAATTCGAACCTGAAGCCTGTGGTACCAAAGTCAATTGGCCATTAGGCCGCAGTCATGTTTTGAGGCTAATTTTGAGTAAAGAATAGATTATGGTATAAATAATTTATTAATTAAAGCTTGTAGTGTTGTCGTTGTTTCTGAAGCTGGATTGTAAGTAGGAATGGTTGAGTTAAGACTTGAGACACATGTTTGAGAACTCCCTGCACAAACACCACAAACACCACAAACACACAATTAAAACATATAACATGTAACACATTTAAAGACATTTAATTATATATTCGTGGAAGGATTCCACTTCTAAACCAAAAAATAAAGATATTTCCTCTTGGGATGAGAAATTGTAAACTAAATGTCTCTGAGGCAGCGCCGGTTGCGCTGTACTTCCTCTAGGGTGAGAGTCTCGATGCCTAGACAGTTTCTCCTGAAAGCCACAGAGGGCGCTCTTTCAGTGTCTAGGATGAAGCACGGTTACAAGTTTGATGGATTAAAATGTATTTTATGCGGATGGTACTACGCACTGCTCATGTTTATCCACATCTGGTTCCATGAATCAGCTATGTTTGCTACACATTTTTATTAACACTGCTTTAGAGAAACAAAGTTGGGTTAACAACGTTAAAACAACTTCAAAGCGGCAACGTTGTTTCAAAGGGAAAAGGCTGAACAACTTTAAAGCAACAACGTTGTTTCAGAGGAACAACGTTAAAACAACTTGAGAAGGACGAATTTGTTTTTACAGTAATTTGGAATATACATTTCCATAATTGGTATTTTAAGATTTCACCCTATTCACCTCAAATCAAACGGATAGACTTTTATACATAGCATACACTTTCCATACAAATATAAGCAAACTTCTGCTTCCATTAGGTTTTTGAAAATTAATAATTTTCCCCTACAGTTCACTTTTATCTGCCCCTCCACGTTTGCTTGGCGGCCTGATGGTCAATTGGTTAGCACTCTGGTCGTTGGTACTTCAGGTTCGAATTCTGGCGGGGGCATGGATGTATGTTAGTGGTTCGGAATCTACGTTAAACTGTAGGTTCCTATCAAATTAGCCCAATATGTGCTAAAATTGGCAGTAGAGCGACAAACCAAATCACGTTTGTTTATCTATAGAAAAACTTTTTCTATAAAAGCATTAGTATAAGTTTTAATGGTTCTTCTAAAATATTTCTCATGCTTATATTTTATCTCAAAAGGTTTAAAATTTTCACCTCTACTTTACAGAGTAGTCTAATAATAGTAGTTTTTAATCTCAGATTTGGAGACCATTAATTGTTTTGTATATAACCCCATTAAATAACATCTTTTTTCTAAAATTCATCAAACAAATAAATATATTGTCTGTTCTTTAGATTTGCATATCTATTTAATGTTCCCACTTTAATAAGCGATTTTACTAAATACAGAACCATTGGGAGGTTTTTAAGCCAACGTAAACAAATTCTAATGCAGAAAAAGCTTGCATTTTAACAAACTACTGCGGTGAAAAATGCGGTAAATTTTTTGTAATATCTGTGCTTTTAGGTGACTACAAAGGAAACAGATGCTTAGATTAGGATCTAAGTAACCTCTTAAAGAATTAGTTTTTTTGAATATAATTAAGTTTAAGAACAAATTGTTTTCCAAAATAAAAAATATACATTGTTATATAACCAAGGAATTTTTTTCCTGTTTTACTTATTTTTTATTATAGAAATTCAAGCATAAATCTAGCCATTCGGATTTCACATCAAAACCAGAACTAAACTTTGAATCGAAGGGGTATATGGGGAAGCGAAGCAACAAGGAATATAATCCATTAATCACTACATAGGAACAGTTCGTGTTTCCCTACTTAATATGTCACTCTCCACATCGCTCTACGATCGTGTTAGACCGGGACCTACGATTTAAAGTGCATTCCTAACGACTACAAACTTCCATGACACCCAAGAGACTCAAACCCGAAACCTGTTGTACCGAGCACCAAAACGTTAACCGAAACCAGAACTATACTCCTCTGATTCAACGCCTGAGATTTTGAGATAATAATGAGATATTTTGAGACCGTACCATAGATCGCTACTATCATAGTTGAAAACGTCTTCTTTTAGACATTTAAAAAAAAAATAACCTGAAAGAAATACAAACGGCTAGGGTCTGAATGGCCGAGGGGCCAGCCCTCTGCCGTTCGGTACCACAGGTTTCGGGTTCGAGTCCCGGCGGTGCCATGGATGTTTATAGTGGTTCGGAATCCACTTTAAACCGTAAGTTAAACCGTAGGTCCCGGTCTAATATGATCGTAGAGCGTTGCGGGGCATTGTTACTCCGCGACCGTGGCTTATCTTCAAGTTACACGCGCCCCCTGCAAAGTGAGTAACGTCAGTGCAGCTCTTGCTTTAAGGCATCCGAGAACAAGCTGTCTATGTGTTTGCCAACTGCATTAGAAAGAAAACGGCAGGACTGATTACCGAGTGATTAGCACCTGGCTCTTGCTGCCACTGGGTTCGAGTTCCGGCTGTGCCATAGATGTTTGTAGTGATTTGAAATACACTTTAAATCATAGGTCCCGGTCTAATATGACTATTGTGGGTAGGGCTGACAACCCTATACTGTAAAAAGAAACATCTCCTGTCTCGAAATCTGCCAGTAGGAAGACGGCCTTGGCTTACCATGGAGCTGTTGTGTCATTGAAGAAGATAATGAATAAAAATAATATAAATGAAGAAGAAGCAAATGTCTATGAAAAATAAGTAACACACAGACCTTTGACAATTTCTGGACACTGGAAGACATAAAGTGAAATGTTTGTAAAACAATGAAAATGTTGTAACATGAAATCGGAATATAATAACTGCTGCTGGACTTTAGATATCACGAGTGAACTTGCATTTGCCTTAGAATAATATAAAACAGCCAAAAATACTCGTTGTAACCCATAATTATAAATCATTTTTACACGAAGTTATTCGTGGCGTCAGGATAAGTTACATATATCAGATACGAGTAAACTCGGAATAATCATTTAATTAATTACTTTACTGGATACTTGATGAGTACTTTAATCTGAGATTGTTTGTCATTAGAAAAGCAGATTAGCAGCAGATCCAGCCTTACACAAGGAACAATCCGGTTGGCTTTGACTTTTTATTCTGTTCTCAAAATGTACACAATTTGGAACAACGTACTCCCAATTAGCATCTTTAGGATTCAAAGTCTCGATAAAAGATTTAAGCACAGTCAAAGAACTTTTCTATCTGTAGGCTTACTATCATTCTTATTTTTCTAATGAACTCAAGAGCTTTTGGTTTGGATTAACTTGTCGGGATTCAAAATGAACCTTTCAAGATCTTTTAGCCTAACGTACTATCCAACATGCACTCTGTACGATTTTCTACAAGTTTGATATAACACTGAATCTTTTGAATATTATAATGGAACATTTTGGAAGAATGTAGAGATCAATCTATAGGTTTATCGTTCTTATTCTTGTCATAAACTCATGAGCTTTCGGTTTGGTTTAACTTGTCGGGAATCAAAATAAACTTTTCAAGCTCTTAAGACTAATGTGATATTCAACATGTACTCTGTACGATTTTCTACAAGTGTGATATAAAATGGTTTTTTTGAAGTTTAGAATGGAACATTTTGGAAATTTTCTTCTTGGATTGAACGGGAAAAATTCTTTGAAAAATGAAATTGAACTTCTTCGATCCAAAAGGCGTATTATTTATCAGAAGGATGGCACAAAGCTTTCAATGACAATTTTTTAAAGAACCAAACATCTAAGTAAAGAATCGAAGTGATTATTATAAAAGTAGACTGTGAATCCATGAACAGGTATGTAATTTAACACATTATGTGCTTTTTATTATTATTTTTTTACAATTCTATAAATCATTTGAGGTACATCAAGTGAATTAATAAGTACTTCGAGCCTTTATTTAAAGCTTGGATTTAAGTTTTGATAGCGATTTAAATGCTTTTCGAGTTCTTTTTTTGTCAGATCTTAAACAAAAATGTTGATTGAAATATTATACATTAGGAAGACTTGTCTTCAAGTTTCAAATGTTTTGAATTTACTAGCTCTTAAAAATTACTCATAGTTCAAGTCATGGCTGAATGGTAATGTGTTCAGCTAACATGTAAGAAAGTTATGGATTTCGGCATCCACTGTTTTTAGAAACGAATGCATTCTTTGTTGATTAAGACAGGCGTAAAGAGTCTTAAAACAGGTTAGAAGAGTTTCTGATCGACTGCCAGGCTGAATAGCAGGTGTTTTCTGGAATATCTCTCCCACGCCACTCAAATATGGAGCATTGCCTCCAGTACCTAAAAGTAATACCGGAGGAAATGTTCTCATCTTATCACTCGTTAGTAGGTTTTTCATGGTGTATAATTAATAGATACTGGTATATAATGTGGGATATGGAGTCCGTCTACGTACAAAAAATTCTATGAAAATTGAAAAGTAGAATGAACACAAGTTAAAGATTCAGTATTTGAAGTGATGTATTAAACTTTAATACAGTTAAAAATTAGGTGCTTATGGGTTAAGTGATTCACGAAAAATATTAGGGTTTCATAAAAATTTTGCTCATTGGAAAAAAAAAAATAAGATACTTAACTTGCATTCAAATGCCAATCAATCTCCAAGTGACAAATTATCAATCTATCTGCGATTCAAGGGTTGAATCACCTTATTGACTAACATAAATTATTATTAGATGAATTGACAAAGTTGTTACAACATATTTCATTTATCTATCTCATAGATATCAACATAAATTTTATACTCTAATGAAAGACATAATAATTTAGTGTTAAGATTTGTCGAAGACTTGATCTATGAGACTCTTAAATATTACTTAAGAATATATTTAGAATATACGAGACTATCAAATACTATTTAAGAATATATTTCGAATTTACGAGACTATCAAATAATATTTATTATATTTAGAATCCACGGGACTATCAAATATTATTTATTAATTTACATTCGAATCTGTTTTTTTTGTGAGTGGAATGGGAACTGTATAAAAGAAATCGCTTAAAAAAGAATCCAGAAACTTAATAAGTAGTTTTAAATATATTGTAATAGATTTTAAAACATTATGCTGTAAATAGTGACCGCATAAAAAAAGTCCTACATAAAAAAAATATTTAAATCAAAACCTCACAATGTTGATTTTCCAAAAAATGACATTCCTAAGTGAATTTTCACACTGGAACATTTTGAAAACTTTTATAGATGCCGAAAGTGGCATTTAAAATTATTCACCGTAGCCAAGTAAGCGTATTTTCTTGTAGACAACCGATCCAAAATCACTTTCGTCACTTAAAAATGCTATACTTCGCATCTAATAAAATTCGTGGTATTGTGATGATAAAATAGAGCATGTGTCATGTGTTGAATTTT
Source organism: Caerostris darwini (assembly GCA_021605075.1). NCBI lineage: Eukaryota > Metazoa > Arthropoda > Arachnida > Araneae > Araneidae > Caerostris > Caerostris darwini. The sequence continues at coordinate 306,765 of BPLQ01008179.1, forward strand.
TTTCTCAATTCCTTCTATTAGCTCACACTCTCCCTATATATATCTTGTTCAAATTTTCAATCGTTCATAAAATACTTTTGATTCATCCACTCAACTTCAAATAATTTTTTTTGAACTTGCAGTGGATGTTAATGCAGTTTTTTTAAATATTAATTCAGCAATTAAATTTAATTCATTAATTGTATATTTTTTTTTTATTTAAGTTACATATATCTACCAATAGATGGCGCCAGATAAACTTAAAAAAAATGAATGAAAATTATTTATAAAGGACTTTCTGCAATAAAGTGAAAAAAAATAAGAATAAAATAATTTTTTTTTTTTATATTAGTTGTTAATTTGCATGTTATTTTCACAGCCATCTGCTGTTTTTATTTTAAATTCTATTTTTTAATTATCCACCGTACAAAAAAAGAAAATCGCGCACAATAAAGGACCGCATAAAAACAGGTTTGAGTGTACTTATAATCTACGAGACAATAAACATTCCCGTAATCTTTGTCTGAATTTATGATATATCGTATGCAATCCCCGATAAAACTGTTCACACACCTATATGTTACAGAAAAGAAAAAATTATTTTTCTGAGTAGTTTCCGAATTAAAAATTGGTAAACCTTGATTCGTATCAATAAGATTTCTCACAATAGCAAATCCAACTAATTCGACTGAAATGAATGAGTCAGTGGCGTATTAAAGTCAGAAATTTCCATATATGGCGAGAGAGACAGAAAGACATATTTTTAATCAATAACTTATTTAGATATGACAAAAAAAGTACACGAATATCTCATTGCTTAACCATGCGAGAACGATGAAATGAACAAGTTTTAGTTTTTTTGTTACCATGATTTCCAGAATATAGAGGACTTGAGTTGTACATTATTCCCTGTAAACACAAAATATAAATAAAATTTTATTTTAAATTCATAAATTAACTGAAAATAGAACGAACTTACCTTCAAGAATTTTTGAAACACCTTCAAAAACGTTTTTAGCAAAATTTATTATAAAAAATGTAAATGGATTTGAAAATTATTATTAACATTAAAAAAAATAAGCAAATAATAAACGGGTTTATTATGAAAATATTTGAAGGTGTTTGTAGGTTTTTATTTTTTAAATTGCACGAATTATTTTAAAATTAGGAAGTCCTAGTAGTATTTTTTATAGCAGCAAACAAACAAATAAAATAAAATAAAACCCGTATTTACAGAAAAAAAAATACCTATTTTATGAATTCTTAAACCTATAAATTACCCAAAACTTTTAATAGTGTTAGAATTTTTTTAATAATTTTTAACAAGGTAAGACCTTTTTTCTAAATCTCTGGTTTAATTTTTAATGGTGCAAATTTAAATAAATAAACAGGCGTGTAGCAAGTTTTCAACAATCTGTTTTTCGTAACTATTTTTGAATTATTTATTTTATTTCTTAAAGTTCTTAATGCAAATTTATGAGTGTGAAGAGATGTTTTATTAATTTTGTGAGGAAGTGCTGGGTGATACTTTTTTTAGAGAATTTTTATGTTATCTTTTATTCATGGAAAGAAACAATACTATTCCATGTGAATCAAACTGAGCTGCTTAAGGAAATGTTAAGTATTTTATCTGTTTTTGAATGCGTTATAGAACAAGTAATATATAAAAAAAAATTTTATAAAGTCACTTCCTACTTTTTTTTCACTCTATTACAGAAAGTCTTTTATAAATAATTTTAATTCATTTTTTTAAGTTTATCTGGCGGCATCTATTAGTAGATACATGCAACTTAAATCTAAAAAAAACAAAAATTAATTAATTAAATTGAATTACTGAATTAATATTTTTAAAACCTGTATTAACATCAAGTGTCATCCACTACAAGTTAAAAAAAAATATATTTGAACTTGAGTGGATGAATAAAATGTATTTTATGAACGTTTGAAAATTTGAACAAGATATATAAAGGGAGAGTGTGAACTAATAGCATTAAGAAGGAATTGAAATAAGAATGATGATTTGAAATTCACCAACGAAAAACATTTTCTAAGAAATATTGACGAAACATAATTTTTCTGGTAAAATATTCATATTTTTAATTTAACTATCTGAATGGAACGCTTATGAGAATGTTCCATCAGAAAAACTATTAATAAATTAAAACTTTTATCTTTTTAAAAATTATTACAGACAATTATTTCATATCATATAAGATCGATGATTAAGATAATGAGGACAGATTAAAATTTTATAACAGTCTCGTATTGTATAACACAATATTCAGGGGTTATACCATGAATTTAGGAAAAGTAAACCGACTTTTTGCTTTGAAAGATGTTCATGTGAATCTTCTTTAAGTTGGTTAAAAGTATATATATTCAAATCTTTTGCTTCTTGCTTTCATTTAATCCCTAATTAGTTATCTGATTTGTATTCCTTCATTGTGTTTTTTGAAATAATTTCATACCTATTGTTGTAGTTGTTCAACTATTATATAAGTATGCTTATAAATATAACCTTATAGACGCTTATATGCTGTACGCAAGTATAAATGGTTATTAATAGAGAAATTAGTAATAGTTATTATTCTACTAATTTTAATTATTATTAATTTTAACAAAGAAACAATAAGACTACTACTGAAACTAAAGTGACAATATACAACAGATAAAAAATTGTCTTTTTGGCAAAAATTTATATTTTCATTTGTGAACGATTTTTTTATTTAATTGATTTGTGAATAGTTTTTTTTATTTAATTGATTTGTGAATAGTTTTTTTTTATTTAATTGATTTGTGTAATTGATTGAGTAAGGCAGACGCCCTTTGCCCACCATGGGGTTATTGTGCCATTGAAAAAGAAGACTTAATTAATATCAATGCCAATATTAATAGTACAATGGCAATTTTGATACTAAATTGTTATATACTTCATTGCATTTTATAACTTATGTACAACTACATACTAAAGTATGCAAATAAATAAAATAATAAACTGAAGAAAAAAGAACTATTTTTTATGCATGACCCCCTTTATTAGTTTGTTAGTATTATATTGCATGAAGATGTATAAAGAAAACATATAATATAATATATATATAATAACATATAATAAATTAAACATATAATAACATATAATAAATTTTCATATAATATATTCGAATAAGGTATTTGTTCTTCTCTATAAAAAAAAAAAAAAAATTGGTTTTACACTTTCTAAGAAATAATACTATTCTAAGAAACGTTCTTTAAAAAAATGTGAGGTGAGTTTCAAAATTCGAAGTGGCTCAAAATGTCTGTTTGTTTAGTTTAGAGAACTTCCTTTTCTGTGCCTGCTTAAGAAATATGGACGGATTCGATGAACTTTCATTTCACAAAGAGCTTGCTTTTTCCCAAATTGAACATAAAGGCTTTTTCGTCGCTTTAAAAACTTTGATAAACGAGGACATAAACGTGAAAACAAACTTCCCCTGAATTTTTGTTTATGGAAAAAAGGAAGAGCCATAAGTCCACCATTGTTTTCGTAAGCTGCTAAAAAACATCACAAAACTCGTTTTTTTTCTTTTTCTGAAATGCTTTGATAGTTGTTTATCGTTATTTATAGCATTTTTTAAATTCGAATTTTGTTTTTTTTATTCTTTGATGTGGAAATATGTGTCCCAGTAGTATTTCTAAAATTTGGATTCAATATTAATTGTGCATATGGGAGAAAAATAGTTTTTATATATTAGAGAATGGCATTAGAAAATGCAAATAAATAAGATCTACGAAAATTAAATTTGTTCTCTTAAATGAAGTTAGATTGTTGGAATAATATAAGCAACGTGAATAAATGATGAATCTTAAAGGAATATTTATAACATTCGAATGATTTACTGCAAGGATTTCTAAGAATAATTTTTAAATAATTGCCACGATTAAACAATAAAAGAAAATAAATTACAGAAACCGTCATTTCTATATTAGTGAATGACATCAGACAGGCTAAATAAGTGTGATTCATACAAAATAAATGTGCTTTTTTAAGTAAAATTAGATTGATGGAATAAAATAAACAATGCGAATAAATAATGAATCTTAAAAGAATATTTTTGAAACTCTAATGATTTAAAACAATTTGTAGAAAGCTTTGCAGTAAAGATTTACCACGATTAAACAGAAAAAAAAATAATAGAATTGCAGAAATCGTCCTTTATATATTAGTGAAAATCAGACAGTGTAAATAAGTGTGACTCCCAAAAATTAAATTTGTTTTTTTAAGTGAAATAAGAAAAGAGAATATTTTGACATTATATTTAAAAAAGAAAATGCTTGACATTCTAATGGCTGGCTATAATTCTTTCTAAATTAGTTTAAAAATAGTTTTTAAAGAAACACTACGATTAAATTAAGAAAAATAGAATTATAAAAATGATCATCATTTATATACCAGTGAGTGGCATCAGACAATACGAAATAATCGAACATACACAGAAATTAAAATTGTTCTTTTAAGTGAAATTAGATTGTTGGGAATAAAGTTAGCAGTAAGAATACATTTCGAAGAATTGCTATAAATTTGAATTTTTTTATAATAAATATATCTTAATATTAAATAAGAATCTATCTGGATAAAAATAATTTAAATGATGTTTGAAATTGTTATTTACTTCAAATAATCTTGAACAACCTGCTTGGAAAAAGTATGAAGGTGAATTTAAATAGCGTCTATACTAGCTCAACAAGGGTTCACGGACTTGGTGTAGATTCTGCTGTCGGCCAAGTGGGATAAGAAACAACTATATTAGCGAACTGGATTAAGTACTTGACTTGAATTTATATTTTCCATCCTCAAGTTTACAACTGTAATAGAATAGAGTTTAGTTTCCAATTGGAAGTTCCACGAGTTTGTAGCCTTTTGCATAAGTCCTTATCGAATCTTTAATTCAAATAATTTCTTTAGCACTGATGTTCAGGTCGTAGAAATTTGATGAAGAATTCAAAATAATAATTCAAATCATTTTCTAGTCGTTTTTAAGGGAAGGAGTTTTTACCATTTTGTTGAGAATAAAGGCATTTGATTTTTCATTCTATAAAAGGAGGGCAGAGAAGTTCGTAGGCTGACAATTTGATGGCGCTACTAGTATGATGACTCTATTTTTAGTTAGCCCTAACCTTCAAAAGACACGTGTATAAATTTGACAGCTGTTGGATAGCATTTTTAGGAAGTTATAGCATTTTTAGTGTTCATCACGTGCAGTCCACTCGGCTGACTGTCGATTGGACTCCGGTGTGAAATGATGGAACCATGTTTCATCCATTGTCCCATATCGACGTAAAAATTCGGGTTTATTACGATTGAACAGCTCCAAACACTGCTTAGAATCATCGATTCGTTGTTGTTTTGGGACGATTGTGAGCTCGCGCGGCACCCACATTGAACAGAGCTTTCGCATATCCAAATATTCATTCACGCGATATGTCCAACACGTTCCTTTGATATCTTTAGGGTCTCAGCTATCTCAATCAACTTCACTTTACGGTTATCAGAGCTTATTTTGTGCACTGTTTTGATGTTTTCGTCGGTAACAGCCTCTTTGGGGCGTCCACTGCGTGCATCGTCCTCGGTGCTCATTTCGCCTCGTTTAAATTTAGCAAACCACTTCTCTACAGTTCCTCGTACAAAGTCCCAATAATGTTTATCAAGCCAAGCCTTGGCTTTAATAGTATTTTTTTTCGCCAAAAAGCGATGGTTTAATTAACACACCAAATTGCTTTTCATCCATTTTTTCAAACTGACAAAAGTTGCTTCACTAAAAATGCTATAGCTCACACACTAATAGTCTAACAGCTGTCAAATTTATACATGTGTCTTTTGAATGTTAGGGCTAACTAAAAATTACATGCATTTAATACTAGTAGCGTCATCTATGTGTTCGCCTATGAACATTTCGGCCTACCTGTTATTTATAATAGCTCACAATATCAATCATGATTTTGACAGAATAAATCTAAAAATAATTTGGAATTAATACCAACTAATAAACAGTTTCATTACCTGCTTATTATTATTGATTCAATGTAGAATTTAAGTAGTTATATTTATATGTTTTTTTTCATCGGGTTATGACCGACTCGGTTTGAGAGATGGAAAGTAACATTTCTTCCTTCACTCATTGCTTAGGTGGAAAGAAAGGAAGGATAGGAAAAAAAGAAAGTAAGAAAGAATCACTAGATCTGGTACCTGATGGTATTCTATAAATTGAATTAGATTAGATATTTTTTTAACAATATATCCATGCTTGACTATATAATGGCTTATATTTCTTAAGTGTCATATATATAATAATTACTTAAATACAAGAAAGAAAATGATATATCTTGCGCCATGAATTTTGACTCATAATAATTGAGTCCTTTTTTTTTAAATATGCATTTTTAAAAGTAACTATTTTAAATAAATTATCTTATTATTTATCTGATTTTCAAATTAATTAAATTTACAGTTTATTTTAGAAAGCAAAAATTTTACACAATTACTTAACTTTCTTTATAATCAAGCGGCTAGTTCCTTAAAATTAAAATTTTCTAATAAAAAAAATAAAGATGTATTGGAGAATTATTTATTACAAAACTTCTCAAAAATGAGGATAAATAACTCATTGTTTATTAACTGACCATAAGAGGGTCAGTGTATATGTTGTAAAGGTAACTATTCCAGTAAGTCATTAATAAAAACCGCACAATAATCCAACAAATCATGGAAAACAGGTATGAGAAGAACTTGATTTTTCAAAAACCATTTATTTTTAAAATATGGTGAATCTCTCGCTCTGTATTATATATATATATACACATACATATATATATATATATATATATATTATATAAAATTTTTATTCGTTTCACAACTGTTTTTATTTTGTTGTTTAAATTTATTCCCAATGTGAAATTGCTAAAATCTAATAAAAAATTAATTTGTTTAGTTTACTGTTATTGCTCATAAAATTCACAATTTATATTAATGGATATATGAACCAACTTTGCCAAAACACATCAATAAAACTTTCTGTAAAACTTATTAGGAAAAAAATTCCAGGCAAACGTACAATTTATTGTTTGGTAAATTGAAGATAAATTATTCTAGAAGCTATTTATAAATAAAACGAATTTAGAAAGTAAAATATAAACACGCCTACACAATAGACTGTTTCAAAAACTAAAAATTATAATACATAAAAATACTAATATGAACTTAGATATTTGCCATTTTATTTTTAATAAAAGTTCTAAAGATGAATATAGAACTACAGATAAACAAATCACACTACCAGATGGCATCTGGATTAAAATAAATTTACTTATTTAATAATAAATAGTTATAATTTTTCGAGATTTTAGAGCTCACTCAGATAAAGTAATAATAAATTGAGGGACAAAAATTAAAAAGTTAAATGTTATACTTTTTAACTTACCCTGGAGTATATGCGTGTATACATAACTTTTTATCTTTTTTTTTAAATATTTTTTTTTTATTTTGTTGTTTAAATTAATTTTCAAGGACAAATTAATGAAATCTATTAAAGAAATTATTTTTTTAATTTCCCTAATCCAAAAGTTTTAATTTCTAATTCTATTAATTAGTTTCAATATCTAATAAACGCACACAATATCTAATAAATACCCACAATATCTAATAAACACATATATGTAAATAACTAACAGTAAATTAACTATTATTTTTGTATTTCTTATAATGTTTTCTCTACTGTTTCTGTTACTGCATTTTAATAATTTAAAAACAAAAACAAAATATTTCTTTTGCATTGTATCGTATATTTAAGTAATATTACAACTAAACATAAGTTTTATATTAGAAAGTTTTAGTTTTATAAAAGTTTTATAACAGTAAATTCTTTTACGCAAAAAACATCAGAAAAGATGTTTTATTTTATAAGGAAAAATAATAATAAAGTACTATTTACAGTCGAATTTTTTTTTAAATTTATAAAATAAATTATAGCCGTCCAATATCTAAAAATTATTTGCGGTCTGATGGCTAGCGCACTGGCCTTTGGTGCCACAGGCTTCAGGTTCAAATATTGGCGGTGGCATGGCTGCTTTTTAATGTTTCGGAATCTACGCTAAGCTATAGGTCACTGTCTAATTAGCCTAAAATGTGCATAAAATGACCATCGAGCGAGCTATTGATGTGCATCCTAACCTTTCTACTACTGTGCCCAAAAAGTAAGATCAATTTTTTTTTCGAAAACTCTTTATTTATTCTTCCAAATTCATTTCGTCACCTTCAAAGAAATCCCATCCCGACATAATGCACTTATGCCAACTTTTTTTCCAATCCTCAATGCATGCTAAAAAGTCATCGGCAGGGATGGCCTTCAAAGCGCGTGGTGATTCAAGTTGAATCTCTTCAATCGACTCAAAACGGTGTCCCCGAAGGGGTCTTTTAAGTTTAGGGAATAGGCAGAAGTCGCACGATGTCAATACGATTATTGTGGAACGACATGGGTTTCATTTTTGGCAAAAACGTCATAAAGAATCAATGCAGTATGAGCTGGTGCATTCAGTGTTTTCGGTACCAATCGAGATTTGAAGCCTTTGAGGCCCAAAATGGAATTGACAGATCCTTTTGAAATTCCAACATCAGCAGCAAGGTCTCTTATTGTAAATCGGCAGTTTGCAAGCACCAAATCTTTAATTTATTGGACGTGAGCTTTGCAGGTTGCGGTTGATGGTTTACCAGAGGACTCTTCGTCATCAACGCGTTCTCTGCCTTCTTTTAACTGTTTATAGCACTTCTAAACATTTCTTTCCGATATAGGAATGCTCAACGAATGCCTTCTGCAACATTCTACACGTTTCAGCAAACAAAATTTAATGCAAGTTCTTTGCACAATTAATTCACACATTTCATCCCCGGAATCAGTTTTATCGTCTCACAAAGTCCAGCTTAACTCAAACTTTAATGACTATTTTGACGTGAAATTTCCCTCAGATGTCAAGGACAGTGCCAGTAACCTAAAAAAGAAAACCAAATTGAAATTCCATAATTCCCGGGAATTTTAAATTGAAAAATGGTCTCACTTTTTGGATACAGAGTGTTAATTTGATGCTAAGACACTCTGTCTATAACGGGATTTACATGCGACTTCGACAATAATATGGCATTTATATTAGTTTTATATGGGAGAATTTTTAAAAAATCAAGATTCGATATATAATGAATATAAAGATTTATCTTCTTAATTAAAGTCGTTGTTACATTGCAAGGATGAATTGGAATTCAAATGAATTGCAGAAAATATTCATCTGAACTTCTAAAAGAGTGTAACTTGTAAATTAAGATTAAATTTTGTGCTTTTTACCATCTTTTACTACATTTTTAAATGATAAGTTTACAAGGAAACTGGAGAAGAAAAGAAAATTTAAAGTTAGTTAAAAAGCTATACTTGTTGTCTAATTAACCTAAAGTGTGCATAAAAGGACCATAGAGCGACAAACCAAAAATTATTGACAATAATGGGGAATTAAGTATTGGAGCAAAAAAAAAAAAAAAACATTACTTTTTTTAGAAATGTGTTATTTTCACCAAATGAATGTTAATCTGTAGTTTAAAAAGATGATAAAAAAATTTTATAATTTTTTTCTTCTTAACGATTACTTTGGACGAGAAGAATTATACTTCTCAGCAAAAAATATTGAGAATATTTGAAAAAAAAAATTCTTTCCTTCACACAAGTTTGCCACCTCATGACTGACATAACTTTCTTCCGATGTCAAAAATTGATGGATCAAAAAAGTTTGCAGAAGTTTTTGCCAAGATTTGAATAGGGGGTTGAAAAAAATATTCCGTTTGAAATGCACTCATCAAATATTCCTAAGTCAGCAGCAATTCATCGTTTCTCTGCATTTTTTAAAGAGATGATTTTTCTGAAATATTTATGAGCGGTTTATTTTTGGACAAATCGCCAATTCAGAACGAAGAATACACAGACGTCAAAATGGAAAAAGATTAAGCAGAAAGCCAGAATGTTATAAATTTTAAATTTATAAAAAATAGATAATAGGGATGATATAGATGGATGAGGATAATATATTGAATTAAGAATAAAAATAGAAGTACTTCATCTTGTTTTTGGTGTGGTACATCAGTGGGCTTGGTGTTTCTCTTTTTGTATGACGAACAATTACCAATGGGTGAAGTAAGCATTAGTATAAAGTTAGAAGTGATGACATTGCTTTCATTGATAATATTTAAGGGTAATTTTCATAGATAAGTATAATTTATAATTTTAATAATCCCGCATCTAAATTACCTAAGATGATCTATGAAAATTATTACATCTGAAGCATTGTGTCGCAGTAGTTCATTTATTAAAATTTTCAACTTTTACACTATATAGAAGTTGTAGTGCATGTGTACAGGAAGCCCTACGTTTGGGCGGCAGATTGTAGTAGATGTCGTCGTTTGGTTTTTTAGTGTTGGATCTGTCACAGGAGTGAGATCATGTCACAAGAACACTCATTTAACAAAACACACCACTTTAAATACAAGTGCACAAAGATTACCACAGCACACTACAAAGATTAATATACAACGGTAACACCTTTAAACTTTACAGATATATATTTGCGTGAAAGGATTCCATTAAATGCTCTCGGGATGAGAGATTGTTATTTTGTGTAGGTTGTGCCTTGTGTCATCTCGTTCATTGTCAAGTGAACTTTTCACCGGGACGCTGCAAGGGACGCTCTTGCAGTGCACAGGAGAAACATGGTTACAAGTGGAACCACGGATGCGAAGTCTGTTTAATTTCAAAATGACTTCAATAGTCTCTTTACGGGATAAAACTAATTGTCAGGGTTAGTTATCTGAGTAATTTTTATGTCCTTAAACCTTTTGAAGGCAAAAGTCTGACTTATTTCTTCAATAGGTTTATTGAGAGGAAGACCTTTAAGAACGACCTTAAGATGCCTCTCAGATTTAGGACTAATTACAAAAAAGTTATCGTTTCCCTCAAATATTGGTATTCTAAGTTGGAATTATATATTGAATATAATTTGATTGACAGTTTTATGGTGCTGATGATCCCTATAAAACATATTTAACAATTCTTCAGCAAGCATAATATGCACTGATCCGTTGAAACGTTCATTTAATTCTTTTAAAGTCTGCGTTAGGTTTGCTGTGGGACAAAGATTATATAGGAGTATTACTATTATGGAACAATATGGGTATAATTTTTGGCGAAATAGTCACGAAGAATCAATGCAGTGTGAGCTGGCGCATGCAGTGTTTTCGGTACTAATCGAGATTTGACGCGATTGAGGCCTAAAGTGGAATTGACCGATCCTTTTGTAATTCCAACATCAACATCAAGGTCTCGAATTGTAAAGCGACTGTTTGAAAGCACCAAATCTTTTATTTTTTTGGACGTGAGCTTCGTCGGTTGAGGCTGACGGTCGACCAGAGGGCTCTTCGTCTTCAACGCGTTTTCTGCCTTCTTTGAACTGTTTATACCACTTATAAACATTTCTTTTCGATATAGGAATGCTCACCGAATGCCTTCTGCAACATTCTATACGTTTCCGCAAACAAAATCAATCAAACAAATCGCCGGAATCACATTTTTCACAATGAAAAAATCCATGATTTTTTATTGATTTCGAAGGCAAAATATGCTTTCTTAAATGTTTTACCGAAATGAAATGTAGTGGTTATTTTCTCTGTGAAATATTGATCAACAAGTAATATAAAATATATAATACAGGTAATATAGTAATATATTTCAATAAAGTACGCAAATAATACCTGAACGAAGTCCTGTATACTATACGTCCTGGAAGAATAAGAAGTTCATCTTCTGATATATTCTAATAAACCTTAAATTCTTGAAATGAACAATTTAAGTATAAATAAAATTCTTGAATGGCGTATTTGGTAATTTTATTAAAAAATACTTAGTAAACGGCAAAAGTAGAATTCAAAGTCCAAAAAGATAAATAAAATAGTCTCTAACATTAAGTGAAATAAATAAAAAGACAAGTAATATAAAAATAAAAAATTAAAGTCAGTTCCTTCTTTTTTTCTCACTATATTGCAGAAAGTCCTTTATATGTAATTTTCATTCATTTTTTTAAAATTTATCTGGCGCCCTTTGTTGGTAGATACATTCAACTTAAATCTATAAAAAACTAAAATTAATTAATTTTATTTAATCACTGAATTAATATTTGAAAAAACTGTATTAAATAACCGTAATAAATTTAATTATTGCCATTGAATCTAAAAATATTTATGCTTACATGAAACAAAAAAAATACTACATTATACCGGAACTGTTGGACTTATAGGACTGTTATAGTTATATTTCTTAAAATACTATAATTTTATTAGAATTAAAAAGGGGTTTTTGGAATTATAAATAACTATAATATAATTATAATGCAATAATTATGACTTTATTGGAATTATAAAAGGGTTTTCTGATAATCATAATTACCCTTTTCTTGCATTTTATATTAATTAAATTAAGGCCTGAATGGCCGAGAGGCTAGCGCTCTGGCACTCGGTACTACAAACCGGTTGATCCGGCGGTTCCACAGATGCTCGTAGGGGTTCGGAATCCACTTTAAACCGTAGGTCCCGGTCTAATAGGATCGTAGAGCGTTGCGGGGGCATAGCTACTCCACGTCCGTGGCTTATCTTCAAGTTACACGCTCCCCCTGGGTAATGCAAAGTGAGTAACGTCTATGCAGCGCTTGCCTTATGGCATCCAAGACAGCTGTCTCAATGTTTGGCAGCTGCATTAGAAAAAAAATATTAATTACATTAAGTATCAGTATTTATCATCAAAGTTATTATTGAAATAAGCGATGCAAAATGGTACTTTGAAGTTGTATTTCATTTGGTATTATTAAATCAATAAAATAAAAACAATCAGATTGTTATGGTTATCGAATTTTTTCTTGAAATCCCTGTATAATGGCAGAAATTTAGCACATTCAAAGTTCACGATCCTTGACATAGACAAGGGATGGGATAAAATTTGTTTCACAGGAGGACCTCTCTATTTTGAATGAAATAAATAATCTCGATGACTCCATTATTTAAATATTTGATCATGGTCCAAATTTTATTCACCGGATGACTAGAATTACAATTATTTATGCCACGAATTGTTCACCGAAGACAGAGAGATGGAAAGTGATGCTTTCCTTGTGCCATTTATGGGTAACTGTCACGCAATAGCATGCCCTGTGTGATAATCCAGATGGATTATAGTGAACACGCAGACTGTTAGTGAACTCGCCACTATGTACTAACCACGGCTGTTTCATCTGAGACCTGAATCTTCACTTATTTTGTAAACATCCACATTAATTTTTTTTAAAACTATATTATTATCTACTTCAAAAATCACAAAAACTGCATTTATACTGCCAATGAAAGCAAAATTTCATAAAAACTGTACAATATACACTCAAGAGCCAAAACATTATGACCACCTGCCAATTGCGAGTTGGCCCACCTTTGGCGTACAACACAGCTTCAACCCGCCTTGGCATGGATGCCACAAGTCCTTAGTAGATGGCCGGAGATAGATTGTACCAGATGTTTAAACAACGGTCACGCAAATCCGAGATTTTGCGAATTGGTGGTCTTTGAACTCTGAGCTGCCGTCCCAGGACATCCCAAATGTGTTCTATCAGATTGCGATCCGGTGAGTTAGGCGGCCAGGACATTAACTGCAATTCAGCATCATGTTTCTGGAACCACTCCAACACAATTTTAGCCTTGTGACAAGGGGCGTTGTTCAGTTGGAACATTCCATTTCCAGCTGGAAAAACAGCGGACATGTAACGGTGCAACTGGTCCGCAATGATGTTCAGATACCCTGTGGCATTCCTGGTCTGCCCTACCACAACCACGGGTCCCAGATACGCCCAATAGAACGTCCCTCAAAGCATAATACCGCCACCACAGGCCTGTGTATGACATTGAGGGAGCAACTGTTCGCTTGGAAGACGGCGTATCCTGACACGGCCATCGGCGTGATGAATGACAAACCGTGATCATCTGACCAGGCAACTCTGTCTTACTGATCCATGGACCAGTCACGATGTTCCCGGGCCCAGCGCAGGCGCAGTTGGCGATGACGCTTGGTAAGCAAAGGCACACGAGTGGGACGTTTGATGCGTAGCCCCATATCCGACAGTGTCCGCTGAACAGTGTGCTGCGATACTATTCTACTTGGCCCTGCATTGTATTGGCCTGTCAGCTGAGCCACCGTCTGGCTCCGGTTTTGCTTCACCATGCGAGACAGTCACCGACGACCTTTTTCTTTGATAGCGTGTGGACGTCCAACATCATGTCGTCTAGTGCTGGTTTCACCGTCATTCATCCACTTTGCATAAGTACTAACAACTGTTGATCGCGAACTACCCGCGAGTCGTGCAGTTTCGGAAATACTTGTTCCGAGCCTTCGTGCCATTACAATTTGCCCTCGATCAAAGTCGCTTAAATCCGCAGCCTTTCCCATCACACACAGAAGTAGTGAAAGAATGATTTTTCAGACTCTCCAGTAGCAGTTATATACCACTTCCACCTGATCACGTGCCTTCCACGTCATCCAGGCGAGTTCATTGGAAATTGTAGGTGGGGTCATAATGTTTTAACTCTTGAGTGTATATTAAAATGTTATATCAGAAAATGATAGATAAATTAGTGATTGTACTATTGTTTAAATTTATAATTTACGAAATTTCTTCTAGTAGAGACTGTGTATTGAAATTTCGAATTAGATGTACGTATTTAACAGTGTTTTTCTCAAGAATAATGATAGCCAGCCATATATGTATGAACATTGTCCACAGTTAATCCTATGAAGCGAGATGATCAAATACTTTTGTAATTCAAGATATAGATGCAATGTAGTAAGTTATTCATGGTGCAGCCTGAATCGATTACATATCGGCCATTCTAATAATAAATAAATGGCTCCGAGAAAAATGCTCCTCGTTGGAAAACAGTAGCTCAAAAAAGATTCAGATAGATTAGCATGCTCGTTTCAATTATGGTGATAAGATATAGACGCATTGTAGAATAATATGATGACGCATTGTAGCATAACACGTGTGGTGTTAAATGGGGTTGCCATATTCTGAAATTTTCATAAACACCATAAAACATTCATTTTGCAAAGCATCGCCAGTTAGGTGTCTTAGCAAAACTAGTGGGCAAAAATGGGATCCAACCAATTCCATGCACAAGTTTCTGGAAATTTATTTTTCAATATGTATATTAAAATTGATTTATTATATACACAATACACGCTTTTTTTGTGTGAACTAAATAAATTTAATTGCCAAATTGGGCTAGTAAATATTGTGTTAAGCTTCCTCTACAAGTTTTTTTTTTGTTTTGAAATGCCACATGCGAAGTCAAATCAAAAGCTTTCTTATGAACAAATGTAGAAATTAGATAGGAAACAAAATTTCCTATGAGCATGCGCGCTAGGGAGAAAAAGCTAACGGACGTCCTCCGGTAACTAACGTACGGTATGCCAAAACTCTCTATTATTTGACTATATATGGGAACGATAAAATCGTATAATAGCTACTAACCTTTCACTAACTTTAAGTACGTTGGCATGCTCGTTTCAATAGTGGTGGCAAAAACTCATCCATGGTGCAGCCTCAAGCGACTATCCATTCAATAGCTAAAAATTGAATGCCGTTTTTAATTTATCTTTTAATTTTCAAAAATTAAAAAAATAATTCCATTTGTTTACTATTTTTACTGTTTCTCGACCTTGAGAACGAAAAACATAATACATATAATGTTAATTCTGAGGTTATCGTATTCTGAAATTTTCATTAACACCATATCACGTTTATTTGCGGTCTGATGACCAATTGACTATCGCTCTGGTCTTTGGCATCACCGACTTCAGAGTCGAATCCTCGCTGTTGCATAGATGCTTGTTAATGGTTCGGAATCCACGTTAAACTGTAGATCCCGTCTAATTAATCTAAAATGGGCAAATAATAGTCGTAAAGTGACAAATCAAACTGCATTCATTTTGTAAAGCATCACCGGCATTCTGGATAAATTGATGGGCAAAAATTCCAACCAATTCCATGCACAATTTTTTGAAAATTTATTTTTTTGTAACTAAAATAAAGCTTCAATGTTAAGAGATGTAGAAATTATTTTTTTATATATGGGAATGATAAAACCGCACAATAGTAATTGCTTTCACGGTCTTCAAGAAGAGTAACGCGTTAGTTTCAATTGTAGTGGCAAGATATACAGTGAGTGTAAAAAGTATTCGTACAGTACGACAATTGATTTTAAAGTTCATAAACATTATAAACATAAATTCCATTTTAATTAATTATAAATATATAATAGAACATATTTTCACTAGTTTCATGTGAAATTGACACAAAAATAATTTTATACATGAATAAATATTTAAAAAACTGAAACAATCAAACATCTTGTGGTGTAAAAAGTATTCGTATATCAGGCATATATTGGCCAATACAATCATAATATTTCAGCTAATACCTTGTAGGATATCCTTTAGCTGGAATAACTGCCTTCAGTCTCTTTGGCATCGATTTCACCAATTTTGCTGTTATTGAGCTAGATATGGCGTCCCATTCTTGATTAAGAGCTGATTCCAAATTATTTTTATTAGAAATATGTCTGCATCTAATATTTTTATCAAGAACATCCCATAAATTCTCGATGGAGTTGAGGTCCGGCGATTGAGGAGGAAATTTCATGAACTTTGGGGTATTATATAGTATCCAGAGCCTTGTGCTTCGGGCTGTGTGCTTGGGGTCGTTATCACGCATGAAAACGTAATAACCATTCAAGCCCATTTTTGTTGCACTAGTCCTAAATTATTTTTTTAAAATGTCAATATAAAGTTGATGATTCATAATGCCTTCAATAAAGACTAATTTGCCCACCCCAGAAGCACTCATACAACCCCAAACAAGCAGACTTCCACCCCCATGTTTCACTATTGGCACTAAATTCTTAGGATGCATTTCTGTATTGCGCTTTCTTCATACCATTAGTCCCCCGTCCGATCCAAATATGTTGTATTTACTTTCGTCTGTAAAGATAATCTTTTTCCAGAAATCTGGACTTTCATTAACGTATTGCTTGGCGAAAGACAATCGCAGCTTCCGATTCTTCTCACTAACAAAGAATTTTTGTCTCGCAACACGGCCATGGAAACCCTTATTTCTGCATGCATTTCGAACAGTACTTACGGAGACTGCTGTTCTCATGTTCTTTAGTTCTGATGTTAATGTTGGAGCACTTATTTTGGGATCCTTCGTTAATGAACGTACCAGAAACCGCCTGTCAGATGATGTCAATAGACATGGTCGCCCAATACGAGAACTGTTTTGAACCTTTCCAGTGGCAGCAAACTTTTTTATGATTGACTACATAGTTGAACGGGGTCTACCGGCCAGATCAGAAATCTTGTTGTACGATTTACCATTTTTACGGAGCTTTAAAATCAGTTCTCTTTCGGAAACACTTGTCTCTTTACTTTTACATTACAGAATTTCTAGTTTCTCATTACATTAAAATTTCCACTGAAGAATCTTTTAAGTAACTCACAAGATGACGTCAATTAACTACATCATAATGGCTAAACCAATCACAAAATAACTAAAACAAAATTGCATTTCTTTTAGTGTACGAATACTTTTTACACCATAAGATGTTGGATTGTTTCAGTTTTACAAATATTTATTCATGTATAAAATTATTTTTGTGTCAATTTCACATGAAACTAGTGAAAATATGTTGTATTATATATTTATAATTAATTAAAATGGAATTTATGTTTATAATTTTTATGAACGGATCTCTTTTAAATCAATTGTCGTACTGTACGAATACTTTTTACACTCACTGTAGATGCAGTGTAACAAGTCATTCATGGTGCAACCTGAATCGACTACATATCAGCCACTGTAGTAATACATGATCCCAAACAAAATGCTTATCGTTGGAAAACAGTAACTCAAAAAAGATTTCGAATAACTGCAATAATGTGAAGATTTATCATACATAAACAAAGGATTTTTATTCGCAGGTTATTTCTTGCTGTAGTACATGTGCACTGATACAGCTGTAAACTCCCATTTTGATGCAAGAACGAGGATTAAAGGATCACTCTGAGGATTAAAAAACGACAGATTTAATTCCTTCGGATGACTTAATTTATATATGATGCCAGACCTTTTTAATGCCAGTATAAGGTGCAGGCCGTGTTTTCCTACTTAATGAGGAAGAACACTTTAAAGCTCGTTTGAGTAATTATGGGATTACGTAGTCTCGGAGGCTCTATCAAATGGTGCTTAAAATGCTCCATCGTTTTATATTCATGGAAATTTTTTTTTGGAAGTAGTTAATGATAAGGACACATTAAAACGATCTGGATGCTTACAGAGCAGGTATTGATTTAGCTCTTGAGTTTCTGTTTTCTAGTTAAGAGCTTAAAGCGTGCCTACTTTAAAGTGTTTGTGAATGAAAGCCAAACTTCAGTTCTTTATAAGAAATTATAAAGTTTATTTTTTCAATAGTATTTATTATTTACATTTTTTAATAATACCATAATATAATTATCTGTATTTAAAATATATAACTCAAATTTTGTTTACAAGGAGTCCCAGCTATGGTGTGGTGGTTGATGGTTTGGTGGTAAATAGAATCTGATTATTTATAAAAGAGAGGTTATATTATCCTGATTATTGTAATTACAACTGATTAATGTAGGGTTCAGCAAGAAATTCTATCATTGTTACAGTGATTATCAAAAGGTTTTCTTAATTTTTCTCAGTTGTAACACAATTTTGGCCAGGTACCCTTAAAATCATTTGTTATCAATTATTACCATTTTGTTGTTGTTATTGTATTGATTAAAACAGTATATCATGATGTCCTGGAAATGCTAACTTAAAAAATCATTATTCAATGTTATCACCAAAACGAAAGATATTATAAAATAAGAGATGCTTTTAATTTTATGCTTAAAATAATGAGGAACATAAATCATAAAATGTAAGTACAAAATTATTTAAACAGGCTTTACGGGTAAATAGTCATTCGAAAAGAAAAACAGCTGGCTATAAAGACCTCCATATAGTTCGAGCTACAAACTGTTTTGCGTCATTTTCATGCAGTACACGTAGAAGAATCGGAATCACATTGCAATGCTTGATAAGGAATGTTTTCAAAGCGCTGAAGTATAATCAGAGAAACAGAAACGTAAAGCTTCATTTAAGTGTATGTACTAATTATTAATTAATCAATTATGCTAACATGATCAAACTTATAATTCCATCTAAGATTAAAATTAAATACCGAATTACAGAACTAAATGTAGACTGAAAAACGGCTATTATTTGCGCAAGATTAAGGATGAAGTACCGCAAAAATATGAAAATTTCTGCTAGTGGCGTTACAAAATACCAAACAACATGTGTCAACTACCCTGATGTCCAGCTTATTTTCATCATGGTTTTGATTGCTCAGCTGTTGAAGCCGCCATACATTACCTGGGCCATCCCTCTGAAGAGGATTTACTATATAGTATATTATGAGCTGACAGTAAACATAGTCAATATTATTCGGGAATACCACGATATTTGATTTTCTTGTACTCTTCATGGGATATAACCACATCTAAGATGATCAAATGGGATGCATGCCATTTTCATGAAGAATTATCAGATCGCAGCCTGATGGCCGAGTGAGTAGTGTTCTATGCCACAGTTTTGGTGTTCGAGTTCTGGCGATGTTTGTAATGATTCTCAATTCACTTTAAATCAGGTCCCGCAGTGGCGGATTTAGGTTCGATGGCGCCCTAAGCCCAGGTGAATTTGACGGCCTTATATATATTAATAATATGAATATATACATATACATGAATAACGATATCTATATTTGGATACATAGCGCAGAGAACATGTGAATGTAAGAATTCATTTACTCTACGCTTTAAATATTGACATCTTGAGGTTGTCAAAACAAAAAAAGAAACATTAAAATAGCATCTTACAGTTGATAAAAAAAATCAATTTCAAATTTTTGCCGCCTCGAAAGTTTTTGCGCCCCTAAAAATTTGCCGCCCTAGGATGGGTCTCGCGGGCCTAAGTCTAAATCCATCACTGAGGTCCCGGTCTAATATAATTGTACAGTGATGGATGTACGGCTGACAATCTTATTCCGTAAGCGGCTTGATTGCCAATTGGCTAGAGATCTGACCTTTGGTACCTTCGGATTCAGGTTTGAATTCGATGGATGGATGTTTGTTAGTCCGCTTTAGTCCGGAATCCACTTTAAAATGTAGGAACCGGTCTGTTTAGCTCTCGTGGGCACAAGATTACTGTATCACTGTAGAGGACAAAACAAATCGAACCAAACCTATCCCGTAAAAAGAAAACATCTCATGTTTCGGAATCTGCTAGAAGGCAGACGGCGTCTCCCACCATGCGCCTGTCGCACCATTGAAGAAGAATCATCTTATATTTAGAGTGTCAATTGTTTGATTCTATAGTTTCTATTGAAGATATTACATTAAAATATTTTGGTATCTAATAAGGATGAAAGTTCAAATTGTATATTCGAATCAAATGAATAACGTATTCCGTAATTAGTCATTTACCGAAGATGGAATAATATAGAAATTATTTTCTTGTCAGAATAATTCTCGCCGTTTATTTGGTTGTTATTGTTTGTTGGATTGTTATGTTTGAATCGTTAGCAATTTCATTATTTTTATTTTTAGAATTTTATATACACGTAATGAGGAAGTGAAAAGAGTTAATCTTTTGTTTGTAAGCATAGTGTCACGTTTATTAAATATAAAGTTGTCAACACACCAGTGAATTGCATGCTGATATTGCTAAAGTATAGTATCATTGAATAAAAAAAAACTATTTAAATATTTCTTGAAATTGGAACGAGTGTTTGGATGAATTAAAATTCGAAAGTGGATTGATACCTCATTGATGTTTTATGAACATTGAAAAAGAAGAAATGACCTCAAATTAGAAAAAAAAATATTGCTCAATGTCTTTGTTACATTGCAATGATTAGTTGCAGAACGAATTAAAATGGATTACAGAAGATACTCATTTGAACTTCTAAAAGTGTGTATTAGTATTAAAGCCTTCCTTTTCATTATCGAAAAATATTCATCTAAAAGTAACATTTATTATGTGGATATAAACTGAACTATGCATTACAGTTGGTCTTCCACTTGGAATGCATATTTTTACTGTGATGACTCTAATAAATCAACAAATATGAAAAAAAAAAACATTTATTCCTCAATTTAAAATTATCCTGGTAACTAGTTTGAAAACTCTCAGAAAAAAAATACATTGATAAAACTGAAATTTCACAGAAAAAAGATTATAAAATGAAATGCCTGTAAATTCCACCAGAATTACCATAACTTGACAAGTTGATAAATACTCAGGTAAGTGTTTTTACCTATGTTAACTTTTCATTTTATGGTATTGTAGTTTTTTTTATCAGCAGTAAATTTTATTATATTATAGTTAAAAGAATATTTATCTCCATTTATTGTTTCTGTGTATTGCTTCAGTTCATTGTTGCTGTGCCAAGACCTCAGAGCAAACCTCCCAGCAACGATAGTAGAAAATTTATTTTGTTTATCTTTGCATATTGATCTAATAGAAAGTCATTGTTTACCTTATGTAACTTATAGATATTCGATTAATTTAAATTAATTTAATTATATTCGATTAATTAATTTAATTATGAATGGCAAAATCTATTTTTTTTCATACTTATGAGATTAATTTTTTAATGTCTGTTGTCGTTTAAACAAAGTTTAGTTGAAAAGCTTTTAATAATTGTAAGATGTATGTTTAAATTTTTTTTGTTATTGATATTAGCATAATATATTAGTGATTTTCGAGCTTTAAGTAATGATTTTTTTTTCTATAAATTCTTATTTTTTTTATACATTGGAATTTGGATTTTTTGATAAATATTTTATGGTATGAAATGAAACTTTAATTTTTGTTTTTCCATTATTTGTTTTTATGAATAAAATTTTAAGCGAATTTAGTAGAAGATTTTACAATACTGTATTTAATTTGTACCGTATGGGTAGTAGGAGCATTGTAGAATACCGTATGGATTGTAGAATACCGTATGGGTTGTAGAAGCATTGTAGAATACCGTATGGGTTGTAGAAGCATTGTAGAATACCGTATGGATTGTAGGATACTGTAAGTGTTACAGTATCCTACAATCCATACCATTTATCATTCTACCATCCATACCAATCCAAAATCCATACTATCCATACCAATTCATCCATCCATGTTCTATTTTATATGGTGTTTGAGAACAAGAATTCAAAATTAAATATTAATTCACAATTTGAAAAACTAAGCAGGTGACATAAATAAATCTTTATTATTCTATATAAACCACTAAAAAGTGAAACTATTCAATAAATTTTTTAAATGTCACAAAAAGTATTAAAAAATGAAATTTAATGTTTTATTATATGTTGCAACTTTTTTTTCCTATTTAACATCATTTTATCAAACTCGGGTTATAATCTTGAAGTAGCTGTACAGAATCGATATGTTTTTGCGAAGCCTTAAAAATACATTATTAAAATATATTTGGTTTGTGGGAGATTACTAAAAGGTTAAAGAATGTTTTCATTGTTCGTAGGCGAAACCAGGATCGTGGAATAAAGTAGCGTTTTTCGATTAAAATTCTTACTCCCCGTAGGTTCCAATGGAGCAAAGCAGTTTTTGGCAAATTCCCGCTGCTTTCAGTTATATTAAATGCTGAACTAGCACGGAAAAACGGTTAGTGGAGGTCGATTCATAATCTCCAGACGCTGGACTTGAGGTGCCCGAAATAGAAATAAAAACTGCTTTTGAAAGTTTTTCAAGTATTTTATTGCCAATGTTTTCTGAAGGTATACCTTAGCGATGATGGCACTTTGGTTTTTGATTTTGAATTAATGAAGTTTTCATTTGAAAAAAAGTTATAATTTTCAAATATTTTTCAGAATGAAATAAAATAAAAGGCTTTCAATGGTACTGTTGATTTCAATTGCATTTATAAGGAGATAATTTTTTTTTAATGTATTGGCTTTTATGTTGAAAAATTAATATTTAACTTAAAAGATTTTAATAATTGTAAGGTGTATGCTTAAAAAAGCTTTTTTATTGATATTAACATAATGTATTATTGCTTTTTGTGCATTAAATAATGATTTTTTCTATAAATTCTTATTTTTTTTTTTGTACAAAACATAGAGAAATATAATATTGGATCTTTTGATTAATATGTTATATTCTGAAAGGAAAATTTCATTTCTGTTTTTTACTTTTTGTTATCAATACAAATTTAAATGAATATAATAAAGAAATCTACAATATTGTATTTATCTTAAATACAATATTATAGAACGCTGTACGTGTTGCAAATTGTATTTTATATGGTGTTTGAGAACAAGAATTTTAAATTAAATATTAATTCACAATTTGAAAAATTAAACAGGTAACATGTGGCATAATTCTTGATCGCAATATTTATTCTATAGAAACGACTAAAAATTGAAACTATTCAAAACTTCTTGTGCAAATAATTTTCTAAAAAGTTACAAAAAGTATTATTACTAACTTAATAAAATGTTTTATTATATGATGTAACTTTTTTTTGTTCCCTTTTAAGCATCACTTTTATCAAACTCTTGTTTATAACTCTTGAAGTAGCAGTACAGAATCGATATGTTTTTGCGAAGCTTAAAATATATGGTTTGCGGAGATAGCTAAAAGGTTAAAGAATGTTTTCATTGTTCATAGGCGAAACTGGGATCGTGGAATAAAGTAGCGTTTTTCGATTAAAATTCTTACTCCCCGTAGGTTCCAATGGAGCAAAACAGTTTTCGGCAAATTCCCGCTGCTTTCAGTTATATTAAATGCTGACCTAGCACGGTTAGTGGGGGTGGATTTATAATCTCCAGACTCTCGGGCCTTAAGGTGCCCGAAATAGAAAAAAAAATTGCTTCGAAAGTTTTTCAAGCATTTTATTGCCAATGTCTTCTGAAGGTATACCTTAGCTATGATGGTACTTTGAATTAATGAAATTTTTAGGTGAGAAAAAGTTATAATTTAGAAGTATTTTTCTGAATGAAGTAAAATATAACAGAGATTGGCAGACTTCCAAATGGTACTGTAGTTAACTGTTATTACTTTTTTATTATATTTCTAAAAATAGTTAAAAAATTTAAATTTTTGTTGTTGTTTTACATTACTCAATTTTCGTGCGATGTTAACTTTTCGCACATTCCTAAATAGCACAAATATGTTTTAACATGCTTTCAAAACTAAGAGTACTTTTTATACCGTTTCAGCTTTTTATGCTTATAAAAGAGAACATATTTATTTGTAAAATAAAAATTTTACTTTAAAAGTGTATTTGCTCAAGTACACCTTGTTTTCAAAACTATATACAAAAACATTGATTCAGGGGCTGATTTATAGTTAAAAAATGCATTTTTATTATTTAATAGTGGACATATTTAGTGCAAACTGTTTGCAGTTATCAAAAGTTTCAAAAGCTATTTGAAGTTGGAATTTTAAAATAATAATCAGAATAATTATATTTTATTATAAATTTAAAAAAAAAAAAAACTGAAAGGAATGAAATTTGAAGTATTTTATTGCCAATGTCTTCTGAAGGTGTACATTAGCGATGATGGTACTTTGATTTTGGACTTGGAATTAATGAAATTTTTATTTGGAAAAAAGTTATGATTTTAAAATTTTTCTGAATGAAATAAAATAACAGAAATTGGCAAACTTCGAAATGGTATTGTTTTCCCTGATATATTTATAAAAAGAACAAATTTTTAAAATTTGTTGGTTGTTGTGTTGAAAACGAATCTTTTCTATTGCTCAGTTATCTTGCAACTTTTCGCGCATTACTAAATAGCTTAAATACATTTTAACATGCTTTCCAAACTAATGTCTTTTTATGATAATTTTGCTTTTTATGCTTATAAAAAAGAACATATTTATTTGTACAATAAAATTTTGACTTTAAATTTTTATTTGTTGGTGTGCATAATGAACCTTATTTTACAAACCTATACGTATCGAGTATAAAAATATTCGTTCAATGGTAATATATAAAGAAAAATTCTTTTTTTTATTGTTTAATAGAGGGCATATTTAATGTAAGCCATTATTGGTTATCAAAAGTTTCAAAAGCAATTTGACCTTAGAATTTTAAAATATTTATCAGAATATTAATTTTTTTTCACAAATTAAAAAAAAATAATGAATTTTGAAGTATTCTCATAAGCAAATTTTTTGTCGTGATTTACTATTTTTTTTTAAAACCTGTAAATTATTTTAGATGCCTTGCTCTACATATACTGAAAACGAAACCCAGTTTGAAATTTGTGTTTTGGAAATGTAGCTTTTAGAAATGATTTGACAACTTTTTCTATAAAGGAAAACATAAATTTCGTAAAGATGATAATAATACATTAAGTAAACTTTCAATTTTAATTGGTAATTATCATTTTACCATACAGTAAATAATTAGAATATTTACAATCATGTCCATAAATTAAGGGTAATTCAAAATCACACAGAAATTGAACCCCATACTATACAAATCACATAAAACAGGTTGAACAGTATAAGTTTTGTATTATCATACAGCTTATTTTGCTTTATCATACAGAGAAAAATAAATAAAAGTTGTCATAAATATTTTTATGAAATAGCATACAATTGATGGAGGATTTTTTGCCGGACAGTGGTTGACAAAATTAGTTTTGGGTTCTTTTTTTGTATCTATTTTCGTTAGAAAACTATTACGAATAGTTATTGAACCACAAAGTATATCAGTTGCATAAAATTGGTTGAATAGATTTGTACTTTATTATTATGAAAGAGGGATAACAATAAAGAAAGAGTTGCATTTTAAACTGTCTGGAATTGTCCATCTGAATTGAGACAATGATGAGTGGTGTAATATTCCCCAAGATCAGATTGATAATTTGATACTCAGCATGCCTAGGCGTTGTAAGGCCTGTATTGCATCGTCCGGGAGACATACTCCATATTAACCATCATACTAACCATGTTATACTATTTTTTGTAAATAGGTTCTTTTTTTTGAAATTTGCTCCAGGAGTAAAAATCGCAATTTTTATTAATTATGTCAAACATATAGCATCTTTTTTGCTCTTTACCTTTTGTTTAATAAATAGAATTTACAAATAAGTCAAATTTGTTTTTCTTCTGTCTCTTTCTTTGCCTGAACTTCATTATCCTTAATTTATGGACATGAGTGTATTTCTTTTAAACGTTACTTAAACAATCTTGCAAAGATCGACTAATGTTGCTCGACGGCTGTGATTGGAGATTCATTGTTCATCAATTAGAATAAAAAGTCGGGAGTATGTTATAAAATTGTAACTCAGCTTGAAAACACTGAAGGTAATGTTTCAGGAACAGTCATATTGAAATGTATTTGAAAGGAGCCTGTTTTCGAAACAGAGTTGCTGGAAAGAAATATTTCGTGATCGAGGAGTATAGTACCCTACTCTTAGTTTTTCTACTAGTTAACAAAAGATGATGCCTTGTACTTGTTTGATTTGGTATGAGTACTTCTAATATAACACTTCTAATATAGCAAAATTTTCAGCCATTATCGATTCATAGGAAATTAAGTAGCAATCCAATTAAAATGTTTGATAATGCAAGTTTGAGTTAATTATAACAATGTAATTAATTCTACCTTACACAATCAAGATAATTAATTGAAATTCCCACAATTAATATATTTAATTTGAACGCAAAATATAATTAATTGAAAATCTCATTATACAAAAACATTAATTTGATACACAAATTATTAATGTAACATTATTTTGATACTCAAATGGTAACACAGGAAATCCAGACTAGGAATTTATTACTCCATTCTTTGAACTAAAAAAATTAATGCTTATAACTCATTTGCTCCAAAACAAATGTAAAAAGATATTTCAATCTATAAAAAGAGATTGATAACTAAAAGATTTAAATCTAAACATTATTTTTGCACTGATAAAATTTAGCAACAGACAACTTCACTATAAAAATAGAAACTATTTTCAATAATATAATTTGAACCCTTGCAATTTGAAAAAAATTATTTCTTAGCTTAATAAGAATTTTCTGTTTGTAACAAATTTTAACTCCAATCGCCCCCTTCCAATTCAACATATCTTACAAATTTATGAAAATGAGGTGGTGAGTAGTAGATAATCAAGTTTCTTTGGTTTTAATAAAAATAGTTTCGAATTAAATAACCTGGAAAGAAATTAATGTGTTCTGCATGACTTAAATATGTACTAGGTTTATTCATACTTATCCTGTCATTGCACATGGAAATTAAAAGAAGTAGAAGTCAATCATATGAAATAATAAAGAGGTTAAAATGTGTTTGAAGATTACATAGATTATAATTTTGTAAGTAGAATTATACTATAGTTACTAGACAATAAATAACAATGATTTTTCAAGATTATTCTGACTGAATGCATTTTGGGATAAATGATTTCGAGAAAGAAGCTAAAATAACTCCAGAAGTCGAGAATTAGGTTTAATATCCGGCAGAAATTTTATGTAGTATATATATATATATATATAAATAAATAGAGGCCGACTGAATCAAAGTATCCTTTCTAATGTTAAGAAAAAAGCATAGTTCCAAATCACTAGGATGTTCTTTTTTATTATAGAGGGTTCTTCATAACGGTTAAGTAAACATTTCGATTAGTTTTTACTACTTTTTAATGAAATATATATGTTGAATATTACAATTGGGAAAATTTGACTCTCCTTTAATTCAACACTCATTTAGTTTGTCTTTTTAATCAAAGGATGTGGTAGTATTGCTCCATTATATACTAATGAAACAATTAATTGCTTATTTGATAAATTATTATAGAATATGAAGCAATAACACTAGAAACAGTTAGGGCAAGTTTCTTGTTTAAAAGAATGAAATACCAAGCTGTCATTCCTACATTCGAATGTTCTAAAATAGACAAAAACAAATTCAATTCTTGCAAATCATTTTCATTGTAAGGATGGTAAACACCAGCAAACCAGTAAGTATTTCTAAGATATGGAATCTGTTTTCCCAATTTTTGCTGCAAAAATGCATATTAATAATAAGTGAGTGATGTCAAAAATAACGTCAAGAAGTATTATTCCTTGAAAAACTGAGATCGCCACTATTCCAGGAGTTTCTTACCAAATCAAACATACTTGTACAGCATCGAAATACAATCTTCAACAACCAAAAGAAAATAATTTCAGTAAAAATTGTATTAATTTCCCGATGATAGCTTCTGAAGACAGCAGTATTTTTTTTTTCGCTGCTTACGGATCCTCGAAATGTGGCATGTTTTGTTCTTCTGCATGAACTCCAGTTTTTGGGTATTGCTTTGAAATTTCGCATGATATGTAAGCACATGAATACGAAAAAAGACATATGAAAATAGGTATTCCGACGTATACGTACCACACACATAAAATATCCAGAAAAATTATTTTAAAAGAAGTTGAAAGACGGATCAGAATATAGTTGGATTGCCGCCAGAGAATATTTTCTGGCTTCAAAACCGCAAAAACATAAGTAATATACACAACAGCAAAGCAAATGCAATCATTATCATAGTATTGATCAACAGAACATTCCGGCGTTTGCTTTGCATTGTGAAACATGAACGGGAAATAGCTTTAAACTTCTTATTGCTTCTTTGATTCGTATTATCCTCACATAGAACAAATCTTTTGCCAAGACGAATCGAAACAAATCATGTCTGCAAATTAAAAATGCCAAGACCCATTCCGAATCCTGTGGATACTGAAGTTGCCTGTTTAAATACGCACTATTTAAAGGTGCTCATTAACATCAATACATTTCACGCAAAAATCAAGAGCAATAGGGATCATTTTTCAATAAAAAAAACTGTAAAAAACTTTTATATATCCGTAATTTGAATTTCTCTGCCATGTCATATTTTGTTATTATTTCCTCCATTTGAATTGACTTAATCAGGAATAATTTAAATAATTGGTTTTTAAAGTACGCATATTTGGCATACACCATGAACACGACTGAGGCCTTTCATTTTAAATAAATAAAATAGAGGCTTTAGATCAAAGGGATATTTGTACAATAGAACCTCTTTAAGTCGAAACTCGATAAGTCGAAAACCTTCACAATTCGAAATTTTTTTGAATTCCCTTCCCTTCAAGCCCCAAAACCTCCATTACTCGAAATTTCAACCCTCTATATGTCGCAATAATTAGTCAATCTCAACAAGCCATTTTGGTATATATTTTCCCTCCGTAACTCGAAAAAAAAATTGGACCTCTGTATCTCGAACATTAGCAATGTTTGATTTTACAATCTTTTTTACAACCTTTACAACTCGATCATTTGAAATTAATTACCTCTATA